>OZ007575.1:12484594-13007094 GCA_963931925.1 Onchidella celtica
CTTTTGGATTTTTAACTTTGAAATGATAATTCTGTGTGGAGTGCGGAGCCTTCACAGCTTAAACGGTAAACTTAACTATTTCAGAGTTGATAGGGAGAAGCAGACTGATTTTTTCTATTAGGTTATGATAACAGGCAGGTGTAATTAAGAGGTTATATTAAGGATTATTGATGTTTACACATGATGTAATGCTGATTTGTATATCGCGCAGCCTATAAAATTTTCGCATATATATCACTGAAGTATATTGGTTGTTGGGACAAGTTTTCAAGCTGAAACATGAAAAGGTTGTAAATGGCCACAAAACAACCATACATTTCATTTTGATTTAGTGCGACTTTCCCTCTTACATTCATACCTACACTTAGTTTTATTGTTTTATTTTATTTATCATTTAACGTGGCAACTCACTCCTCATGGCAGGTATTTCTTTTGAATCCTGTAAACTACACAGATGTACTGGAGTGAGGTGTACAGCAGAATTAACTTTATTTTTTTAAACATCACCACTCCATGCAAAGCTCAAAACATGTTGGTACGAAACATGCTTTTCAATTCTTAGACACTTTGTGACCTCATTTTCACTTCTTGACAGTCTGCAGACTAACATTAGCAAAGGGTTTTGATCTTTCATCTTTATGGACTCTTGCAAAAAAACCAAAACAAACTAATATGTAAATAGATGAATGCACAACTGATAAAAGGTTATCAAACTTACTCTGGCTGCTGCGTACTGTAAATGAACTGGTGGTCCATCTGAGACTGAGCTGTCAGATCCTCCATCACTGTGAGAAATAAACACAGGTTATAAAACGAACTAGTAAAAATAATACTGTGGACATGGGGGGTCTGAAGATCTCTTCAACATGTGAGGTAAGTAAGGAGTGTCACCTTGACATCGTCAAAAATACAAATAAGACTGCAGGCACTCATAAAATTTGAGTTTGAGTTTGGAAAAAGCATGTTAATATGGTAACAGCCATATTGTTCTAGGAAGAAGGAAGACAGTAGACAGAATGTTGCAGAGTGATGGGACACAAGGAGCGCCTGCCAGAAGTGCCTATCAACTACCCACACTAATAAAAATATCATGTGTGTTTCTGATGGTAGGGGGAGTTAAATACGATTTGGGAAGGGGAGAGAGATGGATGTTGAAAACAGAAGACTGTGATGGATTTTGCAATTTGTGAAAAGGATCGCAAACTATGGAATGCCTGAACTGAATAGTTTATGATCTTGCCTTGTCAGATGAGACCAAAAACACTGCCATTGATATAATCCACTAACAGAATCCTACATTGTTTTTTCAGAGTTTCCATTCTCTTCTTCTTCCTCCATGTAACTCTTTGTCTCCTCTTCCCCAACAGGCCATCCATAGAGGGGTGCATGAGATTCTGGCCATTTTTTGACACCCTCACCTCCATGTATGCTTTTCATAAACTTGGCTCCATCCTGCCCTCATCATTCTGTACAGCACTATACAATGCTACATATTAATAGTAAGGCCTTGTCATTCTGAAGCTTTGAGAGCTATTTGCCTCATCTACTAGTTTCTCAATTCCTTACCATAACTGAAAAGTGTACATGCGCTCCCCAGAAACACATCCCCTTCTTCCCCCACATATGCTTTTCATTTTCTGGGAGCAAACTCCCCGTCCTCCCATGAAAACAGCAAACCATTTACTTACCTAGACTCAGTATCTGTGGACAGATCTTGGATGTCAACATTCTCAGGCTGCAAACCTTTCTGGGCAATCTTGGTCATCACCTCCATCTGATGTTTGTCCTCAAGGTCAACCAAGATTTTGGTGTACTGTAAGACAGAGATATCGATAACATAATGCACGACTAGATTAGATGACATTCGATTACATGGAATTAGATTAGTGAGTTAATATTTGACTACACTACAGTGAGTTTAAGGTATGAATGGGTCAAATAATGTAATAAATTAGATCTGACGGATTGCGTAACATAAATTAGTTCAAATGATGTAAAAACACTTGAAATATGCAATATGACCGACTACTGAAACATTTGATGAAATAAGATAAAGCCATGAGGAGAAAAAGAGATTCACCATACTGAAAAAAAAAAAAAAGGGAATAAATCGATCAAGCAAGTTAAGGCGATAAGTGGTGAAGTAATTTCTAAAGGTTTAAAAAAGTTAGCAATGAACTTATTTGAAATTATAATGAATAACAAGCAATGTACAGATATGTCTAGCCTTTGTGTTACAAAATTTAGTTGCTTCCATTTCTCTTGCATGAAAGTTATCACTTACAGTCCTGATGTATGTTTGTATTTTATATCTGCTAATGTCTGAATTGATGAGGAATTGATGAGGCTCATTTCAGCCATTCTAGAATAGTCCAGTTTCTGTAAAAATCTTGAATGTCCAACTACTGTGATACACTTTACAGAGTCCCACAAATGAAGATAATTCATGTCATGTGTCATACTCGTGAGTCTTCAGTGCATTCAAATGAACAAAAGCAAATCAATTAGAAAATGATGACGTGGCTTATGAAAGAAATGAAACATGTAAGACACAAGAATATGATATTGAGAGATAATTTCTTAATAATGAAATTAAAGATTTTACTTGGGAAATGGTGAAGTAAAGTTAGTTGCATTGGATCTGTAAACAGATTGTATACAAAATAAGAAAACTGAGACAGACTGATGAACTTATTGCAGACCCCATTTTATACAGGACCCTCCTTTTTTCTTTTGTTTTGTGTTTTCAATTGCCAAATCAACTTTTTGAAAGCTCCTCGTTCTCCAATACTTTCTGAATTCATGAACTTGACTTGAACCTGACAAGGTTACAATAAATGTTGTCAAGGTTAATACTATAATTGTCGTGCTGGGTCGCGACTTGAGGGGACTTGTTTTTTTTCACGGTTTCGTTGATTATAACCAGCGTAAATTGTCCTTGAACTGTTCTCGTGAACACTTTGTTTTTGTAACACTTTTTCTTAGAGATGGAAAGAAAGTGGGGCAAGATAGAATAAATGGATAAGTTAGGAGTGACAGTGCAATTCTCGACCCTGTGATTTTGATGAACTCTTACAAGGGAAGAGAAGGGGTGAATAAGGATAGATAGTTTAAGACGCTTAGTCGCGTTCAGAAATTCGTACATAAAACGTAGAAAGCACGAGGGTTTAGAGATTTTAGTAATGGTTTTGACATTTTAATTTGACCTTGTCTGTTTCTAGTACAAGGCCGTGACCGACTTCCATGTAGATCTATTAATACTGCGAGCTGAGCTCGAATGGATGCACCAATCAAATCTAGGCATTTGGACGGTAATTTGCAGCTGGCCGCACAGTATATAAGCGTAGCCATTCCTATGTTCATCACTCCGTACAGAAAATTCCATCTGTGCAGGCGTCGGCGTGATTCTGCCAGAAGAATCAGAAGACTGTTGTTTTTATGTCTATGTCCATTATAGGCATTGAGATGAAGCCATGTGCTCGATTATGATATACCCACTGCTGTTGTCTACTGTTCCCTGATTCCTTATCAGGGACCAAGTGTAAGTGTTTGTCTGTTGATGATTCAACAATGAACGAGGAGCTGAACATAATTTATCCAGTAGGACAGGATTGCCGCATATGCTAGGAGTGCTACCCAAGAATGCAAGACAAAGATGTATATTAACTTGCAACTAGATCTAGTATGAATGTTTGGCATACACATCTGTGAATTGGAATTGATTTGTCTGGATGAGGCTGGGGATTGCCAGCCCATCCTAGAGTAGATCTAACTTAACTACGTCAGTTTATATTGACGAGCTTGATCCATTATAAGCGGTAGGCACAAATAGCTGAGATGACATTGTCGCCAGAGACATGAGTATATTGCTTGATAGATAGTAGGCAGACTATATCTGAGAGATAGATAATTCATACTTAAATTGTTAGTGAGTCAGAATGATCTTAATCTTATAGGAATCTAGAGGAGACTTCTAGTGACATATTATTGAATTTTCATTTGATGCTGCTGATGTTGTCATTTTAGTATGTAAGAGATCTAGACAAAATTGTTAGGATATTTAAGGTAATTAAATTTGTGGCCCTGCAGGTCTGTTGATAAAACTTATTCAGATTGTTCTTAGTGTGTGGCATGGTACGAAAGCTTAATTAGTAAATACCTCTCGATTTTAAGATGCAGTCATAAAACCAATAATTCATAACACCCACTCTGTAACACTATCACCCAGACCAGACCCGTAACACTGGAGAGGGACCCCCTAAAGAACTTAAATAACGCCATGCCATTTAGGTAAATTATTCTAAAACCTATTGCATTTTATTCCATTATTTAATATTGTACTGTTATAACATTGTGATTTCAGGTCCTTTTTATTTTAGGTTATAGGCAATTTGTATTAATATAACATTTTGGTTCAATTTCATATGGTGAGCTAATCATCCCATTGACCCGACGACACCGGCGAGGGACACCATTCACCTTAGAGATCTACCTGTGACAGAAACACGACATTTTTTTTTTGGGCTTGGAACGAGCTATGGATTGAGGACATCACGATCTGAATTCCTCAAAAAGAAAGTTAAGTGAACCATCTGATTGTCAGTCTTGAGGAGGGCGAGGTACTTTCCGCTCTGTGTTTCCAGGCTTTTTTCCCTTTACTATATGTTTAGTTTAAGAGCGGGAGGTTGGTTGGGATCATAGTATAGCATATCTTCTTTGCCATTACGAAGGATATTGGAGTGCCTTGGTGGCTATTGATAACTCGGGGGGATTTGCTTCACTGTGAATAGTTCTATTAGGGATCCATTATTCGTATAGATTGTGGCGTTTCTCTTGCTTCCTCACATTTCTTTAGGAAGATGTCTCTCCTGTCTTTTTCTTAAACTTTCTGTAACATAAGTTAGGACTTGTAGGGTCTGTTATCGTTCGTCTTTCTTGTGAGTCTAGCGTCCTGTTTAGTGTATTTCTTTTTTCCTTCCTTATAAACTTTAAACTAGTATACTAACATTGCTATGTTTACAATATATGCCTGAGGTGTTTCACGTGCTAAAACCACGTTGAATTGTAATCTGGTATTGATATGTGAGAGAGAGAGAGATAATAAATTTTTGGTCACGTGCTAATTTCACGTCGAATATAGAGAGAATAATTTTGCAGTGGTAACAGACGACACTGCGTGTCCGCGTTTTGAGAAGAGAGAGATATTCCAAATTTGTCGCGTTGAGAGAGAGATATATTTTTGATTTGTCGCATTGAGAGAGCGATTCATTTTTGACAGTGATAACAGAGGACACTGGTTCGTCGCGTTGAGAGAGACATAAATTTTGAGAGTGATCACTCAAGACACTGATTTGTCGCATTGAAGGCGATACATATATATTTTATTGCAGTGGGAGCAACGGATAGACGGCACTGCCTTACTAGAATTCATATTCAGAGAGAGAGAGATAAAGTTTTTGCAGTGGAAGAGACACTGCCTGCAATTTACAGAGAGAGATAGAACGTTCTTTTCGCGAAGCAGTGCTAACATAGGACACTGGATTAATATTGAGAGAGAGTAATTGTTAGAGATAATATAATTGATACCGCGATATACTGTAACAGTAGGTAAATACTTACTAATTGTGCACACACTAGCGTGCCAGTGTTTTGATTCTATACGGATCTATACGGGTAACAGATTTTAATACACATTATGGCCGAGTTTCTCAAATACATTGACTCTGCCAAGGCTCTGGGTATACCAGAAGAAGAACGCGCCTCGTGGTGCGAACGACAAATACAGCAGGACCGAGACCGTGAGGATCGGTTAGCAGCAAGAGAAAAAGAAAGAGAAAAAGAAGCAAGAGAGAGAGAAAAAGAAGAAAGAGAAAGAGAAAGAGAAAAAGAAAGAGAGAGAGAAAAGGAAAGAGAAAGAGAAAGAGAAAAAGAGGCTGTAGAGAGAGAAAAAAGGGAGCATGAACTCGCAATAAAGAAACTAGAGCGAGAATCGCTTATAGCCCCCACTGCTGCCAGCAATACATATGCTACAAAACCGAAGCTTCCGACGTTTAATGAAAAACTCGACCGGATCGACGCATATTTGCATCGGTTCGAGCTACACGCTAAATGCGTCGGATGGCAGCAGGCGATGTACAGTTCATGCCTGTCTAATTTACTAACAGGTAAGGCTCTAGAAGTATTTCATAGCCTCAAAGTAGAGGATGCCAACGACTATGACAAGCTTAAAACAGCACTGCTGAAGCGATTCCAGCATACCGAGGATGGCTTTCATCAGAGATTTCGCGCATGTAAACCTGAGCCATCTGAAAATTTCTCAACTTATGTGAATCGGCTGAAACATTACTTAGATCGCTGGATCGAACTCGCGAACGTGACTACCGGAAATTATTTCCAACTTTATGATTTGGTCTTAAAAGACCAAATCTATACGGCATGTCATTCCGATTTGGTTGCCCACCTTAAAGAGAGGGCACCGACATCCTCTGAAGAAATCACATCGTGCGCGGAACGTTATGCGTCCGCCCACCCAAATCGTCCTTTGGCAAAGCCTTCAACTACAACACCCTGTTATGCCAACGTGGGCAAAGGAGCGCCAACCGGACACGATCGTTCAAGGCCGACTCGTCGTCAGGCCCCAAATCCGCGCTCTCAATCAGAGCCGCCTTTTTTTAGACAGAGGGATTTTCCGAATCGAAGTAATTTATCCCCGCGTCGAGGATACCAGAGCTATTCTTTTTACGAGCCTCGTCCATATTATCGTGGCAACTATCCAGGCCAACAATATAACCGGCCTCAGGGACCGCCGCGACGAGTGCATTTTGATAATAATCATGATTATGATAGACCGCAGAGTCTTCCTTATCGTGGAAACGATCCTCATCGTATTATGTGTTTTAGGTGTAATAGGGTAGGCCACATACAAAAATTTTGTAACGTTAAAATGGAAGCGGCAAATGCCTGCTCTGTTAAATGTACACCTTATGAGACTGACGGTCATTCTGAATCTTCATGACAATCAAAAGCTATTCCAGTCATGTCGGCCCTACATGAACTGGGTGAATTAACATTTTACCAGGGCCGCGTGAACGCGATTCGCGCTTCCGTTCTACGTGACTCCGGATGCACGACTATCGGCGTTCGGCAGTCACTAGTCCGTCCAACACAATTTTTGGATAAGGATGTAACTTGTATTACTTTTGGCGGATCTGTAGAGCGATTCTGTCTTGCAGAAGTTTATATTGATACACCTTTTCTCACAGGTATTGTTACCGCATGTGTACTGCCTAATCCGGTGGCTGATTTAATCATAGGGAATGTACCTCAAGTAAATAAGTTTCCTATCGGTAACTTGGAAATTTGGACTGAGGATGAGAGTGTTGCTTGTGCGACAACACGCCTACAATCGAGTCGACGAGCACACAGTGCATTGAGTAACCCTACTATTGAAGTGAACATAACGTCTAGTGCATTCCATGATGAGCAACATTCAGACCCCACATTGAAACATTTGTTTACTAAAGTTGATCCTACAGCGCCGGATACCTCTAAGTTTCTTATTAAAGATGACTTATTATATCGTAATTTTCGGAATAAGCGAGAGGCCGTTATGCAGCTTGTAGTACCAAGATCTTTTCGTCGCGACATTATTCGTCTCGCGCATGACACTTCCTTGGCCGGTCACCAAGGAAAGGCCAGAACTAAGTCTCGAATACTATCGCAATTTTTTTGGCCCAGTATTTACGCAGATGTAAACCGGTTCGTATCAACATGTGACATATGTCAGAGACGTACTCCTAAAGGGAGAGCATCGCGGGCTCCTCTGCAGGAGATGCCTATGGTCTCCAGACCATTTGAGCGCGTTGCCGTAGATATAGTTGGGCCTCTACACAAGTCAGACAGAGGACATCGTTTTATACTTTCTGTCATTGACTACGCAACCCGTTGGCCAGAGGCCATTCCACTAAAAGACATTTCAGCCGATCATGTGGCTGAAGCCCTTATTACTATTTTTTCGCGTCTTGGATTTCCGGTTGAAATTTTATCGGACAGAGGTCCACAGTTTACCTCTGAGCTTTTTAAGAAAGTCTTGGAATTGGTCGGGATTAAACAAAGATTGACATCTCCATACCACCCACAGTCTAATGGCTGCTGTGAACGGTGGAATGCTACCATGAAAGCTATGCTTGCGCGAGTTTCGGCCGACAAGCCGAGTGATTGGGATCGACAACTCCCCGCTATTCTCTTTGCATACCGAGAACTACCGAACGCATCGACGGGTTTTTCCCCCTTCGAATTATTGTATGGTCGCAAGCCGCGTGGTCCAATGGCCATACTCCGTGATTTATTCGCCGGATCAGACACCGACGATAACGATACGCGGTCTACATATCAATACGTTGTAGACTTGCGCCATCGAATTCTTAACGCATGTCAGCTCGCACAAAAATCTTCGGCTGCGCATGCGAGTCTTTATAAACTATATCGTGATCAAGGTAGCCGATTGCGAACCTTGGCCGTCGGAGACCAAACTCTTGTTCTCCTTCCGGAGACGAAAAATAAACTCCTTCTTACATGGAAGGGACCTTTTAAAGTCCTAAAGAGACTTTCTCGAGTAAATTATCTTATCAAGATTCGGGGACAGGACAAAGTCTTCCATATAAATATGTTAAAGCAGTACCTGTCCGACGATGATAATCGTCAGAATAATCGCCGAAATGTGGTTGCTCAGGCCAATGCGGCCTTAGTTTCAGTTGACGATGATGATCCTATTAAGATAGAGCATTCAATCCCCGCACTTGAAGCTTCTGAAAACACTTCGGATGTAAATATAAATCCAGATCTGTCTGAATCGCAAAGACAAGATATAAGAGATTTGCTTAACGAGTTTACTACGGTCTTTACTGATCTACCAGGTAATACTTCATTGGTACAGCATGTTATAAGATTAAAGACGGATATACCCGTCTTTGTTAAACCATACCCGCGTCCGTTGCACGCACAGGAGACTATAATAACCGAGGTACGTAACATGTTTCACCTGGGAGTGATAGAGCGATCGACGAGCCCATATAACTCACCCATCGTCTTAGTGAAAAAAAAAGATGATACAGTGCGTTTTTGTATTGACTATCGTAAACTTAATGAGGTTACGATATATGACGCTGAACCGATTCCCAACCAGGAGAATCTTTTTGCGCAGTTAGCGAGGGCAACGATTTTTTCTAAAATTGACCTTTCCAAAGGCTATTGGCAAATTCCGCTTGATGAGAATAGCAAGCAATATACCGCTTTTCAGACCCCGTTGGGTCTTATGCAGTGGCACTATATGCCTTTCGGATTAGTTACAGCCCCTGCCACTTTCGCGCGTATGATGACAATATTGCTCCAGAATATGAATTCCGTGTTGTCGTATTTTGACGACATTTGTATTTATGAAACCAATTGGTCGGGCCACCTCGCAGCCCTACGTCAAGTTTTTATTGCTCTTCGTCGAGCTGGCCTTACTGCGAAACCCAGTAAGGTGTTTTTAGGATATAATGAAATTAATTTTCTGGGCCATACAATTGCCCACGGCGTTCAGACTCCTGATGACAAGAAGATAACTATCATCTTAAAGCTCCAAGCCCCTCGAACTAAGAAAGAAGTTCGTAGTTTATTGGGCTTTCTTAACTATTATAGGAAGTTCATTCCAAATTTTTCTTCGCTTACAGCTCCGTTGTCGGACCTCACAAGAAAGAATTTTCCTAATAAAGTGAAATGGACAACCGAATGTACGGATACACTTCGTACCGTTCAACGATTGTTTTCGACTTCCCCCATTCTCATACTTCCAGATATAAACCAAATATTTATTGTCCGCACTGATGCGTCGGACAAGGGATTAGGAGCTGTGTTGTTACAGGAACGAGACGATACCTTGCGGCCATGTCTATACGCCAGCCGCAAGTTGCTAGATAGGGAATGCCGCTATGCAATTATCGAGCGAGAGTGCCTCGCTATCATTTTTGCTGTAAACGCATTTTCGCGATATCTACTTATGTCCGAGTTTATAATTGAAACGGACCATCGTCCGTTGTTATTCTTGAAGGCTAACAGGGCTAAAAATGCTCGATTAACGAGATGGAGTCTTGCACTCCAGGAATACCGGTTTGTTATCCGGGCTATCCCTGGCGGTGACAATTCCCAAGCTGATGTTTTGTCACGTCTAATTTAGTTTCCTATTAAAGAGTGTTGTGTCTTGTATTGGGGTTGGATAGTGCTTTTCCCCCTCAATTCTAGACGGTGGATGGATTCACATTTATCTTGTTCATTACTTTATGAACCAGTTTTACAATCCTTTTTTGTGAATATCCTTTTTCCACCAGCGTCATTCCGGACTGTGACCTGAACTTCTGACAAACCTGACGCCCTTGTCAGTGGGTCAATGAGATGGAGACATGGCAAACCAAGCTACCAGAGCTACTGCTGCCATTGGATACCACAGTATTTTAATTAACAGTATATTGTTTGTGAATGTGTATATAAGCAGCAATTATGTGTGTTGACTAGATAATTATGAGCCTATTCCTTCAGTAAGGCCTGATTGTTTGATTGTAGTTATACTTTAATCCAGCAGTATACAGTGATATACTCATTGTTATTATAAATGTTCGAGAGAAGTTTGATTGTGTGCAGTAAGAATGTTTCGATAGACTAGATTCTATAGAACGTGGCATCAATAATTGTATGCTTTTTGTCCATCCAATATGCATGTTCTTAGTTAGATTTTTTGTTCTCAGTCTTAAGACTGACTTTTCTACAGTAGTACTTGGGCCCCCACCACAATAACTTTGTGGTTTCTTGGATCCTATCGTGTAAATTTTTCTTAAAATTTCCACTGGGGTGGGGGATGTCAAGGTTAATACTATAATTGTCGTGCTGGGTCGCGACTTGAGGGGACTTGTTTTTTTTCACGGTTTCGTTGATTATAACCAGCGTAAATTGTCCTTGAACTGTTCTCGTGAACACTTTGTTTTTGTAACACTTTTTCTTAGAGATGGAAAGAAAGTGGGGCAAGATAGAATAAATGGATAAGTTAGGAGTGACAGTGCAATTCTCGACCCCGTGATTTTGATGAACTCTTACAAGGGAAGAGAAGGGGTGAATAAGGATAGATAGTTTAAGACGCTTAGTCGCGTTCAGAAATTCGTACATAAAACGTAGAAAGCACGAGGGTTTAGAGATTTTAGTAATGGTTTTGACATTTTAATTTGACCTTGTCTGTTTCTAGTACAAGGCCGTGACCGACTTCCATGTAGATCTATTAATACTGCGAGCTGAGCTCGAATGGATGCACCAATCAAATCTAGGCATTTGGACGGTAATTTGCAGCTGGCCGCACAGTATATAAGCGTAGCCATTTCTATGTTCATCACTCCATACAGAAAATTCCATCTGTGCAGGCGTCGGCGTGATTCTGCCAGAAGAATCAGAAGACTGTTGTTTTTATGTCTATGTCCATTATAGGCATTGAGATGAAGCCATGTGCTCGATTATGATATACCCACTGCTGTTGTCTACTGTTCCCTGATTCCTTATCAGGGACCAAGTGTAAGTGTTTGTCTGTTGATGATTCAACAATGAACGAGGAGCTGAACATAATTTATCCAGTAGGACAGGATTGCCGCATATGCTAGGAGTGCTACCCAAGAATGCAAGACAAAGATGTATATTAACTTGCAACTAGATCTAGTATGAATGTTTGGCATACACATCTGTGAATTGGAATTGATTTGTCTGGATGAGGCTGGGGATTGCCAGCCCATCCTAGAGTAGATCTAACTTAACTACGTCAGTTTATATTGACGAGCTTGATCCATTATAAGCGGTAGGCACAAATAGCTGAGATGACATTGTCGCCAGAGACATGAGTATATTGCTTGATAGATAGTAGGCAGACTATATCTGAGAGATAGATAATTCATACTTAAATTGTTAGTGAGTCAGAATGATCTTAATCTTATAGGAATCTAGAGGAGACTTCTAGTGACATATTATTGAATTTTCATTTGATGCTGCTGATGTTGTCATTTTAGTATGTAAGAGATCTAGACAAAATTGTTAGGATATTTAAGGTAATTAAATTTGTGGCCCTGCAGGTCTGTTGATAAAACTTATTCAGATTGTTCTTAGTGTGTGGCATGGTACGAAAGCTTAATTAGTAAATACCTCTCGATTTTAAGATGCAGTCATAAAACCAATAATTCATAACACCCACTCTGTAACACTATCACCCAGACCAGACCCGTAACAAATGTAGTGGAAACAGTAATACAATGACAGACATAAACAAGTACTGTGCCCTTAAGGGGTGAAACAGATCAAAGCTGGCATAGACACCAGACTGGTGGCTTGCCACCCATGAATTTTAGATCACACTTATACACTAGGAACCGCTCACATTGTAGTGGTGTAGGCAGTGCCTAGTGTATTAGTGTGATGCATAATTTACGGGCAATGAGCCGCCAATCTAGTGCCTATACCAGGCTTGGTCTATTTCACCCCTAATGGTTACGGCTAGATGAAGTGAAAACTGCTGCATTGATTAACAAGTTGCTGCTGTGTGCTCATCAAGATTAGAATGACTGAATCTAGAGCTACTTGACAAAATGACATTGTTACAAAACAAGGGATCATTACATGATAAATGCTGTGCCACATGAGAAACAACAAACAAAGCTGGTGGTAAAAATAAATACACACCAGCATGCAATGACAGAAAAACTGCTGGCCACAATAAGAATTGATATGAAGTTGTCATGTAGCAAAAAAAAAAAAGAAAAAAAAAAGGAAAAACTAGTTGAGTATTTGCAAAGCTTTATGATAGTGGCAAACATCAAGAAAACAATGCATTGTCTTTTAGATTTTATGCAAGGACTACTGTATGACATACAGTAGTCCTTGATTTTATGTTATTTACTTGCAATTTTTTTTCAGTTCACAACTGCAAGTCTTTGCAAACAATTTGAGGAGGGGGGGAGGGGGGGGGGGACATCATAATTATGTATACACTGAATAGGATATGTGCAAAGTGAGAACATTGATCAAGTAACCTTTTATATCCTAAAATCTATAAAGACTTCATCTAACAGTTGATACTCAGGATCTGGAGACCCTTCACCACTGCATGGTCTAAATCATAGATGTTGGCTGCTTTAGGAAGCAGTTGTCTCTAACAATGCAGGGGTGTGCTTGAAACTACTAAATAACATATATACATTGCTTCTAACAATGAAATTCAGAAAGTAATGTGAATACAAATGCACTCCGAAATAAAATATTTATTTGAAATCATTTAGTTATTCAATAGAGATTTCAAAAATATTTTCGACGAAATGAAACAAACTGACTCTGGCATACGACTACATAAATTAAATATGTTTACAGTGTACAGATGAGAGTAATCACTATGACTAAAGAAATGTAAACTACAGAAAGACGATGCAGTAATGACAGTCTAGTGTGTATGCAGTCACCAAGACTCTGACTGGAAGCCTGACTGACGTAAACAGGATTACATCACCTTACAATGAACATATCTCACATGCAAAACAAACATTGTAACGATTTGATGATCCAATTAAGAGCACAAAAATTGTTAATTACCATATATGACGTGTCATCCAGGTAAAGAGGTTTTAGTACAAAAAAAATTGCGGCATTGATGAAGAGAAAGAAAAAAAGGGGGCACAGAAAATTTCAAAGATGAAATGTTGCTCAGGAGCAGCAGATTATTTGTAAAGTAATTCTTCTAATCACAGAAAAAACACACTTCACTGAGGTAAGAAAATTCATTCATATTAGTGAATGGGATATGGGGGGAAAAAATCCAAACAGAATTATAAAAAAGGTTGAAGTTTTAATGGGTCTATATCCTCAAGGACACATGCTATTTAAGAATAACACAGTCTTATCATACAAATAAAACAAAATTTCAGCTTTAGCCTGTTGTTCAGGTTTTGTCAAATAGTTAATAAATCTAACCACACAATAGCTCTAAAGTTAGTAGAAGACTTAACATAAATATCTTATATATCAAACTGGAATTTGAATGTCAAGAACAAGACTTTCTACGTACTAATCAAATGATGATTTGCTACACTTGGAACACTGGAACAGCCCTAGCAACATTCAAGCTTTGTAAAATGCTATCATCAGAGGTACAATTCATCTAGCTGTCTGCAATTTAATCAGTTTATTCTGCTGACTGTTATGGACTTGAAATGCTAAATCTGCCATTACTTTACTTGTCAAACCCGGAATTCTATTAAATATTTCAATGAATCATTCACTGTAAACATGACATACATTTTCAGAAAACTTTAAAAAAATTTCTTAAGTAGAATCATGGCATGAATAAAAATCTTTTGACAGTTTTATCACACTTGGAACTATGTAAATGGATGTTTATCCCATGAGATATGAATGTATATGAATATATGAATCAACTTCACCAAGAAAACAATTTTTATGATGAAAATGAAAATTCTATTTTGCATTAAACAAATAAATGAAATAATTTATACAAAACAATGTTATTCTCAATTTGCACAACTTCTAGTTTGTGTCATCTTTCACCTGCAGCTAACAGCTGTCCTTATCTTGAATAGCCCTTGATGTATGAACTTTACTGAAACTTAACTAAAAATTCAGATAATTTGGCAATCTACTAATTTATATTGCCAATGATTACAATGGATGTTGGTAACCTGTTGACAGATATCATACCACGCGTCCATTACCTTGGTGTTGTCTGGATCACAGTAATCCAGTAAAGTATCACAAAAATGATAACCCATCATCTCAAAGTCGTGCTCATTAAAGTGGAAACCTTTCTTTTTGCCAAGAGAAGAACCACAGAATGTAGCCTAGAGACATAAAATGCAATATTTTTGGTTAGAGTAAGTTTAAAAGTTTGGACACTTTAATCAAAATGTTCTACGACTGACATGACAACATAAAGCAGAACCTTAAATGACAAATTCAAATAATGAAAAAGAGATTTGTATGAATACAAAACTGTCAGTTGTACAATCATGCTGACAATTAAAGCCATGCTTTCAGATCATCAATCAAACTTATGCCAGTTTCATTTGGTTGATGACATTCTGCATCTTTGTTTATTAAGTTTACCTGATCCGCCGTTTTAATGATGCATAAATGAGATGGACTTAGTTCAAATAATAATGCTAATCTGGTACTGCTCGTATGCAGTAGAAATAGTCTGGTAGAAGATTGAATACTCTGGAAAAAAACACTAAATGTTCTATGATCTGAACAGACAAAAAAAATCTTCCTAATAATACAAAAAGGTGACAAAACAAAACTTACTTCCATGGTATAACTGTTCATGATTCCCATGTTCCACATCACAACTCGTCCAGTACCTTCTTTGCTTTTCTGAACTTTGAACTTGCAGGATTTAAAAGAAAACTGATGGGAAAAAAAAACAAAAAACATGTGATATGAAAGTGTAATTAAGATGCTTTAATGTTCTAAATACTGGCTTTTCTTTGAGTTAATAATAAGTCTTCTTCATATTAACCCTTTCATTGTACTGAGGACACAGACTTTGCGTCCTAAAATTTAATAGTGAGAGTGTGCTGTTCGGCATGTGGTGGGGCAAAGCAGGTAGCAGTGAAGGGGTTAATTAATTTCTAAAACCTCAGGAGATGAAAGATCTGGTAACATAAACTGTTGTGAACTTTTATGCAATATATTCAGAAATTCACTACGAGAGTGTAAAGTTGATTGTGGTGCAGGCATTTATATTTATATAAATAGCATCTGATATTTCAATGATTTACAATCTAACATGAAATATATATAGAAATGTCAATAGATTCAACACAACTGAATTATGTTGCTGGAAATGAAAATATGGGAAAGCGGACATTTTTAAAATTCTTTTATGAGACAGAAAACTGATATGACTTGATTAGGAAGATGGGGTCTTGGTTATCTTTCTTGCCTCAGGTAAAATGACTTCGAATGTGACTTGAAAGCTAACTAGCCAATATACATAAACACTGAAGTGATTTGATAATCTCACTTTCTCGGGAGTATTTTTGCTGAGCATGGCTGGGAAGATCTTTTCATGGAACCTTTTATTGGAGTTGTGCCGCTGTTCACAGCCATATAGGAAGACATTTTGCCTTCTGCTGTGGCCATGTAGGTCACAATAAACTATAATGTCTCGTTCCATTAACAATCTGAAAGTAAGCAAAAGTATGTGGTAAATTTTGGTTGCCAAAAAAAATATTTATGATATAGAAAATCTGGCAAATCCAAATCACAACTATTTGTGGCAAATCACTGGGGCTCTAAAGAAAAAGTGCCAAATGATAAAAACTCTGATACTTCTAAACACAGAAATTATTTAACTGCAACACTCATAAACAAACACTTTCAGCACCATTAATATGCAGCAGTAGCACCATGAGTGAATTATAGCTTGCATTCTGGAATAATTTCATCATGGTTTATATGTGGTTAAATGTGGCTTTTCGGTTTGTTTTGTTTTGTGTATCTTCGAAATATTACAATTTATTATTAATTTTATCATCCTTGACGATAGCTGGATCTTACTTGCGTATCATTGTTTTTGTGTGCCACACAGAAGGGTATGAATCCTTGAGAGCTGTTGTGTAGTTTCTGTTCAAATCTCGTCCAGCCAAGGAACAACGGTAATTTCCTACAATAACACCATCAGGGTTCAACATTGGCACAACTTTGAAGATGAAAGTATCTCGCAGAAGCTGAAAGAGATGAAGAATCAGCCATAAACTTCTTCAAGAGATATCAATGCAGCGCATATATAACATTTTAGAACTTATACTACAACAACTTTGAACCGCACAGATGGTGGCTGTGTGTCTACGACAGACATGAGCTAACACACTCTACTGTTGAAAAACTAATTCATGTGCAACTAACCTTTGCATCAGGAGAGTTTCCTGTAACGAAGTCCAAGAACCCCTTCATCATCCAACTGGCATTACTCTCCCCTGGATGAACTCTTGATGTGACAACCATAGCTTTCTTGTGCTGCAAAGATAGAAACAGGGCCTCTGTTAATTTCTGTTGGAAATTAGTGAGATATGTAGGATTTAATAAGATGTTAAACAGTTCAGTCAAACTAGATGATAGCGTGAAAAAAGAGTTGCAGAAATGGGGGTGGAAAGAACAAGTATTTCAATAAGTTAATACTTTTTGTCCCAGCCCCTATTGGCCACTACTGTCAAGCTGTCCTGTTTTGACATGCCACCATCAATGAATATGTTTATGATACAGACAATTTTCTGTATAGAAGCTTCATGTGCCCTTCTGACACATATGCCAGAAGTTTTGGCTTTTCAATTTTGTTTTGTTTTGTGAATTCATTAAAGCTTAGTTACCAGATTCCACATGAAAATGATGTAACTTTATATAACCAGCACCAAATTTCGTGAATGCTAAAAGCAAAGTCTGACATTGTAAATCATTGTCTTTTAAATGAGCTTTGGGCTCTTCTCAAACAATAAGCTACTCTAATTATTGGGTCAGCTCATAAAGCACAGTAATATCACCTTCATGTCCTCTGGATTCTGAGATGCTGATGTGATTGTTAAAATGTACACTAAATTCCCTGCCAGTGTCCGACATAAAACTCTCTGTTTGCAAATGCGAGACTTGATAGGATCATTGCTAAGTTCCAAGAGGTAGTCCTGTGGGTTGAAAAAACACAACGGATAAAAATATCCAAAAATGTTTAATTTCAGCATAAAATGCACCCTACACAGAACAGAAAAATGCTCATACTTTTCTACTAAAGAAAGAAACACAACATATAATAATAAATTTTGTAACATGTAAGAGTAATGTTTTTCAACATTTCTTCAATATACATTCAAATCTCTCTTAATTCTTATGACTTTTTTTAAGCCTCTTGATTGAAAATCAGAAATATCTTTTATAATTTGTGTAAATATAGCAGACATTACTCACAGGATTTTAACATCTTTGGAACTGAGATGCACATTGTTTACATTCAAATTCATATCAGGCATAATAATTATACTATTGTGCGACATGTGTGATGGTAATTTCTGACATTTTGCGATGTTTAAAACTTGCATGAATGAAGTTTTGCCCACCTGTAAGTCTGTGTAGGTGTAGGGATAACAGTGAGAAAAGTATACAGTGTCATGATCATGCTGAAACCTGGCAGTCCATGTCATTGAATACAAGTACCTATCACCTCGGCCACCTTCACACCTAATAAGAAGACAAACAATTGAAAGGCATCAGATATAGCATGATTTTGCTATGAATCAATCACCGTTATATTTCTAAAATTACAACACAACAGCCAAGTGAACTAAGTATATCATACTGTATGATTTCATATTTATAACAAGCAGCTCCATGACCAAGAGGCAATAATCTACTCAAAATTTCTCAGGCGCGTAAAATTGATTGAGAGCTGGACACAATAAACAATCTGCAAAACATTATCTCACTGAATGGTCAAATGTGCTGGCAACAGAACTTGTAATGCTTACTCGGCCAAAGTACAAAGTTTTGTTTTCAAACGTCTTACCTGATATTGTTTTTATAATATTTGATGTTTTGGCCTCCTCGCACCCAGCCAACCTTGTTCAGCCCTGCCTCTGTTTCACTGTACATAACTGGTCGCATTCCATCATTGTACAAACTGTCTGGCTATTAAAGACAAGACAGACAGGATGGAATTTACCGAAAAACCAAGCAGCATGTTATGGCCTTCGATACAAGTGGTGATCAGTATTGAAACAACAATATAAGAGTCAGGAAAAGCTACTTGAGTGGTTAAAAATGCAATGCTAAACAATAGTAAGGCAAATTAATTCTGTTATGTCTTTCTCAGAATAACATTAAAATGCTACATTTTAACCAACCTGACAATGAATCAAATAAATATGAAGCATACAATCACATCTTAAAACATGGCGCAATAACAAGATTTTCTTCCAACATAATAATATGCTCACAATGAACTTACTGTCAATGAAACAAAATAATATAATGATATAAGAACAGAAAAAAATTATGGAAGATAGTGAAAAAAACAAAAAACTTATTTTGTTAAACAATTTTCTTCTCTCTGAAAGTATAATTTATTGAAGGCACAAAACAAGTGACAATGACAGAGCACAGTGCAGCACTACATGTTTCTAACCTTCAAAAAGTTTACAATGGTGAATCTATATTCTCTATCAGCACGTGTGTTGGAGACTCTAAAGTAGAACCACTGAGTATGTTTGTTGGTGTACAGGTCGTAGCGCAGCCATAACTCATACTCATTTTCACCACTGTCAAGAGCACAAGGATCAGAATGAGAAGAATGCAACGTTTTATTCATTTTTTGTTAGCTTATGCAAGGACTTTACATAGACTTCTGGGATTGGACAAATTTGGGGTTCTTCGAGTAGAATTGCACATTTATGCAATGTAAAATTAAAAAACAGTCCCTAGCAGCAGTAGCATATAAAACACATTTCTATTCAAGTTGACAATAAGTTGAAGGCATAAAATTTGCAGCATCTGATTTATCTGAGCAAATGATTCATTAAAAAATGTGAAATGTTTTGCACAGTGAAACAGGCTGATTTCCTTTTCATCTGGACTCACGGACTCATGTCAGACAACAGGGGATGCCATCATACACCACCCTTGCAATTCCCTTAGATTTCTCAGTCAAGTGGCTCTGTATTTCAAGTCAAATAGCAGTGTGTCTCTAAATCAGAGCTAACTTGAAGAAAATTATTATAATGTTAGCTTTACTGAAATTTCATTGCAAAAATTTTGCATGTCACAAACACAAAAAAGCATAAATACTCACACTTGCACAGCTTTGCTAAGATTTCCACTTTCAAACCTGGACTCGAATATAAGTGTTGTATCTTTATCAGATTCGAGGTTGACAGTGCATGGATCACAGCCATTCCTTGATCCACCAACACGGGACTTCATAAACTGTAGTTTGGAGTGTAACAGTAAAACAATAAGATCCCACACTGAAATAGTAGATATCACATTCTGTGATCTACTAGTTTTTTAAGTTTAATCGAGAAACTAATGATTTGTATGACTCCATGGCAAACTTCACTAGGAGAATTTATAATGATCATAACAATGACAATAATTTGTCTTGTTCTCTAGGAAGTTGTTCACAGCCACATGACAATAGCATTACTTACACCCTATCCATATTTAACTACATGTACATCACAACATTAGATATTATTGAAGAAAAAATGTCTTTGAAAGACATCAATTACAAGAAGAGTAAAGCGCAGGTGTGGTACAACTGGCTCTGAGAATGATTTTGTCATCATTATTGTGCAATCAGGTTGTTTTCCACTAATAAGCCAGAACACCTGTCAGATGATTAAATTGAAAATTGAATTTCTGAAACATTCTGAAACCCCACTTTTTACAAAAGGAAAAAAACAACAACTCTAAAGAGAGCTTTACCGTACAAAATTAACCAACACAAGATTCTTATTTTTACATCAACTTTACACCGTTTTACAGTTCCTAGCAGTATCATGAAAAATTAATGATGCTTACAAAACTTGAATTTGTCTCATAAGAAAACACTATGCGACCTCCATTGGCTTCACCTCGCACCATTGGACATTTTTCAAATCCAGCTGAAAATATATGAAATAATAATGTTCTCATTTTACAAATTGTGCTTGAGAAACCTCTGTCATGCGTGAGATGTTCCAAATTATCCTCCTAAACAAAATTCTAAGCTTGGAACTTTGTGCTTCCCATATCAAGCACCTTGAATCAATTTAATAACAAATATCACTCTTTGTCATGAGAAGAAAGACCAAAGTGCTGTGTAGGGGGCCTGGAATGTGACAAAGAGGAAGTATGGATAATTTTATACATGTATTAAACTGTAATATTTTATGTTAAGATGAACAATATGTAAAATTATTCCCAAAAGTCTTTGATATCAAAGCACAGCTTTATTAAGTTATCTTCTCCATGTCCTCAAGTCCACTTCAAGTCCCTTTCACTCATCATTACCAACTGATGTTTTGCATAGTCTTAAATATATATAATGCTGATGTGATGAATGATGCACTCACAAAAATACACATGAGCAACAGATAAACAGAGTCTCAGTTAATACCTGTGAAAGCATACACATTATCATTAAAGATGATGTTACAAAGAGGTCTGCAAGGTACTTTTCAGACAACACATACTTATTTTATAGAAAGGCTCTGGTGCAGGTGGGACAGTATGGAGATGGCGGATTCTTTCATTGATCACTTGCAAATCAGAGGGCCTGGAAATGGAAAAAAATGTTTGGTTAAGATGCATCTTCTACAAACCAAAACACACAGTACGTATTGATAAATGTCTGCACTGTAGGTATATAAGTACACACAACTTCTCAGAATTTAATCTTCTTCTGCCAGCCAAATTAAATCATCAGAATATGGTCTGGTATTCTGTGTTAATTTAATACTAAACTGAAAGACATAATTTAATCACAGAAAACTGTAAACACTCTGTGAACGGAGATTTAGTTTTAAAGTCACCACTGCTGTCACTAATATTTCCGATGCCTCTAATTTCAAATGCACTCAATTTTTACAGGCCAAGGATTCTGGCGATGCTGAAACCAGTTTCCCATATGAGCTCTCAAGAAATGAATCTTTAGAAATATTATTTAACCAGAGTCCTATTTTCAATTATATATTCACCCTACTAAAATTTAGAAAATCCCTGCTATATTTTACATATCAAATCTTACCATCTTGCTGCCTGTTGAGGTCCCAGTTCTTTGTTCAAAGCATACAAACTTCTGGGTTCTCTGAGACGAGGTACCTATGCCAGAAATCAGATTCCGTTAGAACAAAATGAACCAAACTGACCAGGCTACAGTTTTTCTAATGTGGACAGACTATTGTTGCTGTATTTAAAGGGCATTAAGTACATTTTCCACAGTGAAAAAAGTGGAAATTGCAGTGCCTAAAACAAAGACTGATATTGAGCACAAACATTCCGTGCTATAATATATAAATCAGAGAACCATCTCCTTTGACTTGTCAACAAAGAGAAATTTGCAGATACACATGTGAGCCAAAGTGGTTTTCACCATAAACTACTTCCAGCAAATGATAGAGCAGTGTTTGTGATAAAATGAGTTAAACGCAGTCATCTAAGTAGGAACATTTGTTTTTCTGTTACGGAGCTATCTCCCAAGAGATCAATGACCTTTCCCTGCAGAAACAATTACTGAAAATCAAAATTTGAGAACACCCACCATTTTCCCAGACTCTCCATAGCTGTATATGAGCTGTGTAGTTCTGAGTAGGTCTTCCTGTAATTTGCTGTCTGGAATTTAAGATGGAAAATGTTCAACATTATTATATTCTAGACATGATGAAATGTTGTAAACAAAGAAAGAAATGGAGTCATCATTTTTCATCAGTGCACCACTTTTATGAATTGTACAAGTGGAATTTACATATATAAAAATAAAAATAAAAACCAAAGTTGCCTTAAGAATGTATGTAACATAAACAGGCACTGTTTGTACTCACTGTAAAATCAGATGAAGCTCATGAAAATGGGATTTCTTTAACCTGACTTTCAAGACTGAAATATCCTGTTTTCATTCATTCTATATGGTTTAAATCCAAACAGTAGGATACAATAAAAGGAAGACTTCAAACTCTAACAAATTTATTCAGATCTGTATTGACCAGTAATTTGATGTTGATGCAATACACTGAAAGTATAATGGTTCACACTTGTCGGTTTTTCTGTCCTTTTGATATAGCACAATTGTTATTCTAAACTGAAGAGCTGAATAGAATAATTTGTTAAAAATAAATACCAGTAAATAGTGAAACTTAAATTGACAGCAAATTAATAGCACGAACGTTTTTCCTAAAGTACAATGACATGTTAGTCAAATCGCTTTTCAAGTCTATGAAAACAGAATTAATCTTAGGGGAACAAGCAGTGAAAATGTGGGGCAAAAAGTAATGGTGTTTCATCTTTATTTGAACACAAAAATGACCGAAAAGTATAAAATATGATGTTAATATACAACAAAGGCATAAAAGGATAAAGAAATAAAATTAATGCAAAACGAATTAAGAGTAAACAATGCGAATGTGCAAACAAGCAACAGAATTATTTGAAATATTAAATTCTGACCAACAATGTATGACTCTAGTACCAGACCTTTCCGGTTTGTCCTGAAATTGAAGATTCTGTGTCAGCAGTATTGTTAATATGCAGATCACAGAATGATAGTTGCGAGAAGGGACTAAAATATGACTGGAGTGGGTGGGGAGTGTAGATAATACTGCATTTTGAATACAGACATAGGTAGAGATTTCAATATATTGAAACAAGACATTTGCAGTTGCGGTACACCCATTTCGGTTCTCTGCATGTGATATGATCATGGAACTCCACTCCAATTGACCAAGCACTGCTTTTTTTGTTTGTTTTGTTGCTCTCGTTGTTGGTATTTGCTTCTGACCTAGATTTCATTAGTACAAATGTAGCGGTCTAGCTTTTGAGACAACAATAGCTAACTTAGCCACAACTTTCATCAACATCATTACTGCCACAAAAACAAATAACAATGATTAAAAAAAAGAAAAGAAAACCATTGTCATTTACTATTATGCTTGTTAGATAACTAGAGCAGTTAAACATCTACTACTACCACACGTGTTGCATTCAGTGCTGACACGGAGGTTAAGTATTGGCTCTATTAGTACTGTTCAGTATTGTCAACGAAAGTAAAACAAGACATGAAAGTTTCTGGGCCCTTTTCGAAGTTCACGATTTTATATTTGAGATTATTTCCATCTATTGCTTTAGGGACTGGAGAAACACAGTCACCTGGGAAAGACCCCTGAAAGGGTTGGAAGACGAGGGCCAGCCCTAATAACTCCCATCAGCAAACAACCCGCTCTCACTCTGCGCTTCTACTTCCTCTCATTCTTTGGCGCCTAGCACATCAAGACCAGGAAGACCAGAACGGAAAAGGCGAAAGAAATGAAGAAATTTTAGAAGAAGATAAAGAACACAGGCAATCATGAGCCTTTAGGTTGAAGCCTTCGAGGTTGAGTTAGAGTTCTACGGTGCGTCAGCACGGCAAACGGCCACTTTGCGCCCTTCACATCTATCTGGGTACACTTTCTTTATTTATGTTTCGTATTCCGAGCTGTTAAGTTTAACATAGAATTAAATACATTAACATAATTTCAACTCATTTCAAATTCTTTAAAAGACGTTTTTTTTTTACAGATCTGCAAAAATTGTGTAAATGAGTATAATTAAATCAAGTTGTAGATCTTAGACTCTCTCAGAAAGGACAGGATGAGTTGCGGGTCCACGTCAGAAAATAATTCTTTCATGGATCCGCAGGCATAGTGTGCCTTCCTCGGATTTGCATGACGTCTATACGTTCAGTTAAAATGTGTTTTATTGATAGTTGGCAATTGCATGCCACACAGTCGGGGGGGGGGGGCTTCCCCCCCCCCCCCTAAGTTAAAAACGGTGTGTGAGGTGGGTATGACCCAGACGGAGTCTACTAAGGACAATTTCATCTCTCCGATCACCCGGGCATAATTATAGGATTACCAAATTAGTGTAGTATGCTCTGTGTCAATGTGCGAATAAGAATAAGACTATAATATCTAGTTAGAACAAACAGCTATGGCTTTCGATTGTTTGTCAATTCAATCGGAACATTCTTCTTATGAGAAATATTACGCTTTTCTATTTTACTGCAATGAGAACAGATTGCCTTTGAGAACATGCGCTGCTAAATAATATCAGAATTTTTAATTTTTTGGTATAATTTGAAAAACTGATTTTGGTTTTCTAATCCATTTATGTATCTCGCACAATGTACAAAAGTCACGAAACTTTTGCGCTTTCATGGTTCAAATTGTCATCGATATATCATTTTTTGTACTGTTGTAATAGAAATTTTGTAAACTCTTCACCGATTTTCTCAAAATTGATACTTTCAGCAGAAAATTCCTCTAACTTTTTTATTTTCTGCCCAAATATGCTGAAATTTGCACAGATATTTCGTCACTGTATATCAGACATTTGTTTCAACAAAACTGCAACATCTGTATCCGTTTTTGTTTATTATTATTTGAATTAGGGGAAATCAATACAAAAAATGAATCATAGGCTAATGTATCAGAGTGAATTATGAGAGTGAGGATGGATGAATGGATTTCAAAATCCTCCAAAACAAAGACTTATGTATGTCACAAGCTACCACATGCCAACTTTCAGAACAATTAATAAAAAAATGTGGAAGTTATAGGAAAATAGAAATATTATATGATAAAAATCCAAGAAGGCCGCCGCTACTGAAAAAAAAATTAAAAAATTCTGTCCATTTATCATGTCCTAGCAAAAAAAATAATAAAAAATCTGTCCATTTATCATATCCTAGCAAAAAAAAAACAACAACATCTGTCCATTTATCGTGTCCTAGCAACTCAATGAACATAATTATCTATGAGGTAAAATATGTTATATATGAAGAAATAGCAAAATTGGTTTATTTGACAGCACATGCCCTTAAATGAGGATGCCTTTAAATGAGTATCTTCTGTTTTCTGTCTTGGAAAACGATTGTGCGTGCAAATTTAGGAGAGTGGTGGGGATGGGTTGGGCGTACAGAAATCTGTGGCCAGAACAAACTAAATAAAAATGTGAATGGCCTTTGGTTCTTCTCTTGGGTCTCTGATTCTACATCCACCCCCCCCCCACCCTTTCCCCCCAAAGCCCCCGATATCGTGGTGGCAGAGGCGAGAAGGAAAATGAGGATTTAAGATCAGGATCTATGGAAATTGCCCTCCACCCCCACCCCCTCCCAATTCAAGAGCGATCG
This sequence comes from Onchidella celtica, assembly GCA_963931925.1. NCBI lineage: Eukaryota > Metazoa > Mollusca > Gastropoda > Systellommatophora > Onchidiidae > Onchidella > Onchidella celtica. The sequence goes on from OZ007575.1 coordinate 12,510,570, forward strand.
GACCGAATTCCCACTGCAGAGTGGGGAGTCTTCACCTTTTCCAGATGATGTCTGCCAAAACTCTCACTTCTGGGAAGGTTATTTTACTATCAAGCTTCTAATCTTCAAGAAAAAAAAGAAAATTATCCTCGTTAAGGAGCTGATAAATGCAGACCGAAGTTCGCTGCCAAACTCTACTAAACTACAGTAACTGTCTAGAGAGGTAACAAAAAATAAAAACAACGAAGAAAATGTTCCAGCTTCCATCGTACAAAAGCATTAATCCAGTAAATATACCTGCGAGATGGGAATATAGCGGCTTGCTAGGCAAGGAACACCATAATTTTATTCCTGTGGGATAAAGACAGTATACTAAACATTTAAGGATTACTTATACTATGAGTCAAGTGATGCAGTTCAGTTCTGAGAGAGGGTGAAAGTCTCATTAAGGTTGATGATCGCCCAGTGCCGGCTGGTAGCGAATTGGAGGAAATCCAGATAATAATAAGAAGAATAAGTAAATAAATAAATAGAAGTGACGATAAGAATTTTGGCAGTGTTACTCTACGTGTTTGGGATAGGACGGAACAGAGCGAGCGACAGACCACAGAAACAATGTAGTTCAACGAGACGTTCACAAAATTGGCTGGTTGCCCACGTTTGCACGAAAATTGATAAATCACAGTTTTCTGCAGCCAGTAATCGCCAATCGGCATACTTTTAAATTTATATATTTATTTTTTAGGAGGGGGGAGGGGGGGTCTTGTATTATACATCTGTTTAATGCTTACTAAGAAAGTCTTTCCACCAACTTTTAAATCCACTTTTTTTCAAATGAATGTTAAGTTATGGTGATCTAATGATAAAGAACAAAAAAATCAGGGACGACAATGCCAAGCAAATGTAATAGTCAAACACAAAATTTTGGGAAAAACCCAAAAGACTGAAAGCATGTCTTATTTGTCAACCGTCAAAAACAGTGGTAAGCAGCAGAGGTGAGGCAAACAATAGACCATGAGTAAATTGAGACAGATTGCATCAAATGACTAGTAATAGCCTACAAAGAGCATTGTTCACTTTGCTTTGCCTCACTTATGGGCAAGGTTAAGGTCATGAGCCTTGGGAATTTTTGGTAAACCTGGTGAAGCCTATTTGGAAAGAATTTGAGTCGTCTGTTCTTCCCCTACTCTCTCAGGGGGGGGGGGTGGGTTAACTTCCAAACTCGGCCTATATTGATAGGTTTCCTGACCGTAGCTCTCAATTCAGCTCTGTCAACAGAGACTTTTGTTTGCCGTTACGAATGATGACCTAACAGCCCAAGCAATTTTGATCACACAACTAAAACAGCTGAATTAACACAACAATGTGCGCATACTGCAGACTATAGAGCATGGTAGAGAAGATACAGAGTTTGATATAGACAAATATTGCGGATCATGCAGAATAGCCTGACAGCATCTTAATAAATTGTACTGACAGAATAGTAAGTATGGGTAAGCTGACCCTAAAAACGCTATACAAAAGCGTAATGGTTTCATACACTGATAACAATGCATTGCTTTGCATAATTGGAATTGTAGGTCTATTTGACCATAATATTACACTGTATCAAAGAAGTAGGCGCCAGCGGTAACAATGAGTACTGCCGTGGGTACTGTTTCAAAAGCTGGCGTCGATGTTATGTTGATATCGTGCTACAAATTTCTTAAAGATTAAAATATACGTGTGTTCATTATATATTACACAGACGGAGCAAGCATTTATTATTTCATATAATGAAAATGCAAATGTAGGCCAACGGTACCTGCAAATTTAAACAGAACATGAAATCTGAGAACAGTAAATTGTTACATGTCGACGATGACGATAACTTCAGGGACTAAAAAACACATTTTATTATACACATATACATACAGATTCACATGTACATGTACCACTCTCGGATGACAAGACACAAAATACGAGTTATATAGAGATCAAATCACCACTGAAGCACAACCACATTGGGACAATACAACGTAGGAGGAATTGTGTTTTGCTCTGAATGGTTACTCCACGTTATCGACGAAATGTGGTGGGCAAAAAAATAAAAACGGCAATGAAAAGGGACCAAGCAACCTGTCACGAGTAGGTGAGCTGGGATCAGTAGTTACGGGGGAAGGGGGTAGAGTAAAGTCAACCCACGGCCCACGGGTAATGAAAAGCGTGCATGTTGTGAGTGGGGGGGGGGGGGTCTGCATGAGGCGAGAGCGCTGTACTACTATCACTGCAAGTTAGAAGGTCCTAGGGGACGGACGTGAGTGAGAACAGTCGGGAGATTGTGACGGTGTTTCCAGTGATGACTGGTAGGTGGAACGATGATTGATAATTATGATTGATGTATTATATTCGTCTACGACCATGATGTAAATAAGTATATGTGAGGAATGTGGAAGTCCTTGATACTGTATATAGCAATGTGCGCCATGAGCGATAGATGGAAGTTAGCTTCATGGATTTGTAGCGAGAGTGAGTGGGGTGTAATACGGTGGAGGTGTTACCGAAAGATGTTTGGTGAGTGAAATGTGAACTATTGTGTGTACGCTTCATGAGTTGTAATGAGGGGTGAAGTGATTAGAAATGGTATGGTATTATACCAATGTAATGTTATTTTTGTAGGTGCCGGGGTCGGGCCGAAGAGCCGCCTACGGTGAGCACAGGGGATAGGCCAGCATAGGGCCGAAGGCCACACATAGGCCAGGAGTGAAGCTGTCGGTGTAGGACAGTCGCAGCACATGAGTCGTGGCAGTCTGGCCACAGACAGGGATGTATATAGGATTGTGAATGTGCTATTAAGATGTGCTATTGTGACATGGATGTATTACTGTGCGAATGAGATATTCATGTGAATTGAAGTATTAACGTGCTATGGCCACGTGAGGTGTATAGGAGGCTAAGGTGTATTGCCATAGGGAGGCGCTATTGAGAGACTGTGGTGTGAAAGAATATTAGTGTGTCATTAAGACCCTGAGTGGAGAGGCTGAGGCCGAGGTGTCTTTAGAGTAATTACCCGGTTGTGGACCCGAGGAAGTGTGCTTACGGGAGAAGGCCGTGGACGGCAGTTTAATTAAGTGATATAACGTATGTCATTGCATTGTTATCTTTATATTTATGTTTAATAAATGTGTGAGTCTGATGGGTTGTTCTGTTAAGTGTTATACATGTTCGTTCGTGATTGTTGTCCTGTTATACTTATTGCATCTCCCAGTCTGGGATTTGTGACACAACCAACTCAAAGAAGGTTCCACTTCCCTGTGATGCAAAGCAAGAAAAACAAATGCAAAAACTTATCAGGACCAATCATCACCGCTCCCTAAAAACTGTTGCCTACTACGGTAACTGGTTTTGACTACTATTCAGGAGAAGCAAACAAAGTAATTTTTATTTTTATTTTAGCATAACTGGTCGAGCGACGAAGACTTTTTGACAGTTTGCTGTTCGATTATTTTTCGGCTCAGGAGTCTAGAACCAAGATCCTTCGATGCGGCTTTGAATGTAGTTGAACATATATACGAAAATAGATTTTTTGATTTTTTGAGTTACTACAGTCTTAGGGAACAGTGGCGAAATATATTTGAAACCTCAGTATTGAATGAGAAGGGTATGCAAAAAAAAAAGGTCCGTGACACAAAACTTTTAACCCTATGGGATGCAACAACCCTCACGAATTTAGGAAGTGAAATCTTTTGCCATTTATAGCAAAAATAATGAATCATGTCACTCTTACAATTTACAGACAAGAACATAACGGCCTGGGAAATGCTGGATATTTTGGTTACTCCACCATAGTTGACAGCTGGTTCGGTATGCGACAGCAATACGCTATATGTCTGTAATACATCTTGCAAAGGTTAATAGGACACCCGAAACGGATTGGTCGGTAGCCCACTTTGCCTGAGGACTGAACCAATTAAAGCTTTCAGAAATGGGATAAGTCGAAAACAATTATTATTACTGCCCCTTATCTCGCGCGCAAAAAATATTTTTTAACCACTGGCACCCCGATCATTCGATAAAATGAAACAAGAAAGACATGGCATGCTGGAAAAAGATAAATAATTCTATAGTTAACACCATTCACGAGGAACGGCTGAAGGTGATAGGTAAAGTGTCATCCAGTTAACAGCAACGGCTCATGTGACTGCCGTTAATTTTTTTAAATGGTATGACCTTAAGGATGAGAGACGAATGTAGGCCTACATTTGGTATAATTTTTTTTAGCTTACATGCTGTTTACCGACACATTAGTTTTAATCACCGCATAGATTTTCATTTACTGCCAAGATCTGTTGCCAGCCCACTACCCCACAGTTTTTTGCCACGCCTCAGAATTGAAACCTGTGGTCGTCCAGTCGTAGTTCCGTTCACTTATTCAAGAAATGAAGGCTGCGAGTGGATGCATGGCGCCGGGGAGTGAGTGAGTGCATATGTGTTTGTGTGTGCATAATATTTACTGTGCTTCACTCTCAATGGTCCCTATCTTTCTTGTAATTATGAAACTGTGCAGACAAAACACGCACTCCTGACCCATTGCTAATGCTATAGCCAAATATCATTAAAGGAACGGTTATTGTTACCAATGAGCAAAACAATTCACAGTGTGGGTGATTGGAAGTGTTTTTTTTTTTTAAGGCCAGTCTCCAAAGAGGTTATTATGACAATTTCGACTGACCCATGATACCTCAGCTCAATTCCAACTCTACTACATTCCAAAGAAAAACAAAATGCAAACAAAACCCAGTTTGGCCTAGTGATAAAAATAATCGTTCCGTATTTAAAAAAAAAGTAATAATAATAATACTGAGCCACATTATATCATCAAGGTCTTATATCACACCATAAATTACATGGCAAAACTGATTCCACTGTTAAACAAAAAATATGGCTAACTAGTCCCAGTCCGCTTCTCGTCTTGGCTTTCACCAGCTTTTGAAAACTTTCAATACACCACGGAAAGACCTTATGAGACTGTATGATATTTTCTTTGTATTTTCTGTCCACTGCGGGGGAAATGCACACGCTTGGATATGACATTGTGATGCGCCTGAATACCATTAGTGGTAACTTAAGTTGAGAGTGGAAATATTCATCAAAAGATGTAACTGAATGGTCATGACGACAGACAGATCAGAAAGCATGCAAGGTAATCCAAAATTAATCCCATTTCCTCGGCGTTGTGTTGAAGAATGTTATAGGATCAGAATGGTGGGTTGGGATATTTTTTAATTTTACATATAGGACACTTATAAACATGTAGGCCTACTCTGTCACATACGATCCGATTCAACCACAGGTACATACAATTACCTTTGATTTACACAAAATCGAAGAATAGGAGAACAGTAGGTGACTATACTGGAGGCATAGTTTCACATGCAAGAGGCTATTAACTGAATATTTCCGCATCCAGTGGAAGCCCAGCATATTTGTACAAAATGTTATAGTTATTGAACTCTGGGGTAAAAAAAAAAAAAAATACACAAATAATCAAGCTAAATTTAATGTGCACCATTGCTGTGTGTTGGTGGACAAGTACTGGGACGTGCATCTAGAACATGGTCACTGGGGCCCGGGTTTGTCTCCCATGCGAGAGGGCTAGGGGTGTTCTCTGCTGATTGGATGATGGATCGTGCAGACAAAATTAATGTTAGACAAATAAGAACCTGATACTTATTCAGAAACACATATGCAGATTTTTTTTTTTTAAAATGCTGCAAGTTTGCAATCAGTGGGAGATTCTACACTGGATTTCACACTGGTCTGCACATCTTGAACTTTTCTGAATTGGACTGCACCATCTTTTACTGCATCGTTTCTTATTGCCGATCATCAAACACACACACCAGTAATGTTCAGAAATTCACAGAAATATTTTGAATAATATGCCAATTCTGTGGATACCATCTTTTGCTATTCTTCTCTGATTCTGATTACATTTCTCTGATCTATGCCCATGATACGCCTTTCAGTTGGAAATACTGTGTTACTTAGTTTTTCCTTTCTCGTATGTTACAGTCAGTACCGGGTAAAGTGATAAACTGGCTTAGGTCTGCTTATAATTCCTGAATGGGGCGCTTTCTGGCCGTTACTGTCCCATTTTCTACATTACCGGTACTCTAAAAGCGTTCCCCATGCAGACACTCCTACCGAATGACGAATTTGTGTATTTATGTCTTATTTTAGGAGGTTCGCTGCTCTTGGCATTTACGCCGAATAACAAATTTTCATTCTACCAACTTTAATAAAATCGTCCATAAATTAAGGGTTTTTAAGAGAAGGTTCAGCGATAAAGTTCACAGAGCGTTACGGAAAAACAAACCCAGACTGAAGTTGTGTTATTTACTGTTGGCATCTGTTGCATCACTGTTAAATAAAAGAAAATGGTAGAACAATAAAGTGTACCCACCGAGGAGATTGTTTAGCCATGTCAAAATACTTCTGTGGCTGCAACCAGTCCTCTCCAGCCTTTCAACAATGACGGTGTAGGCTTGGAAGCCCTAGTAGCCAGCTAGCCAAGATCGAATGTCCGGGGTATAAAAAAACAAACTCATTGATCTGTACTTACCCCCGTTTTTATCATCGTCGTCATCTGAATCTGAGTCTGAATCATCGCTGCTACTGGTCAGGTTGTAGGTGTAGTTTTTCTCCCATTCTGCATATTGCTGGAACTGATTCTTGTAGTTCTGGTTTTTGCCTGAAGACAGTATACACTGAGTGTGATGGCATCCAGAAGGTCCATATTAAATACATTCATGAATATAAAATCGGTTTAATTTTCTGACCCTCCCGTAGATCTCTTTCGTATAATTTACATTGTACCATCTCATTGTGTTCAAACAATTGCAGTCATGAAATAATGCACCGTGGTTGAGTTGCGAGTAAAGCATTATCAATGGCACAAAACAACTGCTCATCAGTGGCGCACAAAACAGGACCAATATACAATGATCATCTGGGCGGACAGCCGAAAGCATACCCCCCCCCCCCCATTTCTCGTAAACCATCTTACGCCACGGCTGAACATGGATTAAGAAGTAGAAGGCGAGTATTTCACACGAATAGACTCAAGGAGCTGGGGATTGTTGAGAATGAGTGCACTGCAGACATTGCTCGTGGGCGTTTCCAAGGATATTGGGTGCATGAACGCTTTAAAAAGGCCGCTCTCTCTCTATGTATATATATCTTATAAAAACTAATCTCTTCCTAGGCTGGTTTTTTCGAAGGTGAATTCGCTTCAAAGCTATTCTATTTAGAAAAGTATAATTTAGTAGAATGGCATGGTGTTTAGCGAGCTAGACCTGGATGTGAGAGGTTCTGGGTTTGAACTCAGTTCGAATTGTTACATGTATTTCCTCTAACTAACACGGTGTTTCTGAGGCACTTCCTCGCCCTGCCATTGGCATACACCTCATCTCCAATGGCACACATGTAGGCTAATTATTGAGCTGAAAAGGGGGCATAAAAAATGAACTGAACAAACAAATAATTAAGAAGCCAACAAGTGATATGTTACAGCACCTGCTCTTCCTCCATCATCGTTGTCCAGCATCCAGGTAGTGTTTGGCACACGGAATGATAAATCAATATGATCCCAAAGTTTTCCGCTTCCACTTGAATTGTAATGATCAGAATTATCCATCATGATCCGCAATTCTTCGAGCTGAACTCACTCAACACTAAAAACAACATTCGATTGCATGCAGGTAATACTGAAACATTTGATATCCGATCACATCCAATGCCGTGTCCGAAGTCAGTTCAATCTGAGATAATATTTTCAACGAAATATATTGTGTTTAATTTAAACTGAAGGTCAGTAACATTTTCGATGGGATTCGGAGAGAAATTTCTGCAAACTGAATAATTTGTGTTTTAAAGGAATAAATGTCTACATTGGAGGCGAATCTGGACATTTTTACCCAGTGTGAGTCATAATGTCAACATCAAAAGATCTTCACCTATGTCTTCTGAAATAAGAAGATAGAAAAAAAAAAAGCACGACGATATTCAACGAAGGTTAACAAGGCTCATTTCCCTCTTAAAATATGTATCATTTTGCGTGTATTAAAGAAAATTTTATAAAAACCTTGCCCCAATTTGGCCAATAATAAGAACCTATGAAATCGCCATTTCCTAGAAAGACAAAAAAATGTGTAGGCCTAATAAGCAAGCGTCTCAAAATATTTTTCAAGGAAAAAAACTCGTGGCGTTTCCAGAAAAAAAGGTGAGCCATTCTGATAGGAGTCGTTGCAGGTATCCGTTTAATGAATGGCAATTGGTCGAGTTATCCATGCAATATTTTTACATTAGCAAATCTAGTTATCATTTCACTGCAATAAGTTTCTCGAATAATTTAATGTCGCCATCAGCAAACAACGTAAATTTTCCCTGAGGTGAATGATGATAATTTTATCTCCTCATTTAGATAATATTTTTGTCAGTTCAAACACAACTGTGATAAACTATCCACAGTGAATCACCGAGCGTGCTGTATCCGTGTGGGAATGTCACCCCGGGCACTGAACAAGCTGTTTTCAAATCTCTGATCTACACCAAGAGGGATTACGAAAGGGATTACAATGTGCGGATTATTTTGCCTTCTCAACATGCTAATAACCAGGACCTTGAGTGCATTACAAACTAGTGGCTACAATATGCTAAGAAGCTTATTGCATGAGCTGCCACCCGTTCAGCTGTGCATTCATGCCATCACACTAGAAATAATTTTGATATAAAAGAAATTTTGTCTTCATTCGTGATCGTAAGTCGGGCAATCAGCTTGGTCATGCCAAGAGCAGTTCTTAATCACAATAACTAATAACAAAAATACCTACGGAAATTCCAATTAACTGATCCCACAGAACAGCACAAGATTGAGTAATCTGATTGTTCTCCAAGCCCACGTTAGAGTTATAAACCCAAACCCTAAATATAGCTCCAGTTGGAATTTAAACGAGTCTCACGGGTTGCTTGCATGTACGGTACAATGGGGACACAACTGGGCTGTTCACAATAGTTACAAACAGCTCTACAAACTTGCTGATATTTTCACTATTGATAGTTCATCTTGAAGCAGCTATGAGTTCTTTGTTTCTCGGGGTTATGAGTTTTTTGTTTCTCGGGGGCCTGGCCCTTACATGAAGCACCTGGAATCATACCCATAAGATGTCATATCTGAACCAAAGGGCAAGTTATCTTATGCCAAACACTGCTATTCATAGACTGATTGACCCGTGATTTAGAAATCACCATGGTAGAAAGCATTATGGTACGTAAATAGCATGATACCAAGTTTTGGAACAGAGCTTATGTATGTAATACATGTACTGTGTTACAAGCAACCAACAATACATGAAGTCCAAATTTCCATCAGATGAATGTAGGGGAAACTGATGCTCCAAATTCAGGGCTTGACGAAATATTATGAAACCCACAGAAAAACTGTGGGGTCGCAGCAAGGCTATGTGTCAAGTCAAAATTTGGCAAAACGAAAAAGTTGTATGTGGCAAAGCCTGTCATAAGAAATAATACCCAAACGATACAATGAAACGCAAACTAAAAGAGAAGACAGAAAATGGCCTACATTTCGGCAACAGCCCTTTTCAAGGAAAAAGAAAAAACAACAACAGAAACAAAATTGGAAAATTGAACAGATAAAACAATTCTATTCAGATTCTATGTATTTCATATTCAAATCTTTTATTGTTCGATTGATTTATTGTTCAATTTTCCAATTTTTTTCCTGTTGTAATTGCTTTTTTGTTTATTTTCCTCGAAAAAGGCTGTTGCTTTTAGTTTGCATTTCATTGTATCCTACTTGTATTATTTCTTACGCCAGGCTTTGCTACATACAACTTTTTCTTTTTGCCAAAGTTTGACTTCAAATCGAGGGCTGCACGGTTACTATCACAAATTTGACATTTAAAAAAAAATTGAGATATTTGTTATATGGCAGGCTTGTTACCCTTGTCAGCCCACAGGTTGTGTATAGGATGGGGGTTAAATTCCAAAAATTAAGGGTTAAATCAGCGGGGTTGGAAGTTGGAAGGGGGAAGTAATTAAATTTGTATTTATTTTTACTATTACATTTTTTTTTATTACCTCAATTTACGTATATATTTTTTTTGTTTTGTTTTATTTTCTTATTTTACAATCAAAACCTTAGTATTCCAACTGAATTCAAATCCCAAAACTTAAGATCCCGGGTGTAATCTACAGTATAATCTGACAATAAGATAATGATATAAAATTAAATGGTAGAGAGGGTTTTCCATTTCAAAGTCATAATATGGCAAAAAAAAAAAAAAAAAAGTAGTTGTATGTAGCAAAGACTTGCATCAGAAATAATACTGAAATGATTTTATCAGTTTCCATTTCAGACCACACTGCGTTGATAGTCCCTAAATTCTGAATGTTTAATTTATTTTATATTTAATTTATTATGCTTAAGAACATGTTTCAGTCAGTTGCTACGTTATTTTTTTTTTCAATTTAGTTTATTAATTTAGTTGCTCTGTATCCGTTGGTTTTTCTATGGGTGACTTTTAAGGAAAATTATTTCCGTGAAGTGGAACTGCGTGTTATCAAAAGAGATTGGTGAAACCTTATTTAGTGTTCAAATGTGTAGGACTGAGAGACAACTGTTCTGTGAAGGTCCTACTGATGTCAGACTTTTTTGTTGTAGACACATGATTAAAATTTGCAATGTTTACTTGGAATATATCGTCACTGCTCTACGATAATGGCATATGTCAGACTTATGCCAAAAAGGTTCATTGCATTTCTGAGCATAAGGACTATCAGATATTTTATAGAAAAAAAAATGTGCCAGTCAGTAAATGTCAGTAATCTAATAGACTCATAATGACATAAGTCACCAAAATGACAGGAAAAGAAATAGTTTTTTTCTTAATAGCTCATAAGTGTCAGTAATTACCTATGCTATTAGCATGGAGCACTGACGATTTGCTGCATACTTATGTATGTTTACTTGTGCTGTATCTTTTTTAAGTATATTATTCAATATATGTATTTTTGGTTATCTTGTATTATTATATCTGTATGTATGTACAAACCTGTCAGTATGAAACCCAAATCTCTACTGTGCAGTGAAATTCAGAATTGTTTCTTTCCAACACTGTCAGGAATAGAAACTTTGGGGTTCATATGAAATGGGTGAGTAAGTGAGATAGTGGTTTCCGTGTATGAATGGCTATATATATAACTTAAGACTATGTGGTAAGCTCATTGGGTCATCCTTTGGAGGGGGGGGGGGGGGTATACAATATAATTTATGACTTCAGAGACATAAAATCTCTTTATTCTGTGGGGGGGGGGGGGGTGTAATATAATTTAGGATTTCAGAGACATAAAATCTTTATATTCTGTGGTGGGGGGGGGGGGTATATATAATATAATTTAGGGTTTCAGAGACCTAAAATGTTTATATTCTGTGGTGGGGGGGGGGGGAGAGTGTAATATACTTTATCTTTATATTCTGTGGTGGGGGCGGGAGGGGGAGCTATATAATTTATGATTTCAGAGACATAAAATCTTCATATTCTGTGGCACATATTTGCTGTATAACATTTAGAGCTGCGATGAAATCTATAGGAATGAGAGAGAGAACTATTGCTGATGTTAGGGGACAGCAGGATTTTACATAGTAATCTACAACTGAGCAGCAAACACAACTCGATTGTTTTCTCTTTTTGGCTTTGTAATTAGTCTGCTTTCCCCTAGCAACCGATGAAATTTTTCTGTCTTTACTGACTTAGAATTTGTGCATTATTCACATTGTCTGTGACAGTAAGTTCTTTCATGTCTGCATAAAATACATGATGTAAATAAAGTGTTTTCAACCCCAAAAAAAAAAAAAAAAAAAAAAAAGGGTTAAATAACTTTTTAAAAAGATCATAACTATTAAGTCTGATGAATAAAGTTAAATAGTTTTTTGCTTCTCCTGAAAAATTTGTAAAAAACCAAGTTATGATAGTTTACCCCATGGCCCTCGGAATGCACCTATATGTTGTCATGACAACCACAGCACATCACAACTATGGGACCTAATTTTTAAAACAATCAAATGGAAGATATGGTATACATCTTTTGAAGCCGAAGACAAGCAGCTGTTATCAGATTCCCCACGTTTGACAATACCTTGTCCTATCATGAAACTGCCATGCCCTAACATGACCGGCAGGGAAAAAATATTTGAAGCCTACTTGAAATATGTTCCTTATCTTAATTCAATTTGGTTATAAAATCTTAAATGTTGTTATCCCTTTTAATCTGCAGAAATAATAAAATTCCTTCAAGGAGCTTAAAGAATATGTTTGGAAAAAAAAATAGTTGCATCTGCAACATCTGCAGGAAAAATTGTGCACATACATTGTATAGCTACATGACAGGGCCAGGGAACTGTTGATTGCAGTCTCTAGATTCAAGGCTTAGTTCCACAAGAGAGCTATGTTACACACAGTTGAATGCTACAATGTTGTCGGTGTTTATGTCCCAAAAGCTTTGGTCTCCAAAGTTAGTGCAACCCTACATCAATCGGGCATAGAACTGACTTCAAGTTTGACTCATGGGAATAACATTTTCCCTACAGAGATCTGTGGGTTACTACGACACTGTGCCATTGTTAGTGTGATGTAGAACTCTGCCTCTACGGTAATCCTACCAACCTCACGGAAATCTACACACAAATCAACAATGGATTAACACAGGGATGCTGGCTGGGGAAACCTCTTACCATGTGCATCTCAAATCTGTAACATCATTGGGACTTCTAGGTCACATCTATTATATATTCAGTAACTTGCAACCTTTGGCATGACTAACTAACCAAACTATACACTCTTCAGGGCTTAAATTTGGCAGGAAGGTGGCAATTGAGATAAGGAAGATGATGGCTATAATTAAAAGTTGTTTATTTCAAGCATGTATTTAAAAAAAAATAACAATGTTTATTGCTATGTAACATCTGTATATTTGCATGTTTGTTTCGTAATATATGGTACCGTGCATGTCATAAAAAGTAACCCTTGCAAGTGTTCAGTTTTGGTGCATAATGTTGTGGTGCGCATGAGTTCTGAAGCAAGACTGTAGTTTATTACTTTTATTATACTAGAAAGAGAGAGAGAGGGGGGGGGGGGGGGGAATCACATGATTGTTTATTCTGGGCAATGCCCGGTAGCTCATCTAGTATGTACAATTTCTGTAGCAGTTTCACTTGACAACTATGTAGCAATTTTCAAGTTTTGTGCATAGCTTCTTGTGTTATAATTCTCTGGGGCAGATATGATACTACAAGCAGTGCGACACCGAATACTGAATCACGAAATCATCTAAATCACTGACAGAGGCAACATCTACAATGAGGATTTTATAGTAAGAAAAACTTAAAACCCATCTGAAGCAATTCATAATGATATCAGAGGATCATCTGAGATTGTGACATGGCACTAAATTATATGAGCTGATAAAGGAGTTACCGCAAGGAATATTCATTACAACCAGTAATACAGGTATCAAATTAAATCTTTTCAAAACGCCTAAAATAATTGCTTCTTATTCACATACAACAGAATGCGGACACATACACTGAAGTTTTCCTGGTCGGGCAAAGACAGATATGACTAAAGAAGTATCAATTACTTTCTTACCCTACATGCACTGAAACTGCTCTTTTTGTGCTCTCAATATAATTTGACTTGGGGTCTGACAGATGACTGCACCGAAAGGAATACCTACATTTTCCAACTTGACAGAGTGCAGTGAATTGCATATATACTATTACTTCATAGGGCAGTGAAAGACAGAAATATAAAATATATTTCTCTTACAGTGAATGTCAGAATTTATAATTTTGGCAATCTTTAGTACTTTACAAAGAATGCGAGACAGCATCTGGTTCAAAGTCAACTAACAATCATTCAATAAATTCTTTAAATTTTGCCCCTGAAAAGAATGGCCTGCCAAAATGGGGCATGATACATTTGGGGAGATATTTAGATTTTTATGCTCCAAGCAATGCAAATTTTAGTTGTTTTTTTTTTCCTTCCAGGGATGCAACAAATTGTGAGCAATATTGAGAGATGTGACAACAGAACCCATGAAAAATAATTGAAATTATTATGGATAGTAGAGGAAAACAGTTAATTTAACAATGTACTGACTTAAGTATGAAGTGATGCAAATATATCATCAGAACTTCATATAAATGTTTTCATTAGCAACAGTCATTAATATCAATTATATTAATACTCTCCCTTACACTGTATCCGCCTTGCACCAGAAAGAAATTAATACCCATTTCTAAACATATCAAGACAATGTAAATTAATTATTCAGCAAATGACAGTGCAAATCCGTACCTGTATAATAGCCATAATGCTGAAGATGTCTCTTCATGAAACTTTCATAAGGATTCTGAGGATCACAAATAACATTTTGTCATTGAAGCTATGATTTCATATGTTACTAATTTATTCTAAAGAAATCATCCTCTTTGAATTCCAAATGAAATGCACAACTTCTTTGTGAACTGTATATCATTATCAATATAAAAAAAAAAAAAATGTACAGACAGACAACACAACATCTTTGTTTGAAACTCAAATTATTTGAAACACTGACGGATTTAAAAATATAATATATACATTCAGGATGCAATTTTATACTTAAAACTGTGTCTGTTCCACAAACATTAATTTTTTATAATTTCTTCAGGCTGCTCTTGTAAACTGATCATTCAAAATATTGACATGTGTAAAAAAAAAATATTTAAAAAACGTACAATTCCATATTCATCATCACAGTAATCTTCTCCTGGAAGCATGATTACTGTTGTGCTTGAATCTCAAACACCAAATCTTTGTTCAGCTGATTCAAGAAGAAACCTGTCTGAAAAAAAAATTAATTCAAATTATTATATTTCATGAGGAAGTGGTGATTCCTGTATGTGAATTATGTTGGTTAATTCAGTACTAGTACACATGATACATTCAGCAAATGAATTTCAGACACCATTATAGATTGGCATGTGACAAAATTTGAATGTCCATGTATTTCTTTTAAATTTTTCTTCTTTATTTATTGCCAGTGCCTTCTGTATAGTTAGCATCAATCGCGGGCAATAGGGCCCACAAAACAATACCATAGGAATGGAAGTTCTACAATAGTCGGGTTCATAATTTTACATGAATTTGGGTTCATTTTTATTAGCCAGTAAACAAAATGGGGATATAACTCTAGTAGGGGCCAGTGTATTCTATGCAATATATCTCTGTTCTCAATTACCCAAAAAGCTTTTAGTCTTCTTGCTCTGGTTCAAACAGTGAAGTGCAATACCATACATCCATCGTTCTGTAGACAACATTGAGCCTGCGAACACCAAAAGACGCTTCATGTAAGTGCGCAAGAAAAAGTAAAATTTATTTAGCCTATTGTGGGTTTCAAAATTATCTGAATAAAATATGTATATCATATATTTCTCTTCAAAAACAAAAGAAAAACTGAATTTTAAAAAAT
Organism: Onchidella celtica; assembly: GCA_963931925.1. NCBI lineage: Eukaryota > Metazoa > Mollusca > Gastropoda > Systellommatophora > Onchidiidae > Onchidella > Onchidella celtica. The sequence continues at coordinate 12,526,122 of OZ007575.1, forward strand.
AAATTCAAGATTTTGATGTAAGTCATAGTTTTCTGTATGAATACAATCTCGAGGTCGCTAAGCTTTTAGTTCGGCACTGAAAGCTGGTGAAATAAAAAAAAAATATTTTATGTAAATAAATTATATAAGTACATCATATGTATAATAGCTATTGTAATCATTAAAAACATACAAAAATATCAAAATCTAAAATTACACAATTCTGTAAATAATAATTTTCCTCGATGCTCTTCTAGGAAACATTTCCGGTTCCTGCCTTTTCCTTCTTATGGTTACCACGGGCTAGAGCGAAAAATGGTACGTTGAGAAATTCATGTATATTACTGGTAACTGGGCAACATCATCAAACAATTTTTATGTAACAATCGGAAAAGCTTCCAATCTTAGCGTTCGTGTTAATATTTGAGCATTCAACCTTATATTTGTTCATATTTCGATGTATCAGCCTGCCTAAACTGAAAGTAGGATCATCTATCAAGATGAGAAACTTCATGTGCGACAATACATGATTTGTACTATGGAGGTGGGAAGGAGGGAGAGAAAAACAGGGTATGGGTTTTTTTTTATCGTTTGATGTAGATCTAGATTCTAGATCTTTGTGGAGACGGGGTATTCTGAATATTACTCGTCTAGAAAGACGGAGGTTCCCAGTAAAAAAAAACACCGTTTTCACTCAGTCACGAAATGAGGAAGATCCGTCACTGCCGTAGATCTAGATCTAGATCTAGCTAGAATCTAGATCTGTCCGCGACCACAGGTTTTATGAAGCAAGATACAAAATTGGCGACAAGACCCCGACATGACTAATCAGAACTGCTTTCACGACGGACCAATAATTGGCCCATTTGTCGTTTTCGGCACTTGTAGTTTTAAAGTCTAGATAATTGGGCTACAGTCGGGCTGATGATCGTCTTTTTCACTGTAAAATAATTGGATCATCGGCCCCATCGTCTTCTGAGAGTTATTCATACAGTACAGTTTGTAATCTGTTCTTGACAGGAAGTGAGGCTCTGGTTCGACATTTTTTTTATTTCCATTAGCCCAACAGTTGGGATGCCATTTGCCATTTGATGAATATAATTTTAATGTCGTCCAAGTTTGCACTTCTTAGTTTATAGCAGTTTTGTTCCAGATCAAGACATTTAAATGGGAAAGCGTTATATCCAACTGTAAGACCTGAACTGGCCTAAATCCAGATATAGATCTAGATCTGTTTAGTTCTTCTTCTTCTTCTTCTTCTTATAATATGAAGTTGATTCGCATTTTAGATATAATGGTAGCTGCAACGGATAAAAAAAACATTTGTGCCTAGCTGTTTCTGCAGTGTTTTATCTGTTTATCAATATCATATTTCTTTGGAAAATGTTCATGGGTAATTGACATAGGCCTACAGAAGAATCACCAGCACATGGGCATTATGATTATCATTAGACTAGGGGCAACAATACATGGAATGTTGTCATCAAAATGGTGGGTCCACACAGAAATGCCAAACATATTTTATACGATTTTTCTTGCCATTACGCAGAAGCAGTGAAATTATGTATTTTAAATGTGCTCAGAGAAAAAAGAAAATTTTTAAGCTTTGCATACACATGAAAAAATGCAGAACAGCCACTGTATTCTTTTTGTGGTCCATTTCAATACTCAGCCGGTACTTAGCAAATTTTTCTGTCAATCCGTTAACAGAACACTTCTTTCACTAGTTTCAGTGCTACCAAATACTCGAATGTATTTATTAATATTCTCGATACCGCCTTGAGATGTTGATTACATCCGCATTTTCGTTCATTTTGCGCCAAGTGTGCTTTGATCGTCAGTCTCATTCAGTGATTCAAGTGCAAACACATTGTTTGGAAGTTCGAATACACATTTTTGGCAGTGAAAATACCCATATAAGTGGCAGAACTAGTTGGCATCTCTGGTCCACATGTAGTAGATTTGAAATGTCTGGTTGAAAGGGTAAGGGGTTAGGGATAAGATTAGGCTTGGGGATAAAGACAGGATTCGGGATAGGTTTAAGATTAATTAGGAATAGGATGGTCTTTAATTGGGTGGTCGGGATGTACAGAACTCTTCGTAAAACTTTATATAATTTTCTGTTAACTTTAAACTTAACTCCTAACACCCCGCCGCGATAGGAGAGAACCCATATCGGAACACCCCCATGTGATATGATGCGATGCAGTAACAGTGGATGTTTACAAAGAACCCTAGCTTCGAAATCTCACCACTTTTTTCTTGGTGACACTTGTACAGTGGACAACCATGTTTAACGACACTGCTGATGAGACCTTGCCGACAGTGAGAACATTTTATTTTCAAATTCCCGTTTTTCTGCTATCTGAACTATGTAATAAAGTACTCGAATAACGGCTATCACTGATCAAAGCACCTGCTATAGCGACAGAATTTATTTTGAGTGGTGCGGCAAATGGTGGGGGTGGCCGTAGAACAACATGTTGGGAGTTAGACAGTAAAGAACATGTTGGGAGTTACACAGTAACAATGTGTATTCTTTGTTTATTACTACACGCCCACCACGCCCAGTTGTGGCCCCACCTGGCCATCTCTCACTTGGGCCTAGGATGTATTCTCTCCCTACTGACCACATGCTGTGAAAGCACACTACACAGCCAGTTCAATGTGATGATTCATGACTCGCTCAGGCGAAGTGTTGGGCAGGCCTTGAAGGCTACAACTGTGTAGCTTCGTCAGACACTGTATGCACTGTCTGGTCACTACCTTTGATGTGCGAAAATTATTACATGTAGCACAGTCATTGGATTGATCGTCACTAATCGCTGCGCAGCATTTGCTCTTTGTCTACACCGGGGTTTGTGACCACATGCCTACACTACTTGTGTCACAAACACATGGCCAATGTGTTCCCGTTCATTGAATGATACAGCACAAGAAACCACCAGAAACAAACATACTGGTTTGTCTCTAACTTTTGCATCTGATTTCTCGTAATTTAATCGAAGTGTGGCTATCGTCAGCACAAAAAAAAAAAATACTGATATGAGGGCAGAGATCTGCCATCAATTTGATGTTAAATGTACGTTGATGCACAGGGCATGCTAACAAGGGAGATAACCATGAAAAATGGTGGGGTACTTAAATCTTTTGCCTTGATTTTGTACTCTTTCCTGGAATAGCGAGACCTCAGGTATAGCGAAACATTTTTGATGGAACATGACCTCTTATTATAACCGAGTTTCACTGTATAGGCACTTTGTGGTTTTCTCCTACTGAAAACCGGATGTGGATATCTCTTTCTGTTGAAGAGTTACAAGCCAAACAAAGAAAGCGAAAGTGCAGTTGTTTACTACGTGAACACTGAAACTGATGTGATATGGCTTTCCATTTCTAATTTTCTTACAATCTCTGCTTCATGATGTAGATTCGATGATAATGATTAGTCTGACATAGAATTAGATTGATGTTTCTTCATCAGAAGATGAAGAAGGGAAAGGTCCCCAGTCTGAGTCTAAGGGTGACCACAGAAAGGCCACCTATTAATTCGGCGCCTATAGGTCGGAGCTTTCGGTTACCACCTAGAGCGCCTATGCTACACATAAAGGCCGCCTACAATTTCGGTGCATTGTGCCTGGTAGGTTTTATTTGTACTTTTTTTCTGCTCACACTACTCACTGCACCACGTGGAACTATGCAGAGTGAAACTGAGTTGACCAGATGCTTGCTTTAAACATTTTGAATTATCATGTCTATAAAATGATTAAAATTTAAAAAAAATTGTTCTAGAGCTTTCAAAATAAACATTCTGCTCGGTGACTTTGTTAACTTCAGGCCGCTGAATCCAAATCTTCAATCAAATTTTATGTATCGTCCCGTCCAGATGTGATTTGGTCAGTAGAAAATCACCCCGCTCACCGTAAATGAGTATGACTCATCACACCTTCCTGTCGAGTGACGGTCTTGCCCGTCACCGAGTCATTGGATCGGTGTCTTTCGGCGCAATAGGAATGTCTTTTGGATTCCGATAAAAAAAAAGTCGGCACCTACGGTGCTGAAACGGACCAAATCTAGGTGGGCTCTATGTGCAGTTGTTGAAATTATATAGTGCAATTCTTCTCACTTAAAGCGCCTAGTGGCTCGGTGACCGAATACGGTGGCCTTTGTGTGGCTACCCTAAATCTAGAGCTAGTTCCAGTTCCAATACTGAATAGTTATGAAGACACTGAAAGCATACCTACCCCTGTTCCTACCACTATGACACGCAGTGTTTGGTTGGAAAGTTTATTCAATTCTCTTATTTTTGGTTTTTTGTTTCATTAAAGTGTAAAAATAGTTGGTAGCCCAAATATATTTAAAAAAAAAAAAAAGTTAGTTGTAAATTAGACTTGTGTCCCTTAGTTCAGGGAATGGGGAGTGAAAATGGGAAAGGGAAGTCTGGGTGTAATGAGTTAAAGAGCCTGCTGTATGGCAGTTTTATGTGTAAGATAAAAAGAATTACATGTATCTTCAAAAATGTCATTGTTTCAGGGCGCTCACAAATCCTTCCGTACGAAGACCAAGTTGGCTCGCAAAATGAAGCAGAACAGACCAATTCCCCAGTGGGTCCGGATGAAAACAGGAAACACTATCAGGTATGTAGTCAGTTGTAAATCTTCCAGACGTCTCGAACAGATGTCACTGATGTTCATCCCAGCATTTTTGCAGCAATTGCATGAAGTGAGATTGACCCACACTGCACAGTCAATTTTGTCGTATGGTACAGGGGGGAAAAAAAGGGGGCCAAGTGACTAAAAAGTCAGGAAGTACCGTGGAGTCCATGTAAATCAAACTTTGGTAATTTGAATTTCGGCTAAATCGAGGTGATTTTGAAATTAGGGTTTTTTGTTTGTTTTTTTTTTTTGTTCTTTATCGCTATTATTAAACTGCTAATTCGAGTTCGAATCGTCCCAATTCTGATAAATCAAGCTGATTGAGGGCTCTCATCCTCAATGTAACTTCTGATTTCCAGCCCTGTGGCTGTGAAAACCAATTTCCACAAACACTCTGACACAGGCCTGTTTGACAACTCTTTACTCCGGATGTTTACATTTTCTACCGCGGCGTTCAACTTGCTGCGCACGTTGTTGTACAGAAGACATTGTCTCTAGTAGTTAGCACCTTGTTTTAGATCTAACGGGAGAGGTCTGCAAGGGGATGTAATTACATGTATGGTACTGCAAAATAATTGGTATTTCTCTGCTCGGAGGTAAACCGAACCTTGGTAAATCAAAGTTTAATCCATTTCCTGGCGACTTCAAATTATGCATGCTCCACTGTACACGTACTCATCACATTAACCTCAATGGCTGAAATAATAAAAAACTTTTTTTTTAATACTAGTGTAAGGGCCCGTTCAAAGAACGGGTTGCAAACAACACGCACAATCAGCACACAGATTATGTAGATTTAGGAAGAAAACTACTCACAACTGGCACAGCAACACCTGCGTGGCCCGTACCGTGCATAAAGCAGACGGCACAGAAACTCATGCCTTCAAACTTTGAAACGCCACCGGAAGTTTAAAGTCGAAACAAAACAAAGGCAGGAGGGAGGCAACCATTGTTGAGGAGAAAGCATTATTCGATGATGTACTCTCTCACTCTCTCTCTCTTACAATAAAAGTAGTAATCTGCAGTCCTGCTTCAGAACTCGTGCGCACCAGGACACTGGGCACCAAGCTTGATATGGTTATTTTTTATGACATGCACGGTACTAAAGTCGAAACAAAACAAAGGCAGGAGGGAGGCCATCATTGTTGGGGAGAAAGCATTACTCGATCTTTTTAGGCCTATTTTCATTTATTACAAAATTACGATACTTTGGTTTCATGTCTAAGGAATAGACATGGTAGCAAAAAGAACTATGTTTCACGTGTAGTTTTTTCAGGTCTGGGCATTTCTTCCTCGCAGCAGTGAATTTTTTTTCCTTCCTTTTTTTTAAATTTAAATTTAAATCGCGTTATGTGCTTGGGAAAAATGATTCTTTTGAATTAGAATAAATCCCAGGCCCTTTAACTAAGAAAAAGGGGAAAAAAAACCTGTATTCAAAGAACATTTGCAAATCAATATTATAATTGGAATATTAATTCAGTTTGATACTTTGGCAAATAAAATCTTTAGACCATGGAACAGCCATACTCCCATGTTTCTTTCAATAATAAGTGAAATTATCTGTCGGAAGTGAATATTTAGGTTAATTTTAACCCTCGTCCCGCATTGAGTGAACTCGTCCACGCAACGCCCCGTGCGGGGATAGCCAGCGGCCAGTCAGCCGATCGTTCGCGTGTTGCCAATAACCTCGGCGGTCGGGTCATTCGGGTCCTTATGAACACGTGTATCGCGTATACTTCAGAACGCAATAACAACAATAGTGGTGGATAAATCGTAAGAGACCTCTATGATATTTGGATAAAATACTTGTGATGATATGCAGTAGGTTTTATTGTGAAATGGAAGGCCCCAAATCAATTTTCTGCATTTACGTGCCGTTTAACACACGTCTTATCATTTTCCCAAGACCTCTGCGCTTTTTCTGTCCCTATGTCAGGCCATTCAGGTGAACAAATTGTTTTTTAAGCCATTCGCTTAATTTACTAACCACATGTATTGTGACATTGCCTTCTCCCTCTTCTACTATGTAAAGCGTGCACTTACTATAATGTTAGTTTTAGCGAGAGATTTGATTTCCAGGTCGTAGAGCACATACATGTACTGAAAAGCGGTTTAATCAAAGGAACACAATATCTCTCTAATTACCACATCAAGTAAAGACAACGGCCAACAACAAAGTCGGTCATTTTCTCCCAGTTTTCCCTGATGAAAACCCTACTGACAGACGCTCTTATGCAGCATGCCCCAATATTACATCGGAATTCATAATTACAGACGTAGAACGGCGCCTCAAATACGCACATGGCCCCTTTCTTCTCATTTCACATGTAGACGACAACCATCCTCAAAGTAAAAGTTTCCCCAAGATTTTCCCCAGTTCAAACTTCAGACCGTCAGTACCATTACACGAGTATGACGAATAGTTGCATCGTAATAAACGTAATCGGACTATACCATTTTGTTAGATATAGTAGGGGTGACAGGATAGATAAACACGCGAAAATTGTGTGGGAAAAAAACGTGAAAAAACGACGACAGCCTTTGCAACCGAATAAACAAAGCGCGAGGCGCACCGTTGGTATACAAAAAAGTGGCCTCCCGCAGGACCCACGGTTAAGCGTGTCGGACAAAATAATGGCCCCCCCGTGTTGCGCGGGGAGGCCAATATAGTGGCCTCCCGCAGGACTAGGGTTAAACTTCTTTTCTGCAATTGAATATTATTTAATAATGTAGATTTGTAATTTTGTATTTCACAAAATTGTTATTGTAAAAATGTTTTTATTTTTATGTTTCAACCCACTGGAAAAAAAATTGGAAACAGTTTATGTGAAAAACATAATAATGGCTGTATGTGACTTATTCCACTGTTAAAATTTTTGTTTTACGTTTGTTTTTCCTTATCAGTGATTTGGCATCAGTCCTGGCTAATGAAAAAATGTTTTGATGTATGTCCCAATTTCTTTTCTTCTTTTCCGGTTGGTCAATTCTCATGTACATGTGTATATATTGTTAAACTTGTACATTATTATTCACAATATTTCACAATATATCCACAGGTACAATGCCAAGAGACGCCACTGGAGACGTACGAAGCTCAAGATGTAAACATCCTGCAACCATTGGGAGGGGGTTAGAGTCCTCAAAATCTTTACAGGACAGCATGTGGTCGGGAAACCTAGATGAAGGCCATGTCACCCATAACTTCTATTGTCTAATAAAGTTCTTGAGAACATATTAACTTATTTTGTGCTTGCAATTTACTTTTTTTTTCTGATAGTATGTGATGGTTGTGAGCTTCATGAATACATTTGATTTTATAAGGGAGAAATTTGGAATACAGTCATATCATCATATGAGCATTATGGTGACGCACTCATTCAAACACTATGGCGAACTGCCGCTCTACCAGCATTTTGAATCTTTTTGGAGTGAACTAAAGAAAAGATTGGCTTCAAACTTTTTTTGGATTCACGTACAGTGCCTTTTAAAAGGGCGTTTTGAATTGAGGGGTTACATTCACAGTGCCCATTTCACTTTTTTCATTTTCACTTTTTTTTTGTCATAGACGTAGACTGAATTGAGCCCTGTGCAAGAGCAATGTAGTCTTAAGTACATACCATAAAGCATTGTAACATTCACCTTGTATACCCATATCACATTGCGGGATTTGCAGGGAACAGCATTATATACATGCACTGTATGGAGTTCGCAGGTCGGCTGGCCCTGCTGAGATATAAAAAATGCAAACATTTTTAGGAAAGTGAGGTGACAACTATCAAAATACACTCAGAAGTGTACCCTGTGTCACTTCCATTTTCAACAAAAGAATGGTATCAGTAGTATCACAGAAATTCTCATGTCTGTACATGTATTTCTGTCGTTTGAGTGCATCATATTTGTCATTACATGCAGATTGTACTATACATGTATGGTATTAAATCGTCATATCAAAGAAAGAAATTCTGTAGATGTCACACCAGACATGGCATGGGTTCTACAAACATCAAAAATAATTTTTAAAATTTGCACAAAAGAACTGCTGGCAATGGCATGTAACATTTACCATGAATCATGAATGAACCTGCAGTTGCAGACTGATAGTATATTGGATGGGTCTTGACATGGAAGTCAGTTCTCACACCCTCATAAGAAACAATACATATTACATGTATTTCATTACTTCACTACCAATAGTCCAAAATTTTTCCTGATGTGACAGTGGAATATGTTGTACTACAACACATGTATCATACATTAACATGTACCATATTATTATTCAAAACATGGCATACAATTTGCCTCCTGAGGACTGTGAATGTGATTGATATATATGTACTTATAATGTACAGTTAACAGAACTGATATAAAACAGGTACTAACTACCAAAACTGGAAAATACACAAAACTGCACAAAGGCAAGTGTGAAGGAGCGCATTACATTCTTATTTTAATCACAATTTTAACAAAACATTTCCAGGATGTGCTTTCATCAGTATCAACTTTCAAAATATACATTTTATCCTGGGCGGGATTTCATTTCATGAATTCATGTCATTTCTGGCAATGCATACTACACTGATAAAGAATGTAGTCCAAAGTCAATTGTACATGATACATTATTCCATCATATACATACACTATATTATATGTATTACATGGCTGCTAGAAAAAAAAAAAACATTTCGTGAAAACTGGAAGTTCAGTCTTCACTGGTGCAGCTCCCCATTAAAAATAGAAGTACATGTATGTTGAGTGAGGGGCAAAAAACATTGCTTATAGCCCTGCTGCGACTTTACAGTTTTTCTGTGGTTTTTATATTTAGTCAGTTATAGCATTGTAGGTTGATTACTTTGGAATACAGTAGAGTACAGGTTATAAACAACAAAGCCCCTCCGCCCAAGTGATAAACTTGTTAAATGACAGTAGGCCTACATGTATGTGACACTGGACAGAAACAAACGTTTACAAAAAACAAAAACAACAACAAACAAAACAAGCACCCTCTCCAAGCCTTCAGAAGTGCAGTTAGAGCTCCCAGAGGTCTCTTCTTGTGCCAGTCCTTCAAATTCAATACACATAATTTCTTCTTTCATGCGAAAATACAAATTATGATTAAAAAAAAAAAATCTCATATGCACGGATAAGTACACACACAAAAATAATACAGTGGAGCCCGCATAATTCGAAGTCGCCGGGGGGGGGGGGTGGATTGTACTTCGATTTACGAAAGTTCAGTTTACCTCTGGGCAGAGAAATTTACCATTATTTTTCAGTCTGCCCTATACTATAGGCCTACGTGTAATTACATATCCCTTCGTCTTGCCCCCCCCCCCCCCCATACACACACAAAACACAAAGGAACCTGTATGAACCATGTGATCTTTCGATTACTTTTTTTCGGTAGAAGTGACCCTACCGCAGCGGAAAGACAAAAAAAGTATGTAACATTGAATGGCCTAGAACTGGTACATGTACTACTAGTAGTGTCTTCATCTTGGCTGCCTGTATTATGTGTGACGTCAGCAATCGATGAAGGCATTCTCCCGTGTGCGATGTTCAAATGCGAGACTGTAGGCCTACTGCGTTATCCGCCCCCCCCTCCCCAAATCACTATCAGTGGCGTGGAATTACTATTACGCAGTGTAACAATGCCGTACTGGCCCCCTCTCCCCATCGAGTATAGTGTGGTGAATGTGTAAACACGTACTGCAGCGACTGAAGTGCTAAGAACCTCGTGAAAGTGAGGTCTTTGTTCCTCCAGGGCCTTACCATAACTTTTTACTTTTTAATACACTAATACAGTCATGTGATGTTTAGCGAGCATTTTACAAGTGTGCACTAGAATGGCTCTATGTGAGCAAAGTGGGCACACCGCAAAGAGGAGTAGACTACACCGCACGGCTCAACTGTGTATAACTTATGTTCTACGGTATACCGTGTCTTGGCTGTAGATCTACCTGTTGTGGTTACGTCAGCAATCGATTAATTCGCTGGCCATATATTAAAAATGCCAGCACCGTCTCGCATACTGTATTGTTGGCTGATATCACTGGTCACCGGGGCAGAATCACGCTGCGTGCAGGGACCCCGCCCCCTACCATTGCCACCCTCCGCGGCATGTTTCTCGCTTGGTCGGGACAGACACGTAAGAGGAAGGCTTCTGCAGCCTACTCATTGCATCATTTTTGACACCTCTACCCTCCCCCTCGATGGCTGGGAAGCGTGGAGGACTGGAGTTGTTGAAAGCCTATGTCAGCGTGTTTGTGGAGGACTGCTGGTTTTCACGGCCACGGAGCTGGAAATCAGAAGTTACATTAACTTACACTGAGTTGATTGAGGATGAGGGCCCTCGATCAACTCTATTTATCAGAATTGGGGCAGTTCGAACTCGACATAGCAGTAAATGTTTAATAGAGATAAAGAAGGAAAAAAAAAACTCATTTCAAAATCACCTCTAAAAGAAACTCGAATTACCAAAGTTCGGTTTACTTGGGCTCCACTGTAATTCCTTTTTTAAAGCCCATTTACACTTGTAACCAGCTGGCCAATGGGACCATAAATAGGACAACCCAGCTTGAATGGACCTTGGAGGTAGGGAGAGAAGCACTTATGGGATGCCAAGAATGTGTTCTTGTGATCAAATTTAAATACATGTACATGTAATTTATGAATTTACAATTTTGACTAATCTTACGGCCAACTCCCAGGTAGACATTTAGACCAGAGTCACGCCCCCTTATGCAGTAGTAATGTTTTGATCTGGCTACCATTAAGTATCATGTGATGAAGAACAAAGTAACAATCGCCGATGCGTGTTTACACTTCCTGGGAGACATGTGCCTGAAGAATTAAAGAGCAACAGTTCATTCAAGGTGACATTTAGAATCTTTCGGCAGCTTGAACATGTTCTCAATACTCTCATTACCTTACGACTGGAGCTTTGACCAACAGACTAGACTAGATCTACTAACTTAGTAGTAGATCTAATCTAGATCTAGATCTAGATCTGGAGACACTAGAGTAGGCCTACTAATAGGGCTACGGTTTAATTTAAATTGTGACCGATTTTATTTGTGGCTCTGGCCTACTTATCGGAAGTTATCGTGGTTGATTGCTGCCTCAAGTTCCGAGTTTTGAGGTCTTTCAAGTTCAGCCTTGATGCCACTCGGGCTTGAAATGCACACCATTAATTGATTAAATTGGTTCTGAAAAGAAAACAAAAAAACTGAGTGCCTGGAATGTTTGCATTCAGCCTCATCATATATATCTAGATCTAGACTCTAGGTCTAGATTTAGATCAGGAATTCTGGTGCAGATCTCTATTTCTGGGTTTCTGTAAAATTAACATCCTGCTAGTCAAGATCTAATGTTGTTTGTAGTAACACTGGTGTTTTTGTGATCAGTTTAAGAAAAATACAAAAAACGAAAACAGGTTCGTGGTCCCGAGGACTGTTTTGAACTCTTACAATTCTTTAAAGATTTTCTCTTTTTGTCTTTTGATGGAAAGAGAAAGGGATATGATTAGCCATTAGGGTAAGGAATAGGGTTGCAATGCAAGGGGATAAAATTGGGTTGAGGGATAAGGACATGATTACAGATAGAGTCATCTTGACTAAGTGGACCTCTTTTCAACAACTATCCATGGAAATAGTTAAAAGGAGGAACTTTTTTTTTTGTTGATCCAGAGTATGCCAAGAGGTTATTTCAGGTCTTACATGACTTTACAATGTTGGCACAGTTTTTGAAAGATGTTAATTAATCATAAGGAAATTCCAAAGTAGATGGTTAATGTGTGTGAAAATATAAATTTACAATAAGTCACTGTTTCTTTCTCTAGTTTAGGACTTGACAATGGCCAAACCAGGTGGTTTGATGCACATGTTCGCAGAGCTATCATCCCTCGATGAGCTGAGTCAGCTGCTGAGAAGGTCTGCCAGATTGAAAGTGAGTTGAAATGTTTTAAAAACTGCTTTAGAGACAGTAAGAAAGTAAATCCAAAAGTTTAATTATGTTTAACCAGTTACAGTATAATTTTAAATATCCTTAATCCACTGATGAATGTATAGAGTTAAATGCAGACAAACAGTATGTTACTATCAAATACATCACTAAATTAAAATGTAGGTGATTACCTGGAGACAAGGGATGCAAATTCTAGGTGTTTCAACATATTATGACATTCTTTTTCTTCTAGTATACTTGTTTGTCAGTATCAAGGAAGTACTTGGCTCTGGGTTCAAATACTGGAGGGGTGTACATCTTTAGCCGGGATACTCTGAAGTACTTACAAGTAGTATTTGGTGACACAGTAAGTAAAAAAAAATTGGAAGTTTTCAGTAAATGGCATGGTATGCTTTATATGAGAAAAATATAATATCTTGACATGTTAAACATGATCACAAACTGCAGAAGTTTTGAACTTGATATATCAGCCTTGTGAATGTAAAAATTTCCTCAGTTTGTTCAGTACCTATTAGCCTCATATCATTTCAGTGTGTATTGCAACATAGGCAAATAGGTTAGTTGCCAGGAGAACAAGTTGCCTATGCTTTGTAACTTATGGGTATCAGTCTAAGCTGTGACAAGGCCCTGACACTTTCTATTGTCAATTAAGAACCAAGCATTTTACATTGAGTAAAGAAATTAGCAAATAATATCTTGTATCAGAACGTTTAATTATCAACATACACAATTAACCTTGATACCACATGCAAGTAACATGGCATCGTGGCAGGAATGAAAAAGCAAGATCTGGATAAATTACACAATTCAAGACATTTCTTTGAAACGTTCTATAAGAAACCACAAGATTGGACAGATCACAGTTGTCACAAATTCAGCCTCTGTATTTGGACTTTGTGTAATTCTAAGGGTCTTCTAGATGGTAAGAATTGTGCATATGAAATACAGTGGAGTCCATGTTATGGAACTTTGATTTAAACCAATTTTTTTTTTTTTTAAGTAGAATTAATTTCAAAGTCTGGTTTTTTGCTCTTCTTTATCCCTATTAATCTTTCTCTTATTCAAATTGGGACTGACCAATTTCTGCTAATTTGAAGCCATCAAGCTCGCTCACTGCAACTCAGCTTTGAATTTACTGCCCACTGAAAAACTTAGTACCCACAAAAGCCCGGCTCAAACACTTTTATCACCAGTCATCCAGAGGATGGAATGGTTAGTGTAATGTAATGCAGTGAGTAGGGCTGCAATAGAGTGTGAAACAGGAGGGGGGGGAGGTGGTGCGAGTAGGGTATTGTTCACTGCATAATGGTCATTCCTTGATAGCAAGGTCAGCCAACAGGTAGGGTAATGCAGCAGGCCTACAGTTATGCATTTGAACATCATGCATGAGGGAATAACTTTATCCATTGATGACATCACCAGTACGCCTACTACATAGGTTATGTACCCTGCTTACACAATACGTGCGGGGAAGTCAGACAGTCGACAGAGTTGGCTGGCCAGAACAACTAGATCTAAGCTACTCATGCTGCTTTCTTGTTTTACCACCACTGTTTGGTCAGTTCTAAAGAAAAAAATAATTAATCAAAAGATCTTATGCAGGTGCCTGTGCTTTGGGGGGAGGGGGTCTGCAAGAATGGATGTATGATTTATAGTGTTGCCCCTTATGGTATGGGGCAAACAGCATAATAATGGTTATTTTCTCTGTTCAGAGGTAAATCGAACTCTGGTAAATCGACGTCTAATCCATTTCTGGACGACTTCGAATTATGCAGTCTCCACTGTAGTAAAAATGTATTCAGTAACCCATGAAGTTGTGCTGAAGAAATTTTTAATATCTTTGGTTTAATGACTGTAGAACAGTATGTGAATTATAGCGTTTCTGATGAAATAAAAACTAAAGGCATAAACTGTGTGGGATTTTTTTTTCAAGACTCATAGACCACTTTAAATGAATAAAGCTGGCCACAATTCATTGTTGTTTTTTTGTTGTTGTTTTCTTCCTGTAAAAAGGTAATTGAAACTAAAAACCCTTTGTCTTCATGAAAATATATGTGAAAAGTTTGCGATAATTTTATCGTAGTATACAATGGTATTTTTGATCCACCAAACAAGTTATTTATCTATTTTTCATCTAGGAGTACAGCCCAGTGATCAAAGTGAGCTTGTCACCATCAGATCAATTTGTGTCATTTGCCTCAAGGTTGGTTGGCTTTCTGTAACATTTACTCGGCTTTGTTCAATAGGAGGCATTGAATAATAATTATGATAATCTGTCTGTTTGAAAAGAGCAATTATTTGTATAACTGAGGTATGTACAGGCGGGAAACTGACTGGTTATACTGTGTAAATGTGGAGAATAAAGACGATCAATATGTATTTATTTATTACGAACAACAGTCAGATATTTTTCCAATACCATTCTTCATCAGCACTGGCCACGTGTTTGTTATTGAGCTGAACATCGATCGAAGGGTGAAGCCTGAACGTATTCGCAACACAAGTGATCATGCAGGAAACACTGTGACAGCCTTGACATGGGAAGCGACCAGTTCCAAGTTATTTATTGGAGATAGTACTGGGAAACTTTCCATCATACATGTTCCCACTGCCAAAGTATGTTGACATAGTTATAACCAGACACACATACTATCATTAAAATTAAACCGTCTCATTTCTTCATGACACTGAACATTTTGCTTGGAAAGATGTGAGCTCTGCCTCCCACTATTGCTATTTAAGACCAGGTTTTAGAGATTGTTCAGTTGGAGACCGAACTAAATATCTTTATTATGTCAGTCCAGCTAATCCACACATTTGAAAGCACTCCCCTTAGCCCTCGTCCCGCGTTGAGTGAACTCGTCCATGTAACGCTGTGCAGGGAGAGCCAGTGGCCAGTCAGCCATTTGTTCGCGTGTTGCCGATAACTTTGGCGGTCATGTCAATCGGGTCCTTTTGAATATGTGTATCGTGTTTACTTTGGGGCACAATAACAACTATAAAGGTGGATAAATTGTAAGTGATCCCCATGATATTTGGATAAAGTACTTGTGTTGAGATGCAAGATGTTAAATAGAAGGCCCATAATCAAGAATTTTCTGCATTTACATGCCATTAACACGTTTTATCCTTTTCCCAAGACCCCTGCACTTTATTTGTCCCTAGGTCAGGCCATTCAGTTGAACAAATTTTTTTAGCCAGGGATTTAATATATTAACCACATGTATCATGACATTGCCTTCTCTCCCCTCCACTATGTAATGGTTCCACTACTATAATGTTACTTTTCTTAGCACATCTTTAGCAAGAGATTTGATTTCTAGCTCGTAGAGTACATGCATGTGCTGAAAAGCAATTTAATCAAAGCGGCACAGTATCTCTCTAATTACCACATCAAGTAAAGACAATGACCAACAATAAAGTTGGCCCCTCAGACGATATCATTTTTTAAAAACATAATAGGGGTGACAGGATAGATAAACAGCAAAACAAGCGAAATTAGTGTGAACAAAAAAAATGTGAAAAAAATGATAATCGTAGCAAGCCAATAAACAAAACACGAGGAGCAGCGTTGCTATACAATAAATTGGCCTCCCGCACACACCTGGTTTGCAAATTGTAGGCCACAATATTAGCCTCGCGTTGATCAGGATGAGAGTTTACTTGGATTATAAAGTGCCATGATTTATTCTATAGGGAGCTTCAATTTGAGTATGCACTGAACTGTTTACCCTTGAAGTTGCCATATATCACTTGAAATGGTAACGATCACCTGGAACCAATTACACAAAGCCTATTTGAATCCTGAAGATGTGGACAGATGGTTTATTCATTTAAAATGTTAAATCATTGCACTTGACATCTCAAAGTACCTCTACCTGTTGTTTTTTTTCTGTTTTACACACCCTGTTTCTACATGAACATGCCTGATATTGCTTTAATGATTATTCTTTTCTTTAGATTGACATAAATTGGATTTCTTTTTTTTTTTGTGCCCAAACTGATACAGAATGCACGTATATCATATTGATTTAAAGATATTGTTTGATGAGAAAATGGAAGATCTTGTGAGGATGCAGAAGATTTCTTTGATTTTTAAGTCATGAAATTATTAAATGTGAAAGACCACTGGGATATACATGTCTATTTTCAGAGCAAGGCCCTTTTTACAGTACCATCAGAAGTCATTGCTTATGTGGATATGCCTGTCTACCAGATGGAGTGGTGGAAGGACAAACTGGTGGTGTCAACTACAACACACACACATCTCTTTGATACCATAAAGTAAGATCACATACACTATATGACTCCAATAAGTAAGACTGTGAACATTCCTTCCAGTGATATAGTATAACTATTAATTTGTTTTAAATGATTGGCATCTCTCATGAAAGGTTAGTTTGTGTGAAAGAACCAAAAGATAAGATCTAGGTGATCTGAAGTAGATTCTGTTACAGTTACAAGAATGTGAAGCATTTGGAGTGTGATTACTTAACTCCATAAAAGCAAAAGATCCCTACAAAAACATCCACTTACACTTGTAATCACCTACAAATGAAAGACTATCAGTTTCTTGCAATTAAACATGGAAAATATTATTGTGCTGTATGTTCCCCATGTTATTTTAATTATGAACATGTTATTGATTTTTCGGCAACAATACCAGTTTATGCTTAACCCTCTTAGTGCTCGCTAAAAAACTGAAAAATGTGTGCTAAAATTTTTGTGACTCATTCTGGTCACTCATTTTGGTCAGCAAAATCAGTAAAAGTCACCACAAAAGGCAACCAAACAATAGCAACTACTTTCTTTGTCAGCTGTACTCCCTGGAAACGCAAGCAGATGTGCCAGATTTTTTATTTGGCTTCTCAGCCAAAATAAATTTAACTACACATTGGCACGTCGCACTCTACCGACGGGCCACAATCGTTGCCTGTCGCATTAAGAGAGTTAAGTTCTGGAATAGTGTGAATTTGATGACTTAAGTTTATGATATAGTTAGGCCTGCAGGGCATGACTTCTTTATTGAGTAAATGTGTGATGAATGACGTTTGGGTTGGTGATTGTAGATTGTACACTGAGTATTCTTGAAGAATCTAAATGTGGTTTTTGTCACGTGGGTGAGAAAAGAATGATTCAGTAAAAAGAAAAAATTCATCTATGATGAATTCGGGATTTAAACTTGGTTTTTCTTCATTTCACAGGCATAATTACAGCACAATTGGAACTAAATCAAGGTAATGGAAAGGGAAATCCTGTCTGTGGTATAAAATGTACACCTCTCACCTCATAGTTTGAATTTGTCAGTATGAGATGATATTCCGATATCTTTCCTACATACCCTATAGGGAGAATAATGAACTGATTGCATCTGTTCTGTGTTGGAAACCTTGACACTTGTGCAGGATTTTGGCTGTATTTAAATGGAGAAATTCATCAGAAATACAACTTTACTCTAATTTGACTGGTGAAAACAAAAGTAGATGCGGACGTAGGTGGTCTTTATCATTTGAGAATTGCCGCCCCCCCCCCCCCCCCCACAGACACCAAAAAATATCACTTTAGACAAGTTAAACATGAAACATTTACAATACTTATGTTATTACCAATGAAACAGTACAAAGCAAATTGAATCAGTTGCAATGGCAGATACTTATGACAAGGATTAAAAATGTAAACCAAAAGCAAAATGAACATAAAGTAATATGAGCACAGAGATGAAAGATAAAATTAAGAGTTTAAGCAAGATTAAGTGTTGATCATCACAGTCCTATGATTATGTACACAGTTTGTGAAAATGTACATATATTATAAGAGTTTTGTTTTGTTCACAAGTTACACTGATACGTTGGCAATGTACTTATTTTTCCTAGGGATGGGGAGTTTGGTGCCTGCTTCTTCGTTGAGCCAAGCTCACAGTGTACTGTCATATACTGTAGTCGGCCAGGATCCAGAATGTGGGAGGTATTCCTTGTTACTCTTTCTTTTATGCACATATTGTTTATAGTAAGTAGGACTATTATTCCTAAAATGAATGAAAACATGAAAGACTCATTATATAAGTCCCTTTCAATTTGCAATAATTGTAGATAACATTTGAGACAGGTTCCACTGGAGTGTCATATTGTTAAGTTGACATATTACTGAATATGATTTTATACCTGTTTGAAATGTGCAGTTTTTCATCGTTGATACCACTGCACTAAATATGGTATTCACTTAATAAGTAACTTCTTCCATCTTGCGTCTTTAAACATTGTAAGTACTCGTGCTTTATTTTATTTTATTTTGTTTCATGGGAAGGTGGACTTTGAAGGAAAGGTGCTGAACACACATCAGTTCAAACAGCTGTTATCTGTAACACCCATTCCAGTGCTGAGTGTAACGTAAGTGGCCAGCATTAACTAAAACTAGCTGGGGCTCCCCCATGGCCCAGGATAAACCTGCTACCGCTCGGCCTCTACCCATCTCTTTCTCTTCCTATTCTTCTTCCTCTCTCAAATGTAGTCTCCCATACACATTTATTGTGCCAGACAAGCAGTTTCTGTTACGGAAAAGTGCATCATATTGAGCATTCATGAAAAGCAGTCAAACAAAGGCCATAAATGCCAAAAACCTGTGGGAGGATGAAACAAATGGCAAAAATACATTTTTGAATCGCAGATGACCAAGTATGGGTAATTGTCAATGGTCGCGTTATGATTGTAACCTGTCTAAAATTTTCAAACTCATACCTCTTCTCAAATAGTTTTGATAATTCCCTCAAAATGAAATCTTACCCTTGAAGTAACGGGTACAACTTTTAGATATATGTGTTTGTATTTGTGTGAAAAAGTTGAATCGTTAAAGTTGCATGGTGACTGTTTGTGTTATGTGGTCAGATTGGGATTTTTTACACTAATTTCTTTTTATGTTAAGAGGTAGGGTTAGGTTAAGCCAGTTGGCCACAGCATTTTCATTGGTGAAATGGCCGCAAAAATTTTCAATGAAAATTCACCATAAGCTGGTAAGAAATATGTTATGATGGGTATTTTGGCTACGTGACCCTAGTAACCCCCAACAAAAATGATTAATGATTTAATGTTATTTTATTAAATTTGTTAATATTGGGTCAGTGTTTTTATTATGTCCTTTCTATATTTCAGGAAAGAGACCTTTGAGTTCACAAGTAACAATATCCAGACAGCGCAGTCAGTCAACTTCCTTAAAATGTTACGAGTTGGGTGAGTATGAGAGAGGATGTGATTGGTAAAAAAACATTTTGTGTAGTTGGTTTTTCACGGTGAACAAAGTTGAGCGTGCATCGTGCACGACGCGTGAAAGAATGAGAATCGCGTGCCCAGCAAGATAGGCAGGCGTGAGGAGGAGATCACGTGACCAAGAAGAGAGGCATTTTGGGAAGACAGCAGAACGGGAATCTTATGGTGAGAGACAGAAACCCAGGGCCCTGGGGTGAAGTGCAGAGATCTCCAAGAAACGTGAGTAAACGAAACTACAAGCTATTTCGGCAAACTTGAACTATGGCTTCGATTAAGGTGTCTGAAATGATCAGGCCGTTCAGTGGTGCGGGAGATGTCGCAGCGTGGATTCAAAAGGTGGAACTAGTGGCGAGTCTTACAAATGTTAAAGATGTGGCAAAGTTTCTGCCTTTGTATTTGGAAGACGGTGCCTTGGCAGTCTACTTGGAGATTTCAGATAATGATAAATTAGATGTTGAAAAGATAAAGAAAAATCTCAAGGCAGCATTCTCAATAGGCAGGTTTGCCGCGTTTAGTCGATTAAAGTCGGTTCGGTGGGGAGGAGAGTCAGTGGATGTTTTTGCAAATGAACTTCGTCGGTTAGCCAGGGAGAGTGGGTTTGTGGGTGCTGGACTGGAAGAAATTGTGAAATTGGCATTTGTGACTGGTTTACCAGAGTCTATCGGCATGGAACTGCAACAACTCCAAGGCATAGACATTATGTCTGTTAGTGAAATTTTGACAAGAGCAAGAATTTTAGCTGGCAAGGCTGAGATGAGTGCAGCAGTTCAAACAACAGGAATGGAAGTGCAGAGGCCAGGACAAAATAAGATAAAGTGTTTCGGTTGTTGAGGGCCTCATTTGGTTCGAAATTGCCCAGAAAAGAAGATTATCTGTTACAGATGTAGAAGAGAGGGTCATATTGCAACCCATTGCAATTATGAGAAGCAGGCTGGTGATTCTAATACTAATTCTAAGGGTAGATCAATGTTTAGGTCAGACAGGGGTCATGATCAGGTTACATCAGGTAGTTGTAGTGCAGGTTCCAACACCCTTTCTGGTTCGTTTGGCGCTTCAATTTTGTCCCGGTCTGCGCGTGTTGTTCCCGTCATTGAGGTTAGCGTTAATAGGAAGATCTGTAAGGCCTTGGTTGATACTGGTTGTACCATGAGTTTAGTTAAGAGCAATATTGTGTCAGAATGGGCTGGGGAGAGCACGATGCAAGCATTTGACGGTCGCACCGTACAGTGCAAAGGTGTTACACAAGTAGAGTTGGAGATTCATGGGTGACGACTCGTGTGACTGTGGTGGATCATATGGTTGGTGGTTTTGATTTTGTCCTTGGGATGGACGTAATTGAAAAGCTGGGTGGTGTTTTGGTCAGCGGACGTAAAGTTCAATTTGGTGATTTGGCATGTTCCATTGCATGCGACTTTCAGGATCAAACCAAAAAGGAAGTTAACGAACGTATTGTGGACAAAGATTTTGAGGCTTGGTTCGATGGTAGAGTGTGGGTGGTTAGATACTTCCTGAAAGGAAATGCCCCTCCGACGTTGAAGAATACGGTGCCTCAGTACGACAGTGGACTGAAAAGTGGAAAAATAAGGGTTGCATTCGAGGAAGAGGTTGAGAGGTGGATTAAAGAAGGAATCCTTGTGCCGTGGAAAGGTTCTGGTGGGGGTATAATTCCATTGATGGCTGTTGAACAGCCAACAAAGAACAAGGTGAGACCAGTAATGGACTTTCGTGAATTGAATGAGTTTGTGGAGTGTCATACAGGTGGTGACGTGCTTGACATCTGCAGTGAACGGTTAAGAGAATGGAGACAAATTGAGGGTGAAACAGAGATGGTGGACCTCAAATCGGCGTACCTCCAGCTGAGGGTCGATGAAGAGCTGTGGAAATACCAACTGGTGAACTACAAGGGCGTTGTGTATGCTTTGACGAGGGTAGGTTTCGGTCTGAGTTCGGCGCCAAAAATCATGTCCAAGATTTTGAAGACTGTTCTTGAAAAGAATGTACGCTGCAGGGGAGCTACCAGTTCGTATATTGATGACATAATGGTTGATGTGTCTCGAGTGAGTTCGAGCGAAGTAATCGATCATCTGAGCAAGTATGGATTGGTATCTAAACCTCCAGAAAAATTAGAAACAGGAGCGGTGCTGGGTTTGAAACTGAACAAGTCCCGGGATGGCAAACTGGAATTTTCAAGAGGAAATAGCATTCCCACTGTAGAGCAACTGAGCGGAGCTATGACGAGAAGGGAGCTATTTTCTATCTGTGGCAAATTAGTTGGTCACTATCCCATAGCAGGATGGCTATGGGTAGCATGTAGCTACGTGAAGAGACAAGCAGAAGGTGACATGTGGGAAGACCATATAGGACTCACTGCTCAGTTGATGATACGGGACCTGATCACTCGTGTTCATACGGAAGATTCAGTCAGAGGCATATGGAAAGTGCCCAAAAGCAAACAAGGAGTGGTGTGGTGTGATGTCAGCGATCTAGCAAGGGCAACGATGGTTGAGATAGGCGGGGTTGCTGTGGAAAATTCTACGTGGCTAAGGAAAAAGGATGATTACAATCATATCAACGTTGCAGAGTTAGAAGCAGCACTGAAAGGGTTGAATTTGGCCATAAAGTGGGGGTTACTAGACATCTTGCTCATGACTGATTCTGCCACAGTGTGTAGTTGGATTAGCACATCTTTGACAGAGACCACAAAAGTGAAGACCAAAGGGGCGGCTGAACTATTAGTGAAGAGACGGCTAGGCGTGTTGAAGACTCTTGTACAAGAGATGAAATTAACGGTGAACGTCAAGTATGTCACGAGTGACTGTAATAAGGCAGATGTGTTGACCAGAGTGAATAAAGAATGGCTGAAGGGTGAATCGTCGCTTTCAAAAAAGATGGGGTGCGTAGCTGCAGGATGTGATGTGAAGAAGCAGCACGAACAGCATCATATGGGCGTTGAGCGTACATGGTATTTAGCGAAACAAGTAGACCAAGATGTAACAAAGGAAGATGTGAAGAAGATTGTAAGAGGATGTGAACAATGTCAATTCATTGAACCAGCTACGGTTCGCTATGAGACAGGAGACCTTGGAGTGAGTGAAAATTGGAAAAGACTCGCTATTGATGTGACACACTATAAAAGCATTCCATATTTAACCATGGTGGATTGTGGGCCCGGTAGATTTGCTATTTGGGGGAGACTGGCGAACGAGACATCACATTCAGTTTGTCAGGAGCTGCAGCAGGTTTTTTGTGAACATGGTCCAGTAGATGAATTGCTGATGGACAATGCTGCTTCATTCAAGTCAGAGATCATGGGGGATTTTTTACGCAAATGGAACGTTCAACCTTTCTACAGAGCAGCCTACAGAGCAAGTGGCAATGGTATAGTAGAGAGAAATCATCGAACCATAAAGGCAATTGCAGAACGAGGCCAGATCAGTCCTGCCATCGCGGTGTATTGGTACAACGTCTCGCCGAGAGACAGACAGAGAGAGAGCTCTGCCTCAACCAGCAGTGTTTCAGTACAGGTGGAGACAGCCTGGTATTACTCCACAAAGAACCACCGGAGAGATGCTGGCAGAGGTGAAAGTGGATGATGAAGTTTGGGTCAAGCCCCCATTGGCAAGATGCACCTCACGGTGGGGCAAAGGTGTGGTAACAAATATAAATTCATCACAAAATGTGGAAGTCAATGGCGTTCCGAGGCACATCTCAGATATTCGAAGAATAGTGAGGCCTGTTGAGGTTGATGTGGATCCCGATATCAGTCATGAAGTAGTCTTACAAGAGGCTGAGGTGGAGACGGAGCGGCGACATTATCCACAGAGGGATCACAGAGCCCCCCATTGGGTGCAGGATTATATCATGTAGGTAGTCTCCAGGATAAATGTCTAGAGTGATTGTGAGTAGTCTTGTTTGAGTGATAGTAGTTGTCTATTAATTTGAGGTCGAGTATTCTCATGACATGTGTGCTTGTATTTGGTGGTTTTTTAGTCGTTGTCCGTTATCTTGGATTATTCTATTAATTGCCATTCGGTGGTAGGCCCTATGTTGGAGTTATGGACACCGGGTTTTGTTCGGATGTTAGTTTTATTAGCGTTCCAGTTTTGAAGTTGAGATGATTATTGCGATTGAATTCTATGGACAATGGTGGTATTAAGTAAACTGTAGATCTGGAGATTGGGGTATGTTGAGTGATCTTGAAATCAGGGCGGCGTGTAGTTGGTTTTTCACGGTGAACAAAGTTGAGCGTGCATCGTGCACGACGCGTGAAAGAATGAGAATCACGTGCCCAGCAAGATAGGCAGGTGTGAGGAGGAGATCACGTGACCAAGAAGAGAGGCATTTTGGGAAGACAGCAGAGCAGGAATCTTATGGTGAGAGACAGAAACCCAGGGCCCTGGGGTGAAGTGCAGAGGTTTCCAAGAAACTTGAGTAAACGAAACTACATTTTGCTGATGGACCAGCTTATAAATGCTTACGGTTTTCCTTGATGTGACTGGTAACATAGTTGGCATCTTGATTATTTTTTTCTTTTTTTGAGAGATCTTTCTGGTTTTTAAATAAATGGTTGCAACAATATTGGATTACCTACAGACTTACTGTGTTCAACTAACATAATTTTTCGGTATTTAAAAAAAAAATGTTTTGGGGATTGACCCTCTCTGAATTCAGATCAGCCAGCTGTAAGTGATGATGTCATAGACCCACGCATTTGTGAAAAAAAGGATCGCGGGCGAAAATAGCAACGCAAAGCAAGCCCCCAAAAAGTTTTCCCTATCATATCAAGCCTCCGTCTAAAAAAGAACCTTCCACAAGTCAAAAGGAAGGCACCTTGAAAATTTCATTCAAATTTGAGTTGCATGAGCAGCAGTAGGTCTTGTTAAAAATCCCTCAAGTTATTTTTTATAACACAGATAACAAGCAACTGCCAAAAATATTGTCTTCTTAATAAAGTACGTCCTTGTTTGTGCTGTTTTATCCCTGGCCATTCTTGTACCTCTATTAAGGCCAAGGTTTGAAATGACTAAAAGGAAATTACTTTTCTTTTTTACCTCTGGAGATTTCAATCAACAACATAAAGTATTTCTATCATGTAGGTGAAAGCTTATCTAATCTATATATGATAATATCTTTCGCAGCCAGTTCATTGTGACCTGGAGTTTGAAAGGGCTGTATGTTTTCGACCCAATAAATGTTAAGGTGATAGTTTGGACACAGAGTTTTAAAGGTGAGATAAACTTTTGTCATTATGACCTGCTAAGCTTTACTCAGTTTATAGTATGAATCATGTAGTTGATGCAATTTGTAAATTTTGTTATGCTAAAACAGTTATTAAAATATTGTAAGATATAACTCAGTCTGTAGCTTAACCTAATGTTATTCCATTACATAAGTCAAGCTTTTTTTTTGGCAACTTTCTAACTTTAATCTGTACTTACTTTACAAAAAAAGCTTTAGTGTCTTAATAGAGTTAATTTCATATAATTTTTCTGCTTAGGGCAACCAAGAACTGTTCATACTTATTTGAAAAGGACATAATCAGTGATTATTTGGGTGTTTGTAGATGTCCCTTACTTTTTAGAAATGGAGTAATTGAGGAATTATTTAGGCAAGAATACCCATCTTTTGACAGGTATTACAGATCTGATGGTATATAACAACGACATCTACATTTTTTTGGAGAGCGCAGCCATACACAAACTGACCCTTCTGCCAGTCTACCAAATTTTTACCATTTTATGTAACCGAAGTCATTGGTTGCTCATGTCCAGTCTACTCCTGGCAGCTGACCAGATGAGCATGAGGCCTGCAATCGTGAAAAAAGTCAAACAAGATTTGCTCCAAGCACTATTATCTGGTAAGCTATGGTCCCTTGTGACTGATGCAAGTAATGAGATTGGCTTAATCTCTATCTATTGCATGCAAATGTTTTTAATAAGCTAGTAATATAGCATGAATAAAAAAAAGAATTGAAGTCAGAAATATTTACAGACTCAGAATTTAGGTCTTGTATGAACACAAGCACTTCTTAAACTTTCTTATACAACTCTAGACTACATGTAGGGTGCATCTACAATTTCGTGCAAGCTGGTTTTACATGTACATGGTGTACAGTGTAACCACCAAATATTAAATTACTGAAAGTGTCTGTTTATTTTCCAAACATCATGTATATATCTTGTGACAGCATATGAAGAGGATTCTTTGACTGTATGGAAGAGGTCTGGTAATTAGTAATTCTACGAAGGAGAAAGGTGGTATAAGAGAAAGTGTTTAAAGAATTGATATACACATTTCTAATTTATTTCCCCAAATTAGGACTGAAGGAAGCTGGTAAACTGGCCATGGTTGAGAAAGTGAAAGCAACAATGGAAGATGTCAGTGAGGGTTCTGTTGATTCACTTGGAGTAACTGATGATTTTATGGACCCCGCAGAAGTGATGGGACACACATATTTGCCTTCGGGCATGGTTGTTGTCAATGACGGTGCCCAGATAAAGCGAACGACGGAAAAATCAGATCCTGGGATGAAAGCTGCTGACAAGACAGATATACCTTTAAAAACCCTGGCAGTTGAAAGCATGTACCGAAATAATGACATTACTGATGATAAAAATGAGGGTCTTATCATTGATAAAGCGAATGATGAAAACATTGGTCAGGATGCGTCAGGGGAAGTGAGAGAAGGAAACAATCAATCAGAAACTACCCAATATAAACAGGACATTGGATTAGATGTTGATGGCACTTCATTATATGAAGATGAACATCAACATTTAGTTTTGGTCAGTGAAAATGCTACAAACTTGTTAAGTGAAAATTTAGAGGAAGCTGTGCAATCTGATATTTCTCAAACAGTCTGTGTGGAATCAACAGTCAGCAGAGCTGAGCCATTGTCAGACACAGGTGAACAGACTAGTAAAGATGTGACTGGCCAAGTGAATGCTAGCTTTTCTGATCAGAGTGGTAAAGTCAATATCCTGGATGCAAATGACAATGTGAAAACATCAGCTGATGAAAAGAGTCCTCATATAATGACTCGTGATCCCTCTGAAGAAATTAAGAAAGGAGAAACATCTAATTCTGATCATCCAGAGCAGTTTACATTCCAGCAAAACTGCTTGCAACTAGGCAGTGAAGTGTTGAATGACAGAAGTGAAACAAATAATTCTGAAGTGTTTTCTTTGGACAGTAGTGAAGAAAACATGGTGAAGCTCAGTATAGATTCATCTAATGGCCATCCTGGCACATCTCAAGACTCAGTGCCACCTTCTGACTCAGAGATATCTGTTAACGATGGTATTCATCAGGAGAAAATAGTTGCTTCTTTACAATTATCTCAAGATTTGTCAAAGACTAGCAGTGTTCAGGACACTGAGAAAACAATCCATTCTGCTCTAGATTCTTGCAACAGCTTGCCAGTATCAGCTGCAGATGATGGAGGGCTGTCAGCCTTATCCACTGTCAGCAGCAGTAAAGATGGCTCCTATGGTACAGAACCTCCGGCAAAGTCTCTGCAATGGTCACATACAGAACCATCCAGTGACTGCTTACAGAGCAGTACTTTACCGACCACTCCTTTGAGAGAATGTGAATCAGTATTGGCAGTCCCAATGCAAGATGATGCCATCAATGCAAGAACTGATCTCAGTAGCTCACATAAAAAATTACTGGACCATCAACAACCCATCACCAAATTTTCTTCAGTAGATACTCTCAGTGGTAAATCATGAGTTATTTATGTTTATTTGTGATCATAATGGTGTTGGGGATGCATTGAGATTTTTTACCACTGTAGGCTGTGTAGCTTGTTTAACAGTAGCTGTGGGCTAATAGCTTTGGTATTTATTTATTGGAAAAATTAATCATATTTGCACATTTCATTGGATGGAAGAAAACTTAACTTATGACATAATCCTCATCATCCATATTTGTTAAAGTAATGGCTTGTCATGCCTACAAAATTGCCTGGTAGTTATCATTTGACAGTCAAATTGTGGTATTGCAAGTAAAAAAAACATCGTATCCGTAATTCATAATCATTTACGGTAAAATGGATGCTTTGTGCACAAGGGTTATTTCAGTTTTTATGAGATTCAAGTATCTCACCCTATGTACCTAAGCAATGACAGCTTTTATTCAGCATTTACTGAAAGGTTTTACATTCCAGTTGACATCTCATTACATTCTTCATTTGTCCTTTATATTTAAAATAATAAAAAAAAAAAAGGAGATTCAAGCAGGATATCATGTGGAGAGCTTTGCACATCAATTCGTAACTCATCTCTTTTACTCTGGATTTAGTACACAACAACTAAATATTAATAGTGTCTAACTGATTTCCATTTTTATGTTAATTTACTTACAGTGTACCATTTTTGCAGGGAAAGATTATTGTTTTGTACTTATTTACTCAACTCTGTATGCAGGGATTGATTCTGAGATTGCACAGCCCTTGAAAGTGAAAAAGAAAAGGAAGAAATTCGATTCACAGACAAGATCTACCTCATTGGGTTAGAACATTATCAATATTTACTTTTTATTTTACCTTTTATTTAAATTCATATCTTTTTAATTTAAATGCAGTTAAAGTACAGTGAATGTATTTTTTATGAAGAATTCCACTCATTATCATCAGGTGAGTGACAGTATTTCATTGGAACATGATCGTATAATTTGTGTATAATTTCTAGAATAAAATCAGATGTCAGTTCTAAGTTTTGAACCATGAAAGTAATATTTGTCGCAGATGACACGTACTTCCATGAAACTGCGTGTCTAAATCCATGCATTTCTGTGAATTGTTTGTACAGTTTTAGGACATCAGTACTGTCTAGTTGAGTATAAGTACTGAAGTACCTCCCTTCATGAAGTTTGTTTTAGTAAAATCACGTGATCAGGACATCACATCCAGAAAAGCATCTTTAATTTTCCTTCTATTCATTCAACACTTCCACAGCTCAGCTCCCTTTGTAATACATGTAATTATTTACCAATTTTTCAGATACTCACTCTAGAAGAACCAGAAGAGGTAAGATTGAGTTTGGTGGAAAGTGTGTCTTTGGTATTTCTTATTTGAGTAATTGGTCTGGTTGTGGAAAGTCAAAGGGTGAAAGTAGTCTGGAAAATTTTGAAGGGCCACCCTCTTCAAGACAATCATCCACAGGAGAATGACTCATTGTTACGCTGTGTTGTTCTGTGTTAACTACAGTTTTCCAGTAATTTAAGTATATTAGTATATTAGACCACTTGAATAACTTGTTGCAATCTTCATATCTAGTCTGAGTGAACACTAAAGAACCATGCAATTTCACATGGCATCCACAGAGGGTTTTTGTTTTGTATCTTCTGGAAAAATGTTTTGTGCCATGAAATACTTTACTTATGATCTACTAACTAATCTCTCAAACAGGTTCGTTGAGAAGCACTGGGTCAGTAGGTGATGAATATGACGACCCAAGCTCTGTTAACAAGGAACCAGAGATTGACACCATCTCAATAGGAACAGTCAGTAGTATTGGGGAAGGGGATGTGATTGGCTCAGGGGGAGTCACTCCTGATTCTGAGTCAGGTATTCACGATGTAGTGCTGCGGAGATATTCCACTGCTGATGTCATGTCCCCGGAGTTGGCCGTTTCACCCCCTGACTTCAGTGGTAAGACAATCTTTGAAGATGAGTTAATCAGTGGGAATATCTTAGGACTTTTATGTTACCAGTTGGCTCGCTGACTTGGGGAACATACTGATGTGATTTCTGAAGTTGAGTTTCAATCACCAGTGTTTAAACTGAGGAGCAGAAAGAAATTTCCTGTCGTACTTTTTAATTCTACTAAGAAAATGTTTTTTTTTCAGGCTCAAAATGTTAGAACACTTTCTTCTGTTCAATTCAGTTGTCTCAAAATCAAAGAAAGTATTAAACATATAGTGAACTTGAAGACCTTTTAAAGTATGCCAATATTGGCCTTGTGTGTATCGCGTGTTGCATGGGGGAGGCCAATATAGTGGCCTTCCGCAGGACGAGGGTTAAAAACCCTTTTATGATTACATTGGAGGCCTTACTTCCTTTATTGATACATGTTGAAGAGTTCTTGTCCTTACTTCTTGTCTTACTTAAACAGGTTTGAATTCCATTATTTATTGTTTATTCATGTTTTAAAAAAATGAAATTTTCTTAACAAAGAAGGCATTCCATTTAGAAACTACATCAAATACCAAACTAACTATCGTTTTGTCTTAGTGCAGAGGAAAAGCATTACTGTTACAGATTTTCTCCTTTTCTCTCTAAGGGTTGGTTTACAGCTAGAGCTTGTATATTGCCTTTGACTTTTCCAGATAATTCAGACGTAAAATATGTGAAAATTAGAAGTATATATTGAATGTTGTTGTGGAAGTTTGATAAAATGGCTTAGTATATGCTGATCATTTGTGTGATAGGTAAATCAAATTTGAGGAAGACATCCACTGCATCCTACGATGACAGCAACTCAGAAGTCATCCCGCCATTGATTGCTCGGCTTGCTGCTGCGCGTGGTAGCAGGACAAGTGATGATTTTATTGTTGGCTTGAGAGGAGATTCTATTTCTCTGGGTGGCTCTACAGAGAATAACGTGTCACATGGTTCACCCAGAGCATCACTGGCTGCGCTCAAAGATGGGTAAGTATTGCTTCGGTCTGGCTGTATATCTGTACAGTTTATTATACTATAACAGAGCTAGAGGGTGGACATGTAAGCACCTAAAACTCTGTGGCCATGTGATCAAAAACTATGAAACATTGTGAACTACCTTAATTTTTTATGATAAGTTACATGGACATATCCATTTTGAACACAATGCAGCCTTTAATATTATTTATATTACAATTTGTCTTTTTAGAACCGCAAAAAAAAATGCATTTTTCACTGGGTGCAATCAAAAAGTATGATTGGAAATTTGTTCTTCGCCTCTCTTTACGCTCAGAACCAATCATTTACAAGATTTGTCTTGTTCGGGTTGGCTAGTTCACATAATGCAGCTTACATAGGGATTGATGAATCATGATACATCTGTTTCCTGATTAGATTTCATTAGAGCTAGCTTCTTCTTTCAACTTTCACCCAATCGTGAATTTTATCACTTATTTAACTGCTCAAACGCATCTTTCCCTCTTTCTATTTGTTCATTTCACATTTTCTATGCATCAGATCTTTCCCTCGACCTGTTTGTCCAATTTCTGTTCTTTCCATTCCACCGCAGTCCATTTTTCCTTCCTCATTTTCTTCCATTTGCTCGGTATTAGTCCAGCTGCCTGCTGATTTTTTCACTCATCCTCCCGTGAATTGATCGAACATGGCCTATATCAACTATCTCTCCTGCAGGCTGTCTATGAAGTTAAAAACCCAGACCAAGTCGCTTATCAAAACATTTAAGGAGAGGAATCCACTTGTGACCAAATCTCCAAGTACTCCGATGTTGGCTGGACTTTCGGCCCAACAGGTAGGTTCATTTCCACACCTTATCTCTTGTGGGTGTTTTTTTTCATGGCTTTGTTATGTCTGTGGGTGTTTGTTTTCTTTGTGTTCTACTTATGGTCTTTTTAGGGAGTGTGCCCAAGTGTCTTGCTTTTGTGTTGGTTCTTTCATTCTCTTTCCTTGCATGAAATTTTTACGTTGATCTCTTGAATTATCGTAGTTGTGATGCTGGTGATCTTAAAAAGTCATGAATCTTACAGAGACATCACTGCTGATGAAATTTCATCAATTTTTTTTCTGTATAAAACCAATGGTCCAGTAGAAAGTGTCATTTATCGTGCCTGACGATTGATTATGTATGATACTGTAGATTCAGGTGTCTTCACTGGAATTAAACATGTACTTACATGTTAATTCTCGAATTCAGAATTTTACAGAAATTGCTGTTGTGTGTATATTGAAGGCTTCTGAATTTTGAATTTTGTATAGAGTAAATAGACCGGTGTGTGACCACTTGTATTTTCTTCCACTTGCTGATCTTGTGGTTGGGGTGGCAACATTTTTTTATTGGCCAGTGTGTATGTAGGTCATCCAGTGATAGTAATGCTGCAGAACCACACCCCCACAATCAGTTGTAGAACAACAACACATGCAAACAACACCTGAGCGACCACTGAAAGGACTGAAGTGTGACCATGCAAATAATTTATTCAGGGGAGTGGTTTTTCTCCTTTTTCTAACTTCAAACAAATGACTGGCCTTTTTGCACTGCCCTAGCAAAATAAAGTAGGCATTGTCAACTCACCAGAGCCAGTAGCAGAGGGCATAAAAATCACTTTCAATGGAGCACCTCTGGGTACACTTACCTTGAGTTTGTAGGAAAGTTGTTTCCTCTGCTGAAAATCTAGTCACACATAGTGGCTGGAAAATAATCAGGGATGGGCCACTCTCACAAAAACATGCTTTTTTAATGACCACAACAAAATTGGATGACTGCATTGCGGGGGGGTTACAATCATTGGGAAATTGTAAGCGATTTCAGTTTTCGATTGTGTCCGTGACATGATCAGACTGGGAGCCCACCACCGTATGTTTAAATTACACTACAGTGTGAGTATTTTTCCAAAGCAGCTTTTGCAGTATTCATGTTTTGTTCTTTTTAATGCATATTTTGGTAACAAGAAAGCTAACCATTTTGTGGTTTTCTTCAGCTTGGGGGGTCATTGAGAGAAACCAGCAGCCCTCAGGAAAATGATCTAGAGAAACTGGTAATGGATGACCAGGACAAACAGCCAGCATTTGACACTACAAAGCTGTACCTAACAGCTCTGGACATTCAGCAACAACTAAAAAATCCAGAAGTGATTGTCCGACCTGCAACCATGAGACAAATCTTACATGAGTGGGCAGAACAGTTATGTAAAACTATGCTCAATTATCATGAAGATTTGTTAATGAGGACTGATAACACCAACGAAAGTGATGTTCGGCAGAAGGAAGGTAATGGTGACATTCACCTGACTAAAAAAATGGATAAGAGTTCAGAAAGACCAGAAAATAAACTCAACAGCGAATTAGTGGGCAGTCCTAGAAATTCTACTGATCTAGAGGAAGTCATTAATGGTGCAGAGGTTGATAGTGATACAGTGTTGAATGGCTGTGAGAGTGTACAGCCTAAGTTAGATCTGTCTGAGAGTTCATCTGTGCTTCCACCATCAACAAATCCACCAGTGAAGTGTCTTACTCCATTTTATTGGGTCGATGTCCTACATTTTCGTGATCCGTTTCAGCTTCCTACAAAACACATGGAACTTTTCACACATCTCACCATTTTATGTTTTGCATGGGGAGAAACGGGAAACATACTTGAACATTTCCAGCTCACAGAGGAAGTTCATTATCAAGCATTTGTTGCAAAGCTTTTACCAAACTGTGTCCTCTCTCGGTTTGACCCTGTTTGTTATGATCGCCTCATGAACTTGCTTCCAGATTCTGAACATTGGTCAAAGAGACGGATTTATTCAACCATTGCAGGATCTAGTGTTGGAGATTATTGTACAATGTGTTCTCAGGGACAGGGTGCCCATGTAGGGACATCCAGCCATACCTACCTTAACCAGCATAATCTACACCCTTCTAGTCTTTCTAATAATGTTGGGAACAGTTCAGCAGGTCATGGTGATTCAGTCTCATCAAAGGTGGATAAAGACACTGGTAGTGTATCGCATGGGAATTCAAGGAATTCTGTGGGAAATGCCACCACTGTCACATTGTGTCACCATTGTTTGAGTGAATGCACAAACAAGGATTTCTGGCAGGATCTGAACTTTTCATTGTTCCTACGCATATTCTTTTTTGTGTTGGATTATGAGAAAGTGAAGCAAGTGACAGATGGACAAGGGAGCAAACTTTTCCTGACCTGGGCTAGTCTTTTGCTATGTTGCAAAGGTGAGTTGTATATTATATTTATGTTTCGGGTTTGTTGGTGTTAGAGAAATCGTCATTGGTTATTTGTTATTTATTACTGTCTGAGTTTCTGGTAGTTTTTATTAATACATTTCCAGATTTATGTCTGAAATTTTTAGAGATTATTGTTACTAGAAGTTATTTATGTAAGTATTTCTATTTCTAGGAATCCATCAAGGAGCAGGAGATGTGATTTATTCCCTCAGTCTAGTTATTGTTTTCACTCAAGATGTTTTGCTGCTTTCTTGTCAAATAATGATTAATGTTCATAAATGATTTTGACTCTTAACCATTCTTTCAGTAACCTGCTTAAATTTGATGTAAGTTATATGCATCTTGACATTTTATAATTCTCTTCATATACATGTAATAAGAACTGAAGATAATTTGTAAACATCCTCTAAAGGTTCTAAATTAACTAAGTTTCAGTTGTATATATATATAGAATAGAACATTTTTTTCTTGATAATATTGAAGAGCAGACAAGGAAATAGCAACGTCCATCATTTGTATCATTTTACATTTCGGCAAAACTACATTGATACATCCATTATGTGCAACAGTAAATAAGATTACGTGCCATGATTGTGATTGTGGCCAAATGTATGGAATAGCCCTGTGATAAAAACTGAAATTCTCTATTCTAATATTTTGATACCTTAATACAACTTTTACATAAGAAAAGAGTTAGCAATGATTTCGTTATCTGTGGGAATATCATAAACATAATAAAAAGTGTATGTAGGCAGGGTGTTTATGGATCATGTCAAATATTTCTGTCAGTTATGAATGTTTTTTTTTTATTTCCTGACACCTACCATCTTGACTTCTCATTTATGTGCTTTTAAAATATTTACAGTCTGGATCTTGATTGATTTTCCATCAGGATTTTTCCACCGTTTTGAGAAGTATTTCATTAAATATTTACATAATGTAGCAATCTGTTATATTAAAATCTTTGCACTGTTTTTCAGAGAGTGGAAAAGGGGACATTGTCAGTAGCATTTTAGCAGATAAACAAGTCAAGTCAGCCATTGATTACCTGAGATCAGGGATTTTACCACATCGATCTGCTTTGTTAGGACATGTTTCTGCGTGAGTCAGATATCTTAGTAGGCTTTTTTTTTTCTTTCTTCTTAACCTGAACCATTAACTCATTTCTTCCCAAGTAAATTTGGCCAAGTTGCTCCAGCTGGCCGAAGTAAATTTTGCAGTTTTCATGCTTTTATAGGGTGCGTTAGAAAAAAATTCATTACTCGCTTATTTTTTAATATTTTTCAATTCTATGTGGTGGAAGTGTTTATAAATGAATGCTTTATGATATTCTGTGGTTGTTTTTATTATTGTATGAGTATAAAGTAGTAATTTGTAAATTAGAATTGGGAAAAAAATATATAAGGTTGGGGTCAAAAACGTGGATTGCCCGTTCGCGGTACAGCTCGGCATGAAAGGCGAAAACGGGGATTCCCCGTTTGCGGGGGGAAATGAGTTAACTTAAAAGGTTGGGTTGACATTGTCAAATTCATGTGGATGGTTGTTCTTGTGTTTTGATTGTGAGAAAGTGCAGAAAGTGTTTAACATTTGAGACAGCAAATTTTGTCTGAGCTGGGTGTCGCGATGTGGGTTACATGGGGAGAATTCGACTGACACTCTTTCGAGGTCCGCTCCCACAATCGACGAACACACAAAAAAAAAATACTTGCACTCTAAAAACTAAATAAATCAATTGCTTTGATTTTTAGCAGAACTGTAGGGCAGTTTAATTACAGGAATTAATGTAACAAATATAATTATAAATATAAATATCAATTCAAAGGCAACTGAATCTAACTAATGAAACTACAGCTTTCTATAAAGACTAACTTATTCACTCTAACTACTTGCAGGTCATATGAGTTAGATGCCAAATAGAATCCGCGCACGTGGCGACGGATATAACAGTTTAAATTCTATTAATTCAATGAGACATATTATGATACGGACATTTCCTCTAGACACGCCATGGAGAATGCTTGTACAACCATGCGTTGTCTGGCGGTAGCTCTGAAACTGTCTTCAAAAGTAAGTAGAACGGTTCACTTTCATCATTACAAATTAGTATGAACTCTCACCATTAGGCCCTCACTGGGAGTGAGAGCGCTGGATGTAAACGCTGTGGGTTCATATCAAACCAAGTAGCTTAGGCTCTGGAGCTTTAAATCATGGCGCTCCTCACAATATGGACTGCTCAACTGCGTCTTTATGTCTCCCATCTGGCTGAGGACTATCGCCGTCCACCTCGTAAATGGATTGTCTACATGTGGCCTCTATCTAAGCTCTGCACGGGTTTAAATACTAAAGCTATGTCTCGACCTTCCGTCCAGATTCATACATTTGATTGGTGCAGTCGCTTCAGCTCAGCCTGCAATATTAATTTATGCTTGTCATGGCCTTGCGCCAAAATCAAGGTCAATTTTACGGTCTAGACAAAATTTAAAATGCGAAACATTAACTACTAAAATCTTCAAACCCCGTGCTTTCTACTCTTATGCACGAATTTCCGAACGCCAACTAAGCGTCTAAATAAACTACCTTTACTCGCCCCTTATCTATGTTAATCAAAATCACGGGGTCGAGAACTGCTCTGTCATTCCTAGCTATACATTTATTCTATCTCGCCCCTCCTTCTCTCCATCTATCAGAAAAAAGGTGTTTCAAAACAAACTGTTCACGAGAACAGCCCAAGGACAAATTACGCTGGTTATAATCAACAAGATCGTAAAAATTAACTCACTGACGTCGTGACCTAGCACGGCATTTATGATCCTAATGTGACCATGACACTGGGTGAGTCTTATTGCAGCCCACCTCCATGCATTAATTTGCTGCCTACTGTGTAGAAAAGGGATGGTTAAAATCAAGTTTATAATGCCTTATTTCATCCCTGTTCCCTGTAAGACTGTAGTAACTCAAAAATTTGAAAAATCGATTTTTATATATGTTCAACTACATTCAGAGCCGCACTGAGTGATCTTAGTTCTAGACAGCTAAGCCAGAAAATAATCGAAAAGCAAACTTTCAAAAAGTCATCTTCACTAGACCAGTAGTGCTTAAATAAAATTGTTTTTTGCTCCTCCTGAAAAGTAGTCAAACCAGTTACCACAGGTCTAGGGGACGGTGATGATTTGTGAATTTAGGACACTGAAATTTGAGGCAGCAATGTCAGTCATTATTTTCAGCAAACTGCATCATTTTTCTGCTTTTTTGTACTTGAGTCTCAAGAACCAGTACTTTTGAGATAAATGTAATGCAATAAATGTTGGATTGTTACAAATTTAATTCACTTTCACTCTGAGTCACAGCACAGTCATCTTCAGATGCAGTGGCCTCTAAACCTGATGTTTCAGTGCACTGTAGTGAACTTCAGAATAGCAAGCCAGAGAATTCATAGAGAGGGACATCTGAAAATGAAAATGTGGATTTGTAAGATTAGTACTTGAAGGACCGAGTATTATCTCCCATGTCATCTTGTAAGTAAATTAACTGCCATTTTCCTTCTAGATTATTTGGCCTGTCCCCATTAAAGACTGGGGAGTTTTGTGGTGAGATCCATAAAGATATCACAATTGTAGATGTGGTTCGGCTGTGTGCTCTTCGAGGCAGATCTCCCTCAACTTGTATGTTGAGATATCTCAAGCAAGTCATGGTGGATTTAGCAACTGTGCAAAGGTGAGATCAAGACACCCTCTGTGTGTATTGGAAGGTAATCTTAGAAATGGCATTTTGTTGGGGGGGGGGGGGGGGTTAGTATGTAACTTGCATTGAGCAGTGTGACTTTACTTACATATCCAGTATCGTCTTTATCGTAAATGTTATATTTCTCATGTTCGGGGCTTTTTTTTTTTTTGGTTAAATTACTGCTTATCTTTCATCTTTCTGTATTTCTTTGCATTATATTTTCATGCTTGATGTTCTAGTGCTATATTTTCAGCCCTTCTCTGAACCCATCTTCCTGTGCCCTTCTTTCTTTTGTCTTTTTTGTTCGTCCACTTTTTTATAAACCTATCCACATTTAATATAAATTACAATGTTGTGCTTCTTTCAGACCAGCAGTCTTCCGGCAGGTTTGTCAGCATCGAGACATGAGATATTTATTGCTAGAGAGTTTGCTACCAATGCATCTGTCGGAGGCAAGTTCTGACAGCAACAGGTAATGGTAAAATTGGGTATTATGAAAATTTCAAGATTTGAGAGTATCAGTCAGCAATTGATTTACAATTGTTTGTGTATATCTAAGTCAGCATTGCAACAAGACATCTAAATGTAAAATGGTCAAATTAAAGTTATGAGCGAATAATCTAGTTCAAGGTCAGTTATTGGTAAGAAATATTGGTATATTTGGTTGTGGTGACCTGAAACCTTGTAGAAAGCAGTTAATTCTTGAAAACAAGACCAGATTTACATCTTCAGGGTTGGGTTTCTCTGAGATCTGGAGAATTTTATGACATTCGGACCAGTACTGCTAAGTACCATTTGCTAATAGAGCCTGGAGGCAGAATGCTGGAATCTGAAGATCACAAAACCTAGGGAACACAGCTATGAAGAGACATTAGGGGAAAGATAGTAATTCTCAGTCCCCCTATCATAAAAGCCTATTAGCACTAGAGCTATTAAACTGAGTTGACATTGCCCTTCAAGTTAAAATGTAAGGGGAAAAAGTTATCATAAAGTAACAAGACACATATCTGTGCAAAAAAGTTGAAAAGAAAGTAGAGTCCAAATGAAACTGAAAAATGACCAACCAAACCCTACTGTGACTATACAGCTGTTCTGTGAGTTTGATTATACTTATCTGTCTGATCCACATTGCACAGTCAAGCCAGCTCTATGATGTCCGTGCTCCCATTTGATTGGCTGAATATTCTTCTGGATATAATTGAATCTGATGAAGAGCGAGATGAAATTGTTCAGCTGTCTTCCCACATTGGGTAAGTTTGATGTGACGCTGTTGTCACTACTGTACGGTAGCAGAGTCACACTAAGGGCTTGGCAAGTGGATTTGGTGTACCAGAAACTTCAGCATCAAGAGTCCCCTCTCATGGAGATCCTCTGTGTGGTTTGGCCCTCCAGATTGCAGTGCTCACTGCCTGTTACTGCACCTGTGCTGTTGAGGTTTTTGTTTTCGGAGGATCTCTGCCCTTGGCATTTGCATCTCTCGTTTTTTATTTTTCTTGTTGTTGTTGTTGTGTTTGTATCTGTATACTCGTTTTATTAGGGGGAGGGGAGGGATTAGTTGGTTGTTTTTTTTTATTTGGCTGCAGCAGGCAGCCTTGTTAGGCCTGCCTTTCTCAACTTCCAACTACCAAGGTATCTTTAATGTGTTCATTGTGCACACGGGCTGTCTAAGTTTTTCATCCTTATCCGACAAGACTAGGTGCTCGAATCTGCTAACCATAGGATCAGGGATAGGAAGTGCCCCCAAATTTCCAATATGCCTGAACAGACCAGGAATCGAAACCGTTACCTTCGGCATGAGAGGCAAAAATGTCTCCAGACCAAAGTGCCACTGTTAGTGTGCCTTGAATTTATCCGCTTCAAATATGCTGTGAACAATTTAATAATATTTATGTCCATCAGATAATCTATCAGTACTTTTCTGCAGATCACAACAATGTATAAGCAGGTGAAACTGTAAAATGAAATGTTTTACTCATATGATTACTTTATCTGCAGATTTAAAATTACAACTTTTTGCAGGGAACAGAAACAGAGGTGAATATAGTGCTCCAGTTTGCCAAGGTGGTGATCTTTAAACATTTTTATAATTCATTACATACAAGCAACAAATTTTGAAGAAGTGTCAGTTGAATTTGGCATTTTTTCAGTCATCTGGTGAATTACATCCCAGAGCGAAACAGGTTTCAAGAAATTTGAGTGGATTTTGTTTGGTATCTCTGTGAATTTGATACGCTGTACTGCTTTTCTTGAAAAATCACTTTCACATGCTATCATGGGCTCATGATTGTTCAGTTCTTTGAAGTTTCCAGTGCCAGGTCTGGGTAAATTTCTTTTACTTGCCAAATAGAGCAATTTCGAATGTTTTATTTTCTTCCAGTTTCTTCTTCTTCATCATTGTGTCTCAGCCCCCACATCCCTTCCTTTTACCTCCTCAATTCTTGTATGAAAGAAAGTTAACAAATTTTCTCTCATTTTTTTTTTTTTTTTTTTCACAGTCACTGGCAAGTATGTGTCAAGTTGCTGACTCAAGCTGACAAATGGCAAGAATTGTTACAACTAATAGTGATAGCTAATGACTTGAGCTTACTGAAGGGGAAGCATGGAAGAGGTGAGCATTCATTTTCATTCATCCTTTAATGTAACTGCATGTCTCAGTGTATTAATTTATGAAAACTTTTCTGTTATACGAAGGAGAAAAATTAGGGGAGGTTAAAAAAAAAAAATCAAGCACAAAAGGTGGCAAGTGATAATATATCTCATTACTGCCAAGATTACTAATGTCATGAGATTGTCAATATTTTTCTACATAAGGGAGTGTATTTGATGTATTTTCTATCATGTGATCTGCTTGCTATAAAAAAAAAGGCAATTTTCAAAACAAAAAAATTTGCTATTATTTTTTTAATGAAAAAACAAAGAAATCTACTTTTCAATTTTGGAATTGAACTGATCAACATTCTGATGTTGACATTTAGTGTCTGAAGTGAATAATAATAGCTTTACTTTGAAGAGAAAGCGTAGAGGAAAATTTGTTTTTGTTTTAAGGCTTTTCATCTGTCAAGATCCTTGTAGTTTAGATTTTTTTTTCCTGTATATTTCATAATTACACTCATGAACATGCATTTGCTAGGCATTGAAAAATCACTCTTTCACATTTTTTCTCATCACCAGATGGTTACACTCCAAGGACAGTAGAAGAATGGAGATATTTGCTGCAGGTCTTTCATAATAAAAACAGCTCGGTCAGTGTTCCGTCTTTGCACAATGAGCCTGGAGAGGATAGTGTGTTCTTTGAGGAACAAAATGAGACCCAGCAGCCACAAGAAACAAGTGATGTTGTCCCATCAAATGATGTGAGAGAAACAAGTACTTCAACAGAAAACTGCAAAAATATAGGGGAAGATGTCTCCAAAACTATAACAGAACACAAGGTAGCATCCCAAACAACAGTAGGTGTACAATCATCAACTCAGTATGAGTCTTTCACACAAGGAAATGGCTTTGATGAGACCAGTGAAGACAATGATGAAACCAGTCAAGACAAAACGCTCACTTGGAGCTCTTTGGGTTATCTCCTCTTGCAGCATGTAGGTGGAGCCACTGCCATTGACCTACTTATGGAGCATTTACGTAATCCCAGTATAGCCAAGAAATGCTTGAGTTCTAAGTTTCTTCATGCATGTTTCATGGATTATAACATCAAAATGGCACAAAAGTAAGTATATTTCATGTATATTCCAATTTATTCCGCATGGAAACATCTATATAAATAAAAACGTCTGTGTGGTCGCAAAAAATACTGTCTCATACAGTTCAGATTTGGCCTGAACTTTTTACAGGTGCCTTCATTTTGACCTGCAGCAGCTTTGTTTTTTTTTTTTTTAACATTTGAAGGCTCCAAATGGTGAGAAGGTATTTTTTTGAGGTTGCTTTGTGTCGGTAATCTCACTGCCCGAATCCTTTTTTCTTTCTTTTTCTGCCTGAGCCCATCATGTTGTCACTTCCTGCGATGTGTTCACCATTAAACACACTAACTAGTGTGCAGATTACTGCCATTTTATGAATGCTGATAGGATGTGTAGGGCATTAATGTACAAAAGGTGTGCAGTGAGACATATCTGAAAACAAACAAACAAACTAGAACAGACACAAATCAGACCTGAAGGAAAGGGCAAGGCGAAACAGATCCATAATGATTACCCTGAACTGAAACTAATAAACAGATTTATCCCCCGGGTAGGGCCAGGTACCTCAGCTAGTCAATTATAAAATACTTACACCTTAATAATCAGAGCAGATTTTTTCTTTCGTTCCCTTGGAGGGAATGAGCACAGAAGGGTAAAGGATACAGAAAAGATACTGCCTACATAAATAATATCTGCTTTGCTGATTATATAACATCTTTTAGAAAATGAAGAAAACTTCATCTCATGATTGAACTGGGAAATAAACATGTTTTTGAATGGAAGTTCAAGTTTTGTACATACCTTGACTTGCTATTCAATTTGGTTTCATTTGACATCAGCTCAGAAAAGAAACTATGTACACCATAGTTTCCAGGAACTGAACAAATGACAAGCAAATCTTGGTTTGTATTCAAGGGAAATTTCATAAGCAATTCATTGCATTAAACAGCA
This sequence comes from Onchidella celtica, assembly GCA_963931925.1. NCBI lineage: Eukaryota > Metazoa > Mollusca > Gastropoda > Systellommatophora > Onchidiidae > Onchidella > Onchidella celtica. The sequence continues at coordinate 12,568,243 of OZ007575.1, forward strand.
AAAAATGTCAAATTGCTTTAGGCCACACATTTATAAGTAGCACTGTCACAGTGTTGTTATGAATGACATGTAATTTCTGATGTCGTAGGATTTCTTTTTTAGACATGGATGAAGCTTGGGAGTCAGCAAAAGATCATGAGTAAATTATTGTATGTAGTATTATGTTTGCACGTCTAGAGGTCAGCTACACCAAGTCTCGTTTCATGGCGCAGTGGCCTGTTATTGTGGTCTTCATTAAGCTTTTTTATTAATAAGAATAATGCCAGAGAGACCGAATTGGAAAAATATATAAAAGCAAGCAATATGAAAGTTAGGGCAAGATGTAGGAAAGATGCCAGGCATCAGGTGGTAGAGTATGTTTTCTGCTGAATGTCATTTTGCTCCTGCATTTTCTTTCTCTAAACAGCCATGTGGTACACGAAATGTTGGAGAAAATATCAATCTACATGTGGGCAAAACGGCCTGGCTTTGTTCCACCATCAGTGAGTGTGTTAGTGTTGTGTAGTAGATACTGATATTGTGGTAAAAAAATAATTGTAAACAGTCCATGCAGGAGTGTTAAATCTGTTCATCCCACTTAAGTTTTGTGGCATACCTAAAGCAGACTTTTCCACAGTTGTAATTCATACCCGTAATTGTACAAAAGTAGTCTGCTCTCCCAGTAATGACCTCATAGGGCTTTTAGGGGCTGTTTTATCAGTTACACAAATAGAGTGGCATTTTCCTTTTTCTGTTGCTTGGCAGTTTTTTATGTTTGTTGTCAGTCTCACCCAACTATTTGCGACAGTCTGTGTTTCAGCTTATTTAAGATGTTTAGGAGCATTTAGCCTCTGTTCACATTCAGATAGCATGCTTCAGTAAAGAATGACTTGTTCTGATCATTTGTTACAGATTCATCACGCATTAAAATCGGAAAAGAAACTGATTGAGAAAGGAGAAGGGGAAGAAGTGGCTGTGCAAGGAGTGGTAAGTGAAACCACTGTCATTTGTTTTGTTTTGTTGGGGTTTATGTTGCAGTTGAAAAGGCATGCAATTTTTTTTTTTTATGTGTACAGCCATTCACTTCACAAAAGGGTTAATTCATTTAGAAGTGTTGTTGTGCTGAAATGCATTATCAAAGTAACAGGTGTTGAATAAAACACATTTCATTGCGTCCCACATACTAAATGAGAAGTTTTTCATGTATGTATCCACATTTACCCACACTATCTGTTTTATTTTCACTTTCTTCACAAGTTTGGTCAGGTTAAGTCAATGGAAACCGCAGACCTGGTGTCAGAGTACCTTGGAAGCCACTGGGGTCAAGAGGTCAATATTTCCAGGTAAATTATCATAAGGAAGCCTCTTTTTTTTTTTTTTTAGGTCATTGTTCTCATGTTTTGTTTTTTGTTTGTTTTGTTTTCCATGATTTTTATCACACTCTTACGATTAAGATAACCCCCAATCTGCAAAGGGTGTGTAAACACGGTTTCAAGTTTCCAAACATTCGCAACAATGGGTGCATAAACACGGTGTCACGAGCAGAGTTAGGGTCTTGGGGAGCATTCGACTGCACGAGAGGCAGCTAACTCACACTCGGACACAACCACACAAGAAAAGTATTAAACAACTAGAGTATATATATATGTCAGGCCGGTCAGGCCATGTTTTACATAAATATTAATAAACAAAACAAAAGACAATAGAGGTATATTCAAAGCAATAAATTCTAATTACTAACTTAATCTATGATATTTCATGTAATTATGGTTCCTTATTGGATGTACAGCAATCAATAGCAAATAGGTATATTATACGAAACTAGATATCAATTTAAAGTGACAGTTGAGTCGCCACTGGCCAGTCGCCAGGCAAACTCTCCCTAAATCATATGGGCTTGAATGTTAGGAGAGCCCAGTACGTTCCAAGCCTACAGAAGCACACTTCGGCTTGTAGGTAATTACGCAGTTGCAAAAAAAACTATTTATATATATGCACAATCATTATTCAATTCATCAACAATGTGCCATATTACTTCAATCATACTATGGAAATAATTCTATAACACAGGCCACTCGTCGTCGAGTGCCAGCTGGGGTTTCCTTAGACTTCCTATAAGGCTGTGGTTCTCTCTCTATCTCTGATCTTCTATTATGCTTGAACAAATAAGATATATTACCATTGGTCACGCCTACTGGTAGGCGCGAACATCAAAATAGCGCAGCGTGGGCTTTCAAAGGTCAGCCCACTCAGACCTTTCTTTCTAGAGCTCAGTCAGTCCGTTAGCAAGGACTTCTAGTCTTCAAACCACACAGTTCAGGTACTGGCCAACCGGAGATACTTCACGACACGATGCTTCTGCTCGTCTGTATTCACCAAATCTGAACGTTACACGATGTTTTATACTATCTGGCTACCCAGCAGTGCTAGTCCGCTGGCCCAATTAGTTCAGCTATCTCATAGGTCGAAACCTCCCACCATTTTAATTGTAGTAATACGTCTGCACTATTCTACCAGCGAGTTAACGTGCAAAAACTTGTCTAGTCATACTTAACAATGTCAACTATCCCCACCTTGTTTCACCCCTACTCCATTACTTATTAATCACGAACATTAAAACCGACAAGCGTGCATCTAACAGTTTAACTTTACATTTATTTACTCACCAACTATAATTCGCGAGGGCCGTTCAAGGCCACCAGCCAATTTCTCATGGCCCTGGTAAAACAACAACAACTCACTCTCTGCGTGAGTTTTAACATCTGAATCATGACACACGGGTGGGTCAAGCCAACCATGTTGTGTGGAAGGCATGTATTCACCACTCCAGGTCACTGTCCTCTTTGAGACGTAATTACCATCTTATTTCTTACTGTATCTCTTCTAAATGAAAGGCATTGTGACAAGAACATGTTAACCAGTGAAACACTGGTTAGAATCACAAAGACTAAGCTTTCAAAGGCACCCCTCACACTATCAAAAAGGGTAGCATCGACATGCAAACTGTTGCTCAACAAATTTGCAATATTATCTCTCTTCTCCTAAGCTGACCATCATCCAGAGTTGTCTGAGTCCAGGAACAAATCAGAAACAAGCTCTGAAATGACCTTTGCCCCAATTGGTTCATCAGTTTGTGCCAATCTGGGTGAAACCATTTTTTTAGCGTTTGGGGAGCCTGGCTAGTTATCATGCTTCGTTCTTTAGAAAATCACAGCTGTCAGTTTGGTATCATAAGTCAGATCATCGATTTGAGACTGACAGACAAAGGTTTCATTGGTTAATCCATAATCTGACCACAGATAAGATTCCCAATGGATTGACTCATTGACCCGGTCAGCGGGCTTTATCCATAGTGCACAGCCTGGGAGTTACATGGTTGAACAAACGCTGTAATAAGCATTAGCCTTTTTAAAATTACTTTTGTCTTCAATTTTTATTGTAACAGAGTCCTAAATTATCCCCAATGTTTGATGTGTATATTTTATTGTAAGAGTCTCAGTTTAGAGCTCTTGTAATTTTGTTCATCTAACCTGTCGGTGTGGAACAATGTCATGAATTTGTTATGTTTATCAATGGCATGAGCTTAGGATTTAGATTGGTTTGTGTTTACATGTCCATTCCAGCGATTGTCTTTGCTGCCACCTGCCACTGAAGTCAGTCATGTCGCTATCAACACAAGGCGTCATCTTGTTTCCTTGTGGTAAGTTTAGACATGAGTTTTTACATCAGTTTACCTTTAATTCTATCATAGATCATTAGTTTGCAAATGTTGCCTTGCCCATTTAGCTTGTTGCCGTTTCAAAACAATAGCTCAACTTAAATTCGGGAAATCGTTATTTCAATGTATATAAGTATCTTTTTTCATTTTCTCTTGATTTGTGCACTGTTTCTACTGTAGCATTTTGACTACTTTCATCTTCGCCATATGTTGTGGGTCTAACGGACCCAGAAGCAATTAAAAACGTTTCTAATTATCGTATTTCTGGGAATTTTTTATTGAAATTGCAGGTATTTGTCAATGATGTTGTTGCCCAACTTGCCATTGTTTTGAAATTTTAAAATATACATGTGCGTGCTCTCCAGTGTTTGCGCATTTTTACCATTCCTACCCACACATCCAGGGTCTCACTGACACCATACTTTTAAAGAGGATTTAATTCTAGGATTTTATTGTCATACCTATAGTTGCACATCTCTGGGTGATATACCACACTCCTGAAGAGAATTTTATTACATCCCTACTTGTTGGAAATTGTAAAGAGCAGGCCGAACAGGCCGCTGCCTGGGCAGAATTTTAAAAATTTATCCCCCCTTCCTCCCCCCAAAGAAAAAGAAAAAAAAAACCGACCAGCACTGCACTGTGGCGATGACGTGTCTACTCCAGTTGTAACTGGGCTGCAATGACACTAAGGCAAATTTCCCATATGGGATAGAGAAATATACAAAATACATTTTGAGGTCTGACAGACACCACACTTTTAAAGAGGGTATCCTCATAAATTGTTGTTTAGGTGTGTGGTGTCGATTAGACACCATGACGTACGCCACGCATAGTTTTTAGTAACATACGGCAATGGTTAAATTTTCTTGGAAGGATTCAGTTTTTGAATTCTTTATTATCAGCACACTTTCTTCCTGATTTCCTGGCTCACATTTTTTCATTCTGCAAGCATTAAGTAGAGGATATACTAAAGCCTAGGCACCCTCACATGACATGTACATTAATTGTTTGAAAGCTCTGTGACATACATATCCTCTAACTCAAGATGTTTTCACTTCTATCTTTAGGACACGCCTTTCACAAATGTTGTGTGGCAAGCTCTATGTGCCCAATCCTGCACTGAGGGAGTAGAAATGCTGCTGAGGCTGATTTTCACGAGGGAGAAAGTTGAAATGGATTTGTCAATTCTGTTATTTATGGTACAGAAATCAGTATCTTAATAATATTTTGATGAAAGCAGGAAATATAGTTTGCCTTGCCAACAGTAGGTTAACAAATCCTATTAAGAATTTAAAAAATAAATTATCAAAAAGCTGGGCCCAATGTTGTGTTTTTGGTTGTTTTTCTCTTTTTTTATTTACATATATATATTACTACTTTTACATTTGTTGTCTCATGATGTTTTTCACATTTTACATGTAAATAATTTGTTAGAAGTGAAACAAAAATATGCCTGAATGTGAAAGTTGCTCAGAGTTTAGGTGGTGAGAACTGAAATTTATTGGTTGCTGTCTCTGAGTACAGATGTTTTTAATGAACTTTCAAGCTGGTTTTTATATATATTCAGTTTTACACAGGGACACTCAATATTATCCGTATCATTGCACTTTCCCCTCCTGCCATGCCATTATGTCCAGCAAAATGGGACAGGCAAAGGGAGCAATAATAAAATTGTATCAAGTAGAATAGACATTTATTCATTACCAACATTCATTTCTTCATAAATGATACAAGTGTTGTTGTTTTTTGTTTATTATCAACAAATGGATCCATGTTGTCATAATATTATTTTATAGCTTGTTTATCCTGATGTATGGTACATATGTAACAATATTTCTGAAATTTTGATTGATGTTTAAGATATGGTTTTGTTATAAAAGTTTAATAGTTCTTCCTTGTCTACCTTAACTTTGTTGCTGCCACAGGGCCGATATACTGGCCCGTCATTTGTTGCAGAAAATTGCTGCATGGTCGATATGTCAGCCCTATGGTTTCATGCTAAAACTGCCACGAGGCCGATATATCAGCCGGCATTTTTCCGGTATGCTTGGTAGTCCTAACTATACTACTTCCTGGTGTCTTTCTACGGGATAATCCATTATTCTGGTAGTCTAACAGAAGGAAAGGCATTTGGGCTTGGCAGCAAAAGGGTTAATTCTGTGATTTTATCTAGAAATATTAAAAGCATGAAATGCCAGACTTATGTAATGGACACAGATAGAGTTTGAAATGGAGAAACACAAATTATTAGGCAGATGTGAATTCTTGTCTATGTTGCATTGTTATTTGGTAAACATTGAATGAAAGTTGTCAAACGCACAGCATTTTTAGGATTTTATGTTTCATTTGTATACATACAGGGTACTGTAACCTTCCATGTTTATAGTGGTGTATCAAAGTGTGTTGCCTAACCAAGAAAAATCAGCTATCTGATACAACGAAGAATTCTTGTCAGGGTGAATTGTATAAATGCTTTATTGACACCATTTCATCATCTTTTCATGCATCCCCTGAGACAAAGGGAGAGTCCAGTTTGAATGTGTACAAATTTTAGATGAAAACTCGTTAGGCAAATTAACTTAGTAACATGGTTTGAAAGATGATCTTTCAAAATTCAATGCAGATAATATGTACCAGTACATTAAGGCATTTAGAACAGTGTGCATCAAAAAAGATTTAAGGAGAGATATCCTGCATACAAATGTATTTTTCATCATATATTTCTTGGAAGTAAGCTCACTAAGTTATCTCTTTAATGCCATCTTTTTAAAACAGACCTCGAATCCAAGAGGTATATTTACACTTTTTCCGCGATATGCATGTGTTATATCTTATGAGTTTGGGTATGGGAAAATTTCAATACTTACTATCCTGGATTTTACAATATATGTATGTGAGTTTGGAGCAACGACAAAGAATATTTCATTTCAGTCTTGTTTATGTTCAGTTGATAACTTTTGAATATGTCAGCATTTTTTCTTATCATGGGTGAAACTGGAGAATCAAACAGATTTTATGAACTGTTAATGACAGGCAGGTATGTTGTCTTTAATAAGTTCCATCTAATAGCCAACAAGACATGCAGTTGAGGCTTTCAAATTGTGTTAAGTTTTGCCGTGAATCATATATTCTACACAAAGTTTTGAAAATGAAACATAAATTTAACCCTGAAATTTTGTCTTGCATTTCATGCAATATGAAGTTGATGTTGTGAGGGCTGCCATAAAGATTTATATACATGTACGTTATAAAAGTTCTGTGAAAAAAATTCTGCTAATTTTACTCTTTATGTATTAATTAGTATTGAGTTTGAAAAGAAAAATGCTGATTAAAGAATGTTGTTTCAAAATATTCCAGAATTTGTCAGGTGAACCAGACCCACAATACAAATCATCACAGTTCACTAAGACTGTAGCTACTCAAAGATTCAAAACATTGATTTTTATTTATATAAAAGTACATTCAAAGCTGCATCGAAAGTAGCCGAAACCAATTGCTACAGTTTTAGGAAACGGTGGCCAAATGTACTGTGCCTGGTTTCTGTTTGAAATTGGAATTTTCCTGCACAATCACAGCATAGAAGATTGATTCATGAAACATTCTAGTGCTCATGGATATTGTGTACATCATGCATATAATATACATGTACTTGAATGGTTAGTTGACACCCATTTTGGCAAGATTATTCCTTTTGTTATCTTCATAAATTTTGAATCATAATACAAGCAATAACTCGCAGCTAAATAGACATATTCTGTTTAGATCCTATATACATGTATTTCATATTTTATTTTTTATTGTTCGATTGTTTTATCTGTTCATTTTTCCAGTTTTTTTTCTGTTGTTGTTTCTCCTTTTTTTCCTTGACAAAAGCTGTTGCCGAAACATTGGTCATTTTCTGTCTTCCTTTTTAGTTTGCGTTTCATTGTATCATTTGGGTATTATTTCTTACGCGATACATACAACTTTTTCTCTTTGCCAATTTTTGACTTCACTCTTGCATATATCATTAGAAAGCTGTTTTAAAGCAGTTTTCTCAATAAACAAGACATCATGAATTCATGAATGACCAAACTGTACATCCCTAGCCTACTACGCAGTAGTGAAATTAAACTTACAGCCAGAACCAGCAGAACAGTTTTGATCCATTCATCTGTGTGAAACAAATGCTTGGCTTCTGACTTATATCATGGCCTGAAATTTCTGCGTTGCAGATCCTAGACGGGAACCAAAATATTTTGTTGTTTGACATAGATAGGGTGGAAGACAATCAAAAGCCCAAAACACTCATTTGACTGGTTCTTTTCCTCCAAAGATGTCTTATACTTATATAAGGTATAATAGCTGTTCCAAGAGTTTGGTGTTTTTTTGTTTTTTTTATTTCAAAAGTAATTGTAGTTTTTCAGCCTATGGATAAATAGAGCTTGTAATCAGCGTAATAAAATTGTTACCACCTCAATACCTCAATTAAGTCCATATAAAGAGGCAATGAATGTTTAATTTTGTTTACTATTAACTCAGAGGTTCCTTCAGCCTTTTGACCTCTTACTATGGCCGGAGGAGGGTTACTTCTGGTATGTACATGTGTATATGTTACCAGTGGCAAAATTTGTTAATCTTGTTGATTTATGCTGTTATAATCCTCTCATAAAGTATTTGCTTTCATTCATTATGCACAACTTACCCTGACTGATGGTCTTTCACGATTACGAGTGTACTTAAGGCAATCCAGATTTTAAATTTATAACTCTATTCACTATGATATTATGTATGATTTATTGTTTACTTTGCTTTGTTAATGGAGCCTGTCAACAATTTAATTTTTAAATGATTATGTGCAGCTGTTTATCTTTATGCTTGTGTCTCTGATATTGAGGATTGGCAACCAGAATGTTTTGTCCAAAATAGTCAAATTGAGAAAAATTGAGAAAAATGAAATTTGCAGCCTTTCATATTCAAATAATTGCAATAAATTGAATAACTTCGACACAGTCACATGAATAGTTTTACAGGAAATAAAGTCATACACCTTGAGGCTTGGATATCTACAGGCATTTAAGAGCAATGAATAAAAATTGAATGTGATATTCTGGTTGATAGCCCTCGAAAACAGATGGATGTGGTGCAATCTTTATGTTACTGAGCATTTTGTGTTTCCACACAATGGTAAAGTTCAAGGTAGCTAATGCACATTGTAAATTGGCATCAAAGGAAATGAAATGGCAAAAGGTTTTATTAAAAATCAGTATTAACTCCAACAGTCTTCGTTTTTCATGATCAATACTTTTATGCTGCCGATCAGGATGTTTGCAATTTCAGAGACATGAAAGTAAAATTGAAGAAAAACAAACAAACAAATTTAGAGTTTAGGAAAGAGGCTTCAGTGGAGTCTAAAATCCAAGACATGCTCTAATTTAAGTAGCAAGGAGAACCTTCTTTTGTGGTGAACTATATGAGCTTTACCTAAAACCTGGGACACCCATGGGTAGGTGATCGAAGATGTCTCAAAAGTAATGAAAACTGATATCGTAACTTCATGGATGTGGCTGTTTGGGTTTGCATTTTGGTTGAAGAAAAACCATGAGAAACTTAAAGGCGAAAGCTATTGCAATTATTTAATTCTTTTAGATAGACGTAGGATTTTTGCCCCACAAAGCGGGTACAAAAGTGGATAAATATACAATGTACACTATCTAGGTGCTTTTGTGATGTATTGTGCCACTTTATTTTGTCACCGATAATAAAAACAACAGTTACAGCCATCAGTGTGTTTCGAATGTTTTTCATTCCTATTAGGATTTTCCAAGCAATCAAACTTGAAAGAACTCACGACGGATATAACGCTCTGTGAGCACAGTGTGCCCTTTTTAACTGCACTCAGTGCAGCAACACTTCAACGGGAGTTAAGCAAATAATGCAACACACATGGAGAGACCGATTTTAGCGGTTTTATGTCCATGAAATGACTGCCGCACGTGCGCCAGTGCTGTCAGGAGGTTTCCTGTAATTGTAGTGAAAGTATTATACATGTAGGCCTATTATATCCATCATTTTTGGTTCTCAGTGATGCATACTTTATCGAAATGTACATTTCGACCGGATACCCGGAACGGTGAGCACCATTCTTCTCCCAGAATTAACGAACTTTTTAAGTTCGGAGGTTGCCCCCTGCCACTAGGCACAACAAACGTGTCGTGAGTGCTTGGCCAAGAGTTATAATTATATCCGTCAGATGTTTATGCCAAAACAAACGTTATATCCGTCACCGTAAAAGTAAAGGCGTTTTGCTTTGTGAGCAAGTACTTAACCCCTTGTGGACAGCTGAAGATAAGGATCATGGCAATGTTCTTAGCCTGCAGCCATGTGATCTGCGGCGTAATGCCAGTATTGTTGTGCACGTGGGCAAAGAAGCCTGTAACTCACAACATATTGTATATATTCAATACAGTATTAATGAACGTAACTGATTTTCTATCCCGCTATTCTATTAAAACTGCTGATAATCACCCTAGATTGAAATTCTAAGATAGGAAAAATAAATTGTCTTTACTTGTAACTGGCGGGTGTTATTACTGGGGCTAGTAAATGTACGGTGAAAATACGTAACTAAAATTGATAAAATACACGCAAAATTGTTGAAAGTTTGTGCTGAAAATTAATTAAGTATACGCCCCTTTGCATTGGCAAGTTTGCATGTATGTAATGACTTTCTAAGTCCTTACTAATTACTTACACACTTACTGTGTTGAGAGGCTGCACGCTGTGGTGATGCCACAATACAATCAGCACAGCAGGCTGTGTCTAAATTTTGTTTCGAACTTTATCGCTTTCCCAACATGTCACTGTCATGTCAAAAGACAGTTCCATCTTATCAAGCATGTCTGCCGAGATGATCCACAATAATGTACGGTTGAGATTATTCCTGGAACTAGAAGTCTGCAAAGTGAGAAAAGCCGTAGCCTAAATGTTGTAGCTTCTCGCAATTTTATTTTGTTTTTATCATCCCTGTTTATATCAGGAAGCTCCGATTGTACCAACTGCAAATAATTATATGCATAACTGGGATAAGATTAAGGTCAAGAAATGTGTTTTAAATGAAAATGAACATGTTCAAAATACCGTAATGGCTTCATAGAACTCCCTAGCTATTCCGGTTTTTGGGTTCTGCCACGGAGAGTAGGTTAGAATTCTTTGTTGTGTTGCAGAAGTCTCTCCAAAATTGCACAGACTTTAAATAGATCTCTAACAAATGTGTGCAAGTATACTGTCCCCAAACTGTCTCGGTATCCAATGGAAATAATTTATTGAAGAGCATTTTCCAAAACTGAGTAAGTCAAATTTTGCAAGATTTACGGTTCCTTTCAGATAGTTATTCAAATTTAATGTCAGATACGGTGTAAGTGGTCAGTTAAAACTTGCTATGTCCTGTCTTTACCCGAAAATAAAGACGGGGCATATTAAGTGTCAAGTGAACACTTACACCGCGTCTTACATTATTGGAATGACCCTCTGAAAGGGGCCGTTACTCTTGCAAAATTTGACTTACTCAGTTTTGGAAAATGCTCTTCATTATTTTATTCAGCTGTGAATTGGAAGTTGACAGAGTTGCCCTATAGACTTATAAGTCTATGTTTGAGACCCAATGGTAACTCACATGCAAAGAACTGTGAGCCGCTCATTTTTTTCGTCCTGAGAATCTTAAGTAGTTTGTCTACTTTCCGTCTATCTGTTTCTCTGTCTCTGTCTAGCGGCTGGTTGGTGGGCTCCACAGGTGGTACTGGTAGTGGTAGGGCCACCTGTCCTATCGTTCTATTATATTCTGTCTATTGTCCTGCTTTTTACCAGCACGATGTAAATGTAACCGTTACCGTGTTGATGTGCTGCCTGCCTCCATACTCAAATTCAAATTCTCTGTCTGTCTCTCGCTCTTACCTCTCTCTCTTCATTCCTCTCCCCCCCCCCTTTTTTCCCCCTGTAAATTTGATATTACTTTAATGCTGGTCAGCTCAAGGAGGCTGCGTGGTTAACAAAAAATATACATAGGTATATAAAATTGCAACAACAACAACAACAACAAAAAACCCCGTTGCCAACAGGCTCGAAAATTACTGAACGTTTTTAATTCGTTTTGTTATCATCACTTTGTTAGGTGGACATAAGTGATTGCTTGTTTTCGCTCCTAACAACTTTTTTCATCGGTTGAATCCTCTGGTATAATACATACAGTATATGTGATATTGGAACCTTTTCTGATGTTACCGCGTAGCTCTTACACTTTTACACTCTAGCGGTCAAGAAGCCAAAGTAGAGACACGCAGATTTCGACAGGACAGTACTCTCAGTACTACGTGATTCTCCGTAAATAATCCGGTATGTTGATTGAAGTGGTCAGTCCGGGTGTACCCGCTTCATCTGACCAGTCCCGTCCCCAGACCACCCGGTTTTCTGGCCGAGCAAGTCGGACGAGTCTTTTTTCATACAATGTGATACTGCGTGAAAATCATGGGCGTATCTGGTGGTTTTATCCTTCTTGGGTGGGTGGTGAATGGGTTACGTTGGTGCATAGGATATAGAGGGCATGGCTGGTTCCTTTCTGACGAAGTAGAAATTGAATAACGGGAGGAACAACTGCTACAAAGTAGAAGGTTTATGGGGGTTCGTGAAGGAAAAGGACCTCCACACAGACATTCGGGTAGTTAATAGACAGACAGGCGTACAGACAAGAGATGAACCGACGAACGCATAGATAGATAGATAGATAGATAGATAGATAGATAGATAGATAGATAGATAGATAGATAGATAGATAGATAGATAGATAGATAGATAGATAGATAGATAGATAGATAGATAGATAGATAGATAGATAGATAATTATTTTTTCCCTTTACATTTTTGTCAGCGACATTTCAGATTCTTCCCAGAGACAACTTCAGAACAAAGATTTAAAAAGTCAACAAAAAAAAACCCATCAAACTACGAACCTCTTAAAAACAAATCCAAATGACAATAGTTTGTGGCCATGAAAAGGAAGAGGGCGATTATGGGAAGGGGTGAGCATGGAGAACCAAAAAAAAAAAAGTAGTACATACATTCATACGGGTTTCCTTTGGTTAAATCGGGTGGCCTCGAAGTAAGTCAGAGATGTACTGTAGTTATTGTACTACATTTATGGCGTTAATCAGCGGTTTATAGTTTGGGTTATTCGGCTTCCTGTCCTCATTTTGTAATTCATCTGAGTCAGTGCCCACTGCAGAGCACCGCCTCTGCGCAGACAATGACTGGCATGAGCAGTCCGTCTGTTTGGAGTAAGTTTTTGTTGGAAGAAGGTGGAGACAGAACCGATCAGGTAGAACTAGTGAGGGGGGTGGGAAGCAAACAATGTGGGTGGAGGGTAAGAAAATGTGTCTTCGCTAGAGGAGCGGAGAGGCCAAATGAATGAAGAAACGAAACGGGCGGGGTGAAGAAGTGGGTGGGTCGGGGTGGCTGTGTGGGAAGGGTAGCTAGTACGGCCACCCTCATGAGATCTTGGGTACGCTGTGTAATCTTCCACACAACCCCCACTGGTCTCTGCCTAGGGTAGGTTTTGTTTTTCTTTTTCTTATACTTAATTTGCATAAGTTCTGCCTTGTCGGTATACTGTCGATTTTGTTCTTCCGGGTTACTATGACGATTTTTATTGTTGTTTACATTCCTCAACATTATTTTCTGTCCACTCAGTATCAATTTCTGCGTCTCCTCCTCCCTTTTCTTGCTTCTACACTCTTTACCCTTTTCCACCTCATTGTCTTTTTCCGTCATGCCCTTGACAGCATTCCAATTTTGTCCCATTTGAATATAATTATCATCATTATGATTTACCAAGATAATGCTCTAGTTCAGAAATGACTGAGTTTAGGGTTCTGTCAACAACGTTTTGAGTTTAAGTCTTGAAGTTCTGTTCCTGAAAAAAATAACAATGTCAGGCTCTATAGAACTGTACTAGTCCTTTCGTTACTATTTATGGGTCAAGACTTTGATGCAAGTTGGGCTTTTTTTTTTCTTTCTTACGAAACCGCCTGCAAAAGGTGTATTTTTACAAATTGGGGTGTAGAGATGTTAATTTCAGGGGACTTTTATATGATTGTACATTCTTTTTAGATCTAAGTTTAACGGAAATAACGTGCGCTTGGAAAATATCACGCTAAGAAACACATGATGTTTTTTTTTGTGTATGTGTGATCATGATATTTTTACGTTCTATTTTGGGTGAGGCGAGGATAAATGACAAGCGATTTCCCTGAAAGGTTTTACAATTAATAGAAGAAAACCAACACACAGATAAGAAATATCATGTCAGCTTCATTTCATAAACAGCGTGTCCATGGCTAATCCACAAACAGTATTGTAGGGTTTAATAAAAAAAAAAGTCACCTGAGTATCATGTTCATTCTGCAAAGAAAGCACACCATGCTGGCAACTGTTTTTACCTTAATTTAAGACCGGAATTTCACCAACTCAGAGAAATTTGTTATGCTAGACGAGAATAATAATGATAGTGCTACTGCTGCACCCATAAACTGGTGATTTAGCCTGATGATGGCAGGGCTGTAAATATGTTCTGTATGACCACAAACAGGCATGAGTAATGTATACCGTAACAAAAATTAATGATAAAACTTGTCATAGACATGCAGCCATAGAATTTCCTATTATCACATTCTCTGTGCTAAAATGATCAGGGTTATAATGACGTCATAAATTGTCGTAAATATTATCTTATTTTTAAATCATGTGTCTGATCCCATTTTACCGTGTTACATGCTGTTTCAGTGTGGTATAGAATCAATCTACGGGTACTAGTAATACGTACCTGAAGTTTTTTTTTCCTTGTAAACCGTGACATTTTGAGTTCAAACACACCCATTCAGCATCAGCCACAAAGTAAAAGATGTAGGTCTAACTTATCAAGCGGTACAAATCTTAAACAGTTTACAGTTTAATTTGCTAATTTGCAAGTTTCTGTTGATTTACTTGCAGCCTTTTTTTTTTTTTTTTAAATTGATATCGAGACTTAAGTCTTTTTCCTAGACTTATTTCCTATTTAATGTGCCTATACCGCTTTCATGGCTATATTATAGTTTATGTTATGCCAGAAAGTATGCATGATAGAATCCCATCGCCATCTTGTCATTCTTCCTCTTCATCCCGTCATTTTGTTTTTCTTCAACAGCTTAATTGTGCACGGATAAATATTTACTGGAAGACTTAAGTTCTCTTGCGCTTAAATTTGTCATTTTCATTTGCTGGTGATTATAGTATTCCAAGATTATTCCTTTCCTAAAATCTTTGATCAATGATTGAAGGCACACTTCGATTGGACATCTCCCAACTCCTTTCAGAGAATGGGATATCAGAAAAGGCTCAGAGTGTTGCCATACTGTATGTATACCATAAATACTTGCCATTTAGTGTAAGTTAGTTCCTTTTTCTCGTATCACAAAAACTGAAATCGTGCATGGATCATTCCGGTAAATAATTGATAAATATTTTTCGAAACTTTTAACGAAACCAAACGCTTGAAAATAAAAAGCCGTAACACGTAAAACTTACGAGATAATAGAAATAACAGTAAAAAAATCAGTGGAAGACCATTCTATAACTGGCAGATAATATAAAAATTTTGCCTTATATATGTATCTACTGAGAAAGTTGTGCACTTATACTACCATCTACTATTATAGGCATGGAAAACAAGGAAGTACATGATTATTATTTAAAATATCATTTCTGCGTGCATCTACTGTTATACGTATTATGGTAGCATGTCTCTGGCACAAACTAACAGTAGAATTGCTGTCAAATTAACATTCAAAGGAGCAGTCATAAACCACTACAGACGAAGTGCTCGAATTTGGCACAGGATTTGCCCGGAAGGGGGATATCAAAGGTATTATGCTATTGCCCTTTTGTCATAAAAAATATGCGAAAACTATTAGGCCTATTATGATCGAGAACATTCAGCAGGCTAAACAAAAACAGTAGGCTATGAAAAACTCGTGGGTGTGCTATTGAATGAAGAAAACAAAAATAAATAGAAGAAAAACAACCTTGTGGAACGAGGCTGGAAAGAGATAGGGAACTAGAGAATTCCTTAGACTTGGAAGTCTGTCGTAATCCAAGGTCACTGTTGGTCTGGGTTTACGTAAATCCGTAGAAAATGGATATATATATTTAACCTCTGACATCATTATGAGACTTGCTGAGTCACGAATATGCGTTGTGAAATGTTTCCACACAAACTAGTTACGGTGTCTCCCCTGGAAAAATGGAATGTCTTTCTTTGTCCTTTCTATTCCACCCGTTTTTGAATAAATGAAAAAAAAAAAAAATCAGGAGTGGAGCGTGCGGGGGGGGGGGGGGGAATACTTAAATAACATTGGTGTGAATTTCATAGGTTCCTAGCAAGGCTGTGTGAAAGGTTATTAAAATCTTATTTATAATTTTTTTGAAGTTAGCCATCAGGTTTTTGTAAACGAAGACCCAGATGCAGTCACATGTCCATGAAACTGAAAAAATCTATTTTTAACCCTATAAGTGTCTCAATGTAAACCGCTGTAGTGTCAATATGTTCGTGTTGGCAGTGATGCTTCGCGATTTTTCAAACATTTCCAGACTTTGATGGCAACAAAAAAATGGATGTAGTTTCGCTTTGAAATGGAAGTTCAGAAGTTATTTTCAATAAATGAAAACATGGATTTTCTGGTACGGTCGGGTTACAAATCCATTTACAGTAACTGAAACAAAGACCAATCAGATCTGCCCGAGGAGTAAACCGCCTCTGGCTGATCTCATCGGCCTGCCGACACTTTTAGTGTTAAAGTTTGGAAGGCACCGAGTGCATTGTTAATGGAGATAAAGAAACGCGTCTTATTTCATCAGAGGGAGGCTTTAATTCAAAAGAAAAACAAATTGGACTTTGGGGCAAAATAGACATGGTACTATTTTTTTCTTAAATAACCCAAAAATCTTTAAAATTATACCTAGGTCGTTCTTCCGCCTGGGTCTTCAAATCGCTTTTCAGTTGGTACCAGGAGTAAATCCGTCTTTCTGGATCAGAAAACATTTCCACCAGATAATGGCACCTATATTAATTTGAGGCTTCTTTTCGTTGAAACTTTGATCCAGCCAAATTAAATATAGAAAAAAGAACTTCACAATTAAGTCTGACGTAACTCGTAGCTTTACGGGACAATCCAACAAGCCCTCACAAAATAATGTGGTTAACCTGATCGTCAGTGCCGAGAAAACCGGTTTCACCTGGGGTATGCCAGGCCATGCCCCAGATGTGCTCAGCGCAAGCCTGGATGTTATTTTTTCTGGAATGTTACATATAAGGGCTTTGTGAAATTGGCGTACTTACCTGTGGACAAGAGGTGGAAGTCACTCCTCGTGTGTCGTGGCTGTATGTATGCCTGTGGAGGTGGGGGGGGGGGGGAGGGGTGCCGGGGGAGTGGGAATGGCGCAGTGTGGTTGCACTATTCTTAGTATCGTCACTGCTCTAAGAGAATGGCAAATGTCAGGTTTATGCCTAAAGACAACTGACGGTTCATTGCATTCCTGAGCACGAGGGCAATCAAATAATACATGGATTACAGAAAAAAGAAATACATCATTAGGAAAATGTAATAATCGAATAGAATCATAATAGCACAAGTCACCAAATGACATGAAAAGAAACAGATTTTTCTCTATATCTCAAACGTGTCGGAAACGACTTTAGATCTTTGCCATTAGCTTAGTGCAATGATGCTATTATAAGAAGTGACGGACGGACGAACAAGACCGGATGGAGAAGGAAAGAATATGCCAGAAACATGCTGGGGTAAATCAACATGGATCGGCTTGTACAGCACACAAGCTGTGAGGTCACAGGACGAAGTACATGTTCAAATTTGGCAAAGAGGAGAAATAGTGGTCCTTTGCAACTCCCTTCAAAACGCTCCCAAATTCCAACAAACCCTTTAAAAAAAAATTATTCAAACAACAACAATTTCACTTCTTTTTTCTTTTCGCAAGTGTTTAAAGTTTTCTTTCGAACCTGACCGTCGACCAAGTTCCCAGTGTTCGAAAACTTGTGTTTCGAATTACATCTTATTTTGTTTCCATTGTTAATTCACTTTCTTATTTTGTTTAGTTTTGTTTTCGTTGTTATTTTTATTCTTTTTATTATATGGCCTTTAGCGTCTTTACAGGCGGTCTTAGCAGCTAGAATATTCACTTTCACTTTGACTGACAGCTTCTCTCGTGGCTTATTCTACCAATGTTTGACCCGAGAGTGCGATGGCAGTGATTGCAGGTCAGTCTTTTGGGTTCACTTTGGCGAGTGTTTTCATTCCGCCTCTGTCGTTTTGTCAGGTATGTTTCTTTTGCCTTGAAGTCTATTGCGAGCGTGCCACTGCGCAATTTTTGTCTCCATCTGCTTCGATCATTTGCAAGGTTCTCCCATTCATTGGGGTCGATGTTGAATGCTTTCATCGTGACCTTGCAAGTGTCTTTGAATCGCAAATGTGGCCTACCTCTGGGTCGGTTGCCAGTAGCAAGTTCCCCGTAGAGAATTTGTCTGGGGATGCGATCATTTTCCATACGGTGGAGATGTCCAAGCCACCGCAGTCTTTTTTTGCCTAGGAGAGCCTGAGTTGATGGAATGTTGGCTCGGCTCAGAACTTCGATATTTGAGATCCTGTCTTGCCACTTGATCTTGAGAATTTTGCGTAGGCAGCGCAGGTGGAAGGAGTTGAGGGATCTTTCATGTTTGGAGTAGGTGGTCCATGTCTCTGAGCCATACAGCAGGGTGCTTAGGACGCAAGTTTGGTACACGAGTACCTTTGTTTTGATGGTCAGCTTGCTATTGTTCCACACCCTTTTTGAGAGTTTGCCAAAAGCTGTGGCCGCCTTTCCTATTCTGGCATTTATTTCAGTTGTTATGTCTGTGCTACCACTGATGGTTGAGCCTAGGTAGCAGAATTTTCCCACTTGCTCCAGAGGAGAGCCATTCAGCATGATTGGGTTGGGATTTCTCAAGCCTTGTGTCAAAACTACAGTTTTTGAGACACTGATCTTTAGCATGAATTTGTCACAGGCTTTGGCAAGGCTATTGATGAGAGCCTGGAGCGTGGTTTCATCGTGGGCCACGATTGCAGCATCATCTGCGAAGAGGAGCTCTTGTAACATAATATGCTCTGTACGAGATTTTGCTTTTAGTCTGGCAACATTAAAAATGGAGCCGTCCACTCTGGTGTTAATAAGTACTCCACCTGAACATCGACCAAAGGCATTCTTGAGTAGGGCTGCAAAATATATACCAAATAAGGTAGGAGCAAGAACACATCCCTGCTTCACACCGCTGTTTACAGCAAATGAATTGGATGTGCAGCCCTCAAAGTTGACACATGCCCTCATGTCAGTGTGGAAGGATGCAATAAGTTTTAGCAATGTTGGTGGACAGCCTATGGATTTAAGGACTGCATACAGGCCAGATCGGCTTACGGTGTCGAAAGCCTTTGTTAGGTCCACAAAGCATGTTATAAGCGGCCTGTTTTGTTCTTTACATTTTTCTTGGATTTGCCGAAGTGCAAATATCATGTCAATAGTTGATCGTTTGCTTCGAAAGCCACATTGTGTTTCTGGTAAGACTTTTTCCGCCAGTTGTTGAAGGCGGCAGAGGATGACGCGAGCAAAAGCCTTTCCAGTAATGCTGAGGAGGGATATGCCTCGATAGTTGTTGCAGTCGCCTTTGTCTCCTTTGTTCTTGTAAAGTGTGACAATTTTGGCGTCTCTCATATCATGTGGTATCACGCCTTCTTTCCAACACTGCAGTAACAGATTATACAGGTGTGGTAATAGTGGGCCTTTTAGGTCTTTTAATACCTCTGCAGGAATGTTGTCACTTCCTGTGGCTTTTCCAGCAGACAGGTGGTCGATTGCATTGGAAAGCTCGACTAAGGAAGGTTCAGCGTCAAGCTCGGCCATTATTGGCAGTTTTTGGAGGTGTTCCTCAAAATCTGGTGGAATATTTTTCTCAGTTGAATACAACAGAGAGTAATGCTCTACCCACCTATTCAGTTGTTCATTTTTATCTGTGATGGGTTCACCATTTACAGACTTAAGTGGGGCGCTTTTGGTGATGATTGGCCCAAGAGCTACTTTCATCTGACTAAAGGCAGATTTCTTTTGCTCAATGAGAGGTAGGAGAATTTCGCTGTTCTGGGCTACCCAGTCGTTGTTTGAAACTTTATGCTGTCCAAAAGACTTGATGGCACAGTCATGAATTTTTGAACTGAGAGTGTTCCATGTTTCATCTACCGAGTCACATTGGGTGACATTATCCATGCTTTCAGCAAATAACTTTTCAAATGACTTTCTATTTGATTCATCTCTGATTGCTGTTACATTGATCTTAGGGATTGAAGGGGCTTTTGATCTGTATATTTTCTTGGCCGAAATTTTGATTTTGCTGACTACCAGTGCATGGTCGGTGTCACAGTCAGCACTGTGGAGGGAACGAGTTATTTTTATACAGCCCAAACTCTTCCTCCTTGAGAGAATAAGATCTAATTGATGCCAATGGCCAGACCTGGGATGGCGCCATGATGTTCTTTGGCATCTCTTAAGGTCAAAGTACGTGTTTGTAACACATAATGAGTTTACGGAGCATAGCTCCAGAAGGCGCTGCCCGTTTTCGTTGATGTTGCCAATGCCGAAGTGCCCAATGCACTTTGGCCATGCGGAGTGATCTGCTCCCACTCGAGCGTTAAAGTCACCCAGAATTAGCAGGCCTTCGGTGAGAGGGATGTTGTGGAGAGTCCTCTGCAATGCCTCGTAGAAAATGTCTTTGGTTTCGTCAGAGGAGGTAAGTGTTGGGGCATAGACACAGATAATGTTGGTAAAACCAGACCGGGTGTTCAGTCTGAGTGTCATGATGCGTTCTGACACTCCAATTGGAGTTGCGATCGAATTGATAAGGGAGTTTTTTACGGCGAAGCCCACGCCGTGGATTCTCGGCTGTTCGCTGCTAAGGCCCTGCCAGAAGAAGGTGTAGTTTTCTTCTTTGACTGACCCGGAGTCGGGAAGTCGAGTTTCTTGAAGGGCAGCGATGTCGATGTTTAGTAGCTGAAGTTCTCGATCAATAATTTGGGATTTCCTGATGGAGTCAATATCAGTGAGATCTTGCTGTTGCAAGCCTGGGCGCATTGTTCTGACGTTCCAGGTACCAAGTTTTAGTATTTTTCTGTTTTTGCCAGGTGCACACTTTACGTCAGCTTTTTGACTTTTGGTCTAGCTCCAACCACCTTATGAAGCAGGCTGACGTGGCGGAACAACACCCAACTGCCTGGGGGCTGCCCAGGTTACGGCGGGCGGTAGTTGATCAATGCAGCTGAAAAGCCGCTCCCACCGACAGAGGGGACCCCTGGCGCTCATCCGTACGCCAAATGGATTGAGCTTATCACCGGTAACTGCCACCTCCCGTGTTGTGCCCATCCGTAACGGATGGCTGGAGTGTCCTCTCCAAATCGGAAATGGGTGGGCTTATAGAGGAGAGACAGACGCTTGCCAAGCCCGAGCAAACGCCTCCTCGTTTTGCTGCCTTGCCTGGGCTATTTTTAAGAGATGGTGCTTTGCCCAGAGGCACCACCCCTCTCTCTGCCATTCTAGTTAAACCCAAGGGAGAGACCAGGTCAATACATTTGGAACTAGTCCGGCTGCAGGAGATGCTGGAAGCCAGTTTGATGCAGTTCTCCCTGACAACCACCTTCGGGTCTCCACTCCTGATTTTCTGTCTGGGTTTACTCCCATAGCCTTTGCTATCATAGCAACACACAAGGCAGTGTGGTATTTGTATTCAGGGTTACCTTCCCCTAGTCTTCCTCTCTCCCGAGATGACCCACAAGACAGTGGGGGTGACAGTAGCAGGCTGTATTGTGTACTGTCATACAATAGCAGAAAACTCTGGCCTGACATTACTATTATATTATTATTACTTTTATTATTATTATTATTATCAGCATCATTATTATGATGACTATTATCGTTGCTGTTGTTTTGATTTTTGTTGTTGTTGTTGTTCTGTTATTTATTAAAAGCGTACAACTTTGCAAAATACAAATAAATACAAGTGTTTTTGTTAATACTACATTTCAGCATTTTTGACAGCAGTTAATTGCGTGTTTTGTGCGAATGGTTCAGTATACACGAAATGTGCGCCCATTTGTGCGTTGAAGTTATAGAAATTACCCCAGTTATCAGATCAGATTGTAGACCTAACGTTGACTGCCCAGGGTCGGGTGCCTGTCATTCCCAAACATTATGCACTAAAGTCTGTTTCTATGTGATCTTGACCACATTTCTATGGTTGTTTGTCATGGTTTTAGTTCTCCTCATCATTGTTGTTGTCGTTGAGTTGTTGCTGTTGCTGCTGTTGTAAATTTCATTTTACAGTAGACAACAGCAATGAAATTCCATTGGTGTCTGGTCTCAATTTAAATTATGTCAATTTGCCTCTAACCATAAGTGGGTGGTCGGTGGGAGTAAATCTGTGTGTTCCCTTACTTTTCGCAACCTTAGTTCTTGTTAGTTCTATCTCCATTATCTGAAAAGCTGGAGATCTTTTAGTATGCAGAAGAGGTGTAACAGATGCACACTTTGACACTTGTTCAAAATGCGTTGTGACACTTATTAAGCTGTTTCACAGTTCCGATGTATTTCTAACCCTTAGGCCTATCATAATGCTAGAACCACAAACCTTTAACGTTGAATTTCTCAGCTGCGCAAAATGTGGAGTTGGAAGGAACAAGAACTAACATTGCGTTTTTCCTCTCACAATGTGTCTGTCTATTATCTCGTCAACGTACTTTCCTCCAAATCCAAACTCAAACTCTAACGATAAGGCAGTTTACCTTCTTAAAGTTCAGCCACAATAATAATAAGGTAGATATCAGATATTTGCAACAGTTACTTTGACCGGAAAACAATTTTGTTATGCTGTATAAAGTAATAATTTATTTGCCTGTTTGTATGTTTGTTTCAGGGCCAAAGCACTGTCACCATGCGATGGTGGGTGTGTCTAGTTGCCGCCTGTGTTTCACTGGTGGTCAGCATTCAAGCACAGTGTGAGTACAGAGGGGAAAAATAGGTGCTGCTTTAGTTCAGTGGTTCTCAGTCTTTTACAGGCAATATCCCCCTTAGGCTCCACTGGTTTTTTTTTTCATTCTCCTCCTCCCCCCACCCCCCACCCCTAAATCCCTACTCAAGGCCAACACATACATTTCACAAACAGACAGATTACGCACTAATTATGGTGTTAAGTTTTTCAAAGCTTTGGTAACGACAGTAGGCGTGTTTATTATTCATTTCAAAACAGAACGTTTTTCTATCAAATGCACTACAAGACATGGGCCTTTTCTGTACATATGTGTGTGTGCCTGGAGAAAGGTCCCAGTTGTCGCAAATTTTGGATTTTGAGATAAGGGCATATTCTTCTAGAAAATTCAATGCTGAACACGCTGCTTTAAAATTTTTAACAATGTCTTAAGTAGTTTTGAAGATATGACACATTTTGTATGACAGGGGGCAAAAACAAACTTTTGAGAAAAACAGCTTTAACAGCTCACGCCTATGACAGACTTTTTGGATATTGTTGGGGGAGCTTAGTTTTATTATAAAGGCAAATAGGAAAACTACTGAGTTGTGTTCACTGCTCAGCTTTAGCTTTCTATGTAAAATAATGCGCTCTCCTAACAAGATCCAAAAAACTTCCGACTTGGCTGTTTTTAGGGGACCGTGGCATGTTACACGGTAAACTATAGATGAGCAGTGAACACTGCTCAGTATTATCTCTATAACGGCTTTGTAATAAGTCCACGGTCCCCTGGCAACAATCACTTCAATATTACTTCTTGAAGAGTCACATGTTGTACAAATAATTAATAAAATAATATATTTAAACCTAAAATATTCCAAAATCCTTTTCATATCCTATTTAGAAATGCTTAAACTTGTGTTTTCTGCTGGAAGTACATTTTCGTCTAGGCACGACTTTTTCTACCTTTTCACCCCCTAGCTCAAAAATTGCTGTACCGACAACCGGGACCTTTCTTGAGGCGCACACACAGCGGAAGTGCTTGAAAGTATACCTCCACTTGTGGAGCGCCACCTATGGTATTACGGCCCTTTGAGTTTGAGCAAAATGAGCCTGCTGTCAGTGGCTGGCCTATATTTGCCCCCAAATCGTGTTTTCATGTTTTCACCCCTCCCCTCGCCCCCTTTTCATCGTTTCTGTCCCTTTCGACCCCCCCCCCTCACTCCCCTTTCATCGTTTTAGCGCCCTTCCCTTTTCGTCGTTTTTGTCCCCCTGGAAATCAAAATTGCCTCGTGGGGGTGGGGGGGGGGGGGGACCAATATCACCCATGCTGAGAACTGCTTTAGTTGTTGTTATTTTGTAATTGAACACATGATTATTATTTTTTTCTATCGTTCAACGCCTCTTTGTCTTCTGTTACCTGATCATATATGCATACATACATACTCGATGGTATCACGACCTGTTTTAGGCTGAATAACATTATCATTACTTATTTATTTTTTTTTGTACTCGCTCCAGATGTGATTCTTTCTTTCTCATAATTGTTTTTAAAAACTGCGTTAGCTGGTCTGTTTCCTTCTGTCTTTGTTTCTTGTCAAATGGCAGCATTGGAGCTTTCATATAGGCCTAGTTTAAGTTTGTTTTACAGTTCTTCAGCTCGATAAGGGTAATATTTGCACCGCTTGAAATTCATCGACCAGACGTTTAATCGCTAAAATAGTTATGAATATTTGCAGTTTACAAACTTAAGAGGGATAAAATGTTTCAAAAGAAGTGATACAAAAATTTTACTGAGGCCCTCAAAAGGTGAGACTGGCAAAAAGTTTAATGTGAACATCCATTCATTAATTTTTATTGTGTGGTAAAAAAAATAAAAAAATTCTTTAACCTTTTTTTTCCGCCACGCGTTATTTAACCATCTTCCAGACTGAAAATAGAAACAGAATAGTGTAACGTTTGTTTGCTTCCTTTGTGTATTACAACCCGCTGGACTGTTATTATGATTATCATAACGGGTGAAGATTAATTAGATTCAGTTTTGTCACAAGTACCAGTGGACTCTTCCACGAGTGGCGGAAAAAAAAAGTTAAAACTCCTAAAATTGTCAATTTGAGTCTTGATTTTAATGCGATACTGTGTTATTTCAGCAAACTGTAACTCACAAGCCGATGTGCTGTTTGTGCTCGATGGCTCCACGGGACTCACAAGTCAAGAATTCTCACGGATGAAGTCTTTGATCAAATCTTTCGCACGACAAAAAGGCTCCTCTCCATCTTCTAGACTTGCCGTGTCATTTCTAGTTGTCAGGTAATTGTCATCGTCTTTGATATAGATGCTGGGTTTTCATGTTGTTATCTTAAGCTGATCTTTGCCATTTTTATTATCATCATCACCATAATCATCATCATCACCATAATCATCATCATCATCATCATCATCATCATCATCATCACCACCACCACCACCACCACCACCACCACCACCACCACCACCACCATCATCATCATCATCATCATTATCATCATCATCACCACATACCTCTATTTTTTTCATGTCCTGCGTAGCGGAGTCATCATCATAATTATCACCAATACAACATAATTATCAAGTGAAACAAAAACACATAATTTGAGGAAGCGATGAGACTGTAGACAGAGCAGGTCTAGGAGGATCAAATCACAGATCTCTCGTGCGTGGCGTGAGCGGTCTTCTCCGTTACGTTATGCCGTAACCGATTAACAATACGAACCGGTTCCAGAAGCACAAGTTAGGGCCAGGCATTTGTTTCGATCTGTCGTGAATATTTTATATGCTTCTAAAGCCACAAAGAAAAACAAAAATTCTGCAGTCGTCAACGTCATTTAAACCAGAAAAATCCTAGAGCAGATGAAAACTGCTGGTTCGCATAATTACAGGTTGAGGCTATAATTTTTGGGCCAAGTAGCCAAATACTCACAATGGGCGCTTTTTAAATATTTTTTTTACGAACAGTTTGTGGCAAATTTCCAAAAACATTACTGTGGCCATTTCGGTAACCATGAGGGTACAGTGGCCGCTGAGCCAAAGGTAATCCTAACCCTGATCTTTGCAATTACTAAGAAAAATTCACTACGCCAGTCAAACTTAATTTGGGCATATGCCCAAATGGTCACGCAGTAGAAATAATATAATACAAACAGCTATGACGATCACCTCCATAATCCAAATCCTAGGGGCTAGAAAGAAAGAAGTTAAGACAAGACAGAACACAAAGGCATCTCACCAGGGAGCCCTTTTGAGGGTTAAGAGAGCCACGGGGACTCCTGAAGCAACAACAACAACAACAAAACAAGTATAAGAAAAATATGGACAAGATAATACTCTTTTCGTTTTGGCAGACGGTCAGCAGCTAAATAGTTTTTGTGCTACATGCCTGGGCTGTGGGTATGGAGAAAGTGCCTAGCCCATGGGGCACTTTCCCCCTCTCGACAGTGTTGATTTGTTCCACTGGAACGACATGGTCGATACGCGTGGAATCAACAGTGTTGCAGGAGGTGCATTCCTCCGTGTAGTCTGCCTTTATTGGTTCTCCCTATTTTTAATAATAATTAATAATGAATGATATACATTTTTTTTTCTAAGAACAAGAAAAGGTGAAGTGTAAATGCCAAGGGCAGGGATCATCCTAAAACACAGGTCAACAATCATCCAAATCCAGACAGTAACCGAGCTAAAGCAGTTTTCATCACTTTCCTTATCTCTTCCATTGACTTTTTTTTTCTTTCTTTCTAATCGTGTCTAGCGAAGGGGTAGATGCTCGAACACCTTTTACCGAAGACCTGACTGAGTTTGACAGACTAGTCGATGAAGTGAACTATCCTGCGGGTCGCTCCCTGTTGACTAGTACAGGCCTTGAGGTTGGCTTCAGCGAGTTGATCATCCACGGCGCTCCGGCAGGAGTCCCTAGGGTAGGTTTGACAGAGGTTGTAGGTGCTGATCTGAGAGAGAAGCTGGGGAGGGGCAGGGAACTGGAGCAGAAGGTGTGGGTGCTGGGGGAGGGGGGAGGGGGAGAGATTGTCGGCGCACTAACAAGGGAGTGGGTACGGGTGGGGGATGGAGGGTTGTAGAAGCGGAGGCTGGGGGTGAAGAACAAAGCCATATCATAGCTCTTGTTCTTAAAACTATGAATCAAGTAAGAAATGAACCTTAAAATTTAATGGCAATAAATTCTGACCACTTATATATATAATTTTTTACTATACAATTAAAAAGTTGCCAGAGATGCCTGTGTGTGGAAACCAGTTGAGAGTAGGTTGTATTATATTCATGATGCGGCCAGAAAAAGGTATCACGATTCTGCACTGATGCGTTTTTCATATGATGTCCATTTAGTCAGAACTGCCAGTTATTGGCTTTTGTCACTATGAAAAGTCCAGATTCCTACGAGTAAGGAAAAAGTTTTCTTACATTTGGAGTCTTGTGGCATCTAGGAATCTGAGCAAATATGTAGATGTATTATTTATCGAATGATCTTTGCATCGTCCTTCTAGCGTCATACCATCAATTCCAAACTCAAACGGTCAAAAAGAAAGAAAAACCCAACATTTTTGTATTTTCACCTCTGTTGTTTAAATTCATACTTTGCATTTTCAACATAACTCTCGAAAGGCCAACTTCTATACCAACAATACTTGTTAAACACACTTGCAGGTTATGGTGGTCCTCGCCAGTCAACTCTCCTCCCAACCGCGTTCCACCGAATTCAGTGCCAACTTCGCACGTTCTGTGGCCATTGATACCTATGCCATCGGTCTCAAGGTGAGTTTCTCTTAAAGCGATAATTCCAGTTTGAAGTTGTTGTTCACGAAGATATTGTGCTGAAATACTTCAATAACCGATCAAAACCAGCATTCTATTGCGTGCTGATAAATGTGCTCCGATCCTCCACTGCCTGTTCCTGCCTTACATACAGAGATACTTTGGTCTCTCATACACTGTCGATGATCGTTACCACTGAAACTCAGCCCACATCAAAATCTGTTGCTTTGTAGTGTTGATCTAATGACAAACTGTCTTAACATAAAAGGTACCCCGGAGGCACAATTTGGTATGGAATACTGAAAAACGCTATTTTATTTCACTTTTCATGATTCTGCTTTACTAAATCGACTTAAAAGTGTTGTGTGACTATATACACCGAAATGCATATTTGCAAGGAGACAACGCCAGAGATTATAAGAAATAAGTGAGGTAAGGAACACATTTTGACAGAAGAATTTGCTGCACACATTGCACCTAGAATTGGTTTTACAAGAAACGACAAAAATATATTATTGTGAAAGTACCGTATTCTGAAACTTGATTTAGTTCAGTAAACTGTATTTTCGGTTACCGGAGTTCTGTTCGTATTTGATATGTGAATAGTAAATTACATTTCGGTTTCTGAATGGGGTAAGTGATCTGATGTATCCACTGTAAACTTTAATGTCAATATCTCTGTCTTGTAAGGCAGTTCATTGTCCTCTGAGAGATAGCCTACTGGGTTTTTTCAACCCTGTAGTGAGACAGTAACCGAGACGGTTTTGTAAGGCGAGCTTTACATTTTCAAATTCTGCATGAAATTTTCAGAACATGGACCAGGCTGAGCTTCTGGCAATAGCTGGTAGCCAAAGTAACGTTAGAAATATCAACAGTGTTCTGGCCGCTTCATCTCTCCCAGACATCCGGCTTGACCTGGTTGGCGTAGACTGTGACAGTGGTAAGTATTTGGTTGAGCGTGCCAGAATAAAGCAGAATAAAATCGGTGGCCGTGGAGTAAGGTTTTTATCCACAGTTGATCCGAACCTTTGGCAAGTACACCACGATTGTAAAGAAGCATTTTAATTTCATGATATTATATTATAATGTCCGCGCTGGCTGGTTGCATTGCTGTAGGACGCGCCTCCAACGTCAAGGCATCATCTCAATGGCGTCATCTAATGTAACAGTCAAAATGGACGAACTTGGGAATGGTTTTAAACTTCCCAGTACAACCCCCCCCCCCGCCCCCCCTCCCCAAATCCTTCTCCTCAGCTTCCACAAATATAAAATGAAATTTGATTCAGCTCTATAATTATTATAATTTTTTTAAAGTAGTTGTTTTTTTTAAGTAGTGCAGCCAAATTTCATTTTCTCGGTGGATTTTATTTTGTACTAACCAACCCTCCTTCCAATTTTCATTTTTGATCTCCAGAGAATTCAAAGTCAATATGGCATTACATTCTTAAGGAGATAAAATGTGGGAGATGTCTGAGTTAAAATCGTAGGTTCCAAATTCAAAGGTTCTCAGCCGTGTAACGAGTACGGCCCAGCCATTTCAGTTTTAACAATCCTAGGTTTCGATCCTGTTTCTGTGATTGTGATTGTCTCTGTTTTTGATAATTGTCACAATGAATAATTTAGAACATTACTTTGTTCTTAGATATAGGTTGTTAGGTAATGACAAAAAATATTTT
Organism: Onchidella celtica; assembly: GCA_963931925.1. Lineage (NCBI taxonomy): Eukaryota > Metazoa > Mollusca > Gastropoda > Systellommatophora > Onchidiidae > Onchidella > Onchidella celtica. The sequence goes on from OZ007575.1 coordinate 12,597,536, forward strand.
AAAAAGCAGAGCAAACAAACAAATGAAGAAGAAAAACAGAATAATGTAGACGGTGACATTGCCTTTTTTTTCTTTTTTTTCTTTTAAACTCAGGACCCAACCCACCCACTAACCCCCCTATCACCACCCCCACAACAACAACGACAACCACACGACCTACTACTACTACTACTACCACTACTACCACAACCACCACCACTACCACTCGACCAACAACTCGACGCCCTACAACCACAACAACGCGACGCACCACCCCTACTACCAGAACAACACCGACCACCCGTACCACACCGACCACACGGACCACACCGACCACACGGACCACAACGACCACACGGACCACAACGACCACTCGGCGGCCGACTGTTCGTACAACCAGACGAACAATACCAACTACAAGGTGAGAAACACAACTTACAAACGCCCGTCATTGTATCTAGACGGGAAATGAACAGCATGCCTTGGTAAAGACGGTATCTAAAGCACACATTTCGTAACGTTCTGAAGTGATCAAAAACGCATAATTATTCTTGGCATTGAAATAACGGAATATCAAACATAATTATTATAATGGTTATGCATGAAGCCTTTCGCTATAAGGCTGCTTATCTCACCACAAATAATAAAAAAAAGTTCATACTAACAAAATTGACCTTTCTATTTATACTGCTTGAAAATGGTGACTATTGTGCGTGGTGGTGCAACTAAGATGGCAAAATCTTTAAAACGGAGGGATGAAAACCCCTGAAACTTTGCATACGGTAATTATAGTGTTTTTTCGATTTGCCTTAGCAGTTTCTGAAATTGATTTATGTGGAAATCCTTTGATAAAAGTATATATGTTTCAACTAAGTTTCAGCCATTTTCACCATCCGTTTAAAGATATGGCCTTTTTAGTTGCACCACGTGTTTTGAAATGCACTATACTAAAGTTTAAAACGAGTGTAGTCAAGCTTACTTCTATGGCTAGTCATTTCGCGATTTTTTTTTTGCTTCGCTTATTACTATAACTTCATTGTAACAGTAGGCATGATATAATAATTACAGTTTTATTTGACGACATTTAATTGTTTCTCTTGTAGTCGCAAAGATACCACAAACAATAACATGAGACACACCTCTGAACAAAAAATCATGCACATATTTTGCGCGCTGATGGTGGTGGGGCCCATGGGGCACAGCATGAAAAGAATGCTTGATCTAATGGTAAATTAAAGATGCAGATTTTTACAGTGCTACTGCGACTAAAAAAAAATAGCCAGAGTTTTCCCACAGTGATTCAAGTTAAAATTACAAAATAAGTGGCGTCAGTCAAGATCTACAGCGATAGCTGAACAGTGAACAAAATTCAGTATTTTCCCTATTTGGCTTTGTAAAACACTGCATTGTTCATTGCTTCCGCGCATTCGTCGCTAGGTGGTGGTGTGAAATCTGTGCACACTAAAACCGCTAGCTGTCTCATGTTATTGTTTCTAGTATCTTTGGTAGTAGTGCTGACGCATGATGCATGTTGTTTATACATTATTAGTAAACGCCACACCGCTGTTCCTTTCTTCTCATCGAGCATTTTATATTTTCTTTTTGTATTTGTTAAACTTTTACCTTTTCGAAACATCTAACGTCTGTAGCCTACGTTTTGTTGAAAATTATAAATAAATTGAGACTAACTGTTTTGGATCATGGAAAATTTTTCTATAGCGCTTTTTGTGTGGGTTATAATTTATTGGTTTAATTTATCTGACACCATTAATTCCTTGCCTAACACATAAACATTGGTAAATAATGAACTGTCTGCTCTCTATAAAGCAATGTGACATAGAGTGAGGTGCATCCCAAGTTCTGGCTTCTCAATGGAATTAAATGTTTGATACTATAAAGCAGACACGGGCAACTTACGGCTCGCGAAGAAAACATTAGTATAACTTATGCACGCATCCCCCCCCCCCCCCCCAAAACTCCTTTCCTTTCAGAAATCAAACAAGATTTTTTATCTTAAAAAATCAACATCCAAATAAATAACATATCATAATCTATAGAAGGACTTTTGAAAAGTTTTAAATGATATGACCATTTGTCCCTCTGCACTCCCACATTTTTCAAGTCTGGCCCTTACTACATGAAAGGTTGCCTTTACCTACTACAAAGCATCCGACCTCCATCGCCGTCCCTTCCTTTATTGTAAAATAATGTCTCTCCCCATTCCGTATTCCAAGAAAATTGCTATTCACCCCTTTAGGCTAGCGAAGAGCTTCGGTAGGGAAAATGGTCATTATTTATATCATATTGCTTTGTTATTTGGAGAAACGGTAGAGTACATTTCATGGTAGACAACGAAAGATACATCTAAAGCATTTTTACTGCCAGATGGGCTTACTGGAGACCACATTTCAGAAAAGTCGCTTGATGGGGAAAAAAATCCGTGGCCTACAAAGTTTCATTTGTTCCCAGTTGCTCTAGATTTGGCCTCCGTCGCTCTTTCGTGTCAGAGTGAAAATAAAGTAGAGAGAAACGCTCTGTCTTTAGAGTGACGCCCAAAGAAATACTATGTACTATACAGCAGTATCAGCCAATGTGAAATGGAAGCCACCCCCAACTCTCCCCCCCCCCCAAACTGCCCTCCGCCCCCCTCCCCCATACACACACATAATACAGGCACAATCAGCTTACACAAAATTACAAACTTTCCGACTGAGAAAGTTCTTCCGTGGTAGAAACAAGAACAAACATAACACTCTCAATTTCCTCACCTTGAACATACATGTACGAACTTCATCTGTGTTATGTATCCTCACCCCAACGCACAAACGTTCTCTACTCATGCGTAACACACAGCGCCCGTCTCTTAAATGTGGGTATCATCGAAATTCAATGATAGTTCAGGTTGAAAATGAAACGGACATGCATCTATGTGACTAATGTGTTTTTGTTTGTTTTTTATTTTTATACTTTATAATCTATTAACTGTTTTCTGTCCGTTACACTGCATGCTTTGTAACATGTCAATCACTAACAGACCGTCTTCATCAACAACTAATAGACCGACAGCTCGGACCACTAACAGGCCAGTGTCTCCCATAACTACCAGGCCAACCACAAGACGAACCACTGTGGGACCCACGACAACACGGCGAACATTCCCTACCGCCAGAACTACCACTTTTAGGTTTGTTTTCAGCGTAAGGTACCTGGCAACGGTTCTGGAATCAGAAAAGAGGTCCTGTTATTTCTTCATTTATAATAGTACAAATGTCTTCCCTTATCACCAGAGGATTAGGTGGGAGCATAGAGATTCACTATAATTGTAGTATCTCTATGGTTGGGAGTTACAAGAATGACGAGGAATGGATTTTTAATGCTAGTGTGATCAGTTTGGTGACAATTTCTCTAGTGTACGAAACATATTCATTCATTCATTCATTCATTCATTCATTCATTCATTCATTCATTCATTCATTCATTCACTCATTCATCCATTCACTGAGTCAATCAGTCAGTCATTTATCTAGTCAGTCAGTTTTATGATGGTCGCGTATTCAGTCCCTCTGGAGTTCACACACTCATGTGTTCATTTACTCACTCACTTATTCATGCACTCGTTCACTCACTCACTCATTCATGTGCGCATAGCTCCCTCACTCACTCACTCTCTCACTCGCTCGGTCACTCATGCACTCACTCACTCACTCACTCACTCGCACACACTCTTACATTCGCAACTCACACATCTTTCAATCACTTCAAAACCCTCGAGCACATATGTTATAATATCGAGGCCTGTGATATTATTTCACTTTTCAGACCCCCCACCACCACCACCACCACCACCCCACGGACAACGACCACCCTCAGACCTTTACAAACAGACAGTAAGTAGTTGGTGTTGAAATTGTTCTAGTGTCCTCCAAACCATTATCATTGCCCTCGGTGTGATTTTTGTTAATACTTTTACATTTGTACTGGTTAAATTAAGTGTTTGACATTCTGTCTTCAGTTGATGCCATGTTGAGTTAGATGCTGACAAAGTGGCTGTCCGTAATCTGGTAACTCTCCTTCGATGAAATCTTTTTAATGTTGCTGTCTACAATTTAAGAAAACTAAAAAAAGCCAATCATTGGCTGACACGTTTTCTGATTGTTGATTTGTTTCGGTTATTACAGTACAGTTGAGCAAAATTCAGTTACATTTTTGGTTGTTACTATTTTCACTAATGAGGTTCTACAGCGGTATCAGTCATATATGAAATGTTACGATTTTGTTATTGCACTTTTTTTTAAATCGTTATCTTCGTGGCAGTTAAGCTGTGCGACATTTGTTATACACTTCGTGGGAAATCCATCTGCCTGCCTGTCTGCCCCCTGGATGTCTAATATAAATGTTACACAACGTTTGTAAAAAACAACCTGCAACCTCAAGTAACACTAGTAACAGTGGAACTTGTGTACATGGAAATTCTATATCATGTAGTCCCAGCAGATGCTGTCACCACCATTGGATATGATAAACTGAAAGTTTTCACGAGCCCAGTCCATGTGCCTAAATATTGAACCATCTTAGAAGACACATGTGGTCGGAGAGACGTGGAATGCACTGGATTAAAGACAGACAATTTTCTGTGAAAGTGATTCAGGGAGAGTGTCGGTATCAATCGTACAGTGTACTTCTTTAGTTGAATAAGGACTCTGCAAGTCTGGCACCACTGTACTATGTGTAGTCAAAATGTTGCAAAAAGAAAACGTTGCGCTTAAGAAATAATACAGAAATAATTGACTTAAACGCAAAGCAAAAGGAAAATGAAGCTTTCGGTATATATATTAACATTCTTTAGATTTCTTATGCGAGGCTTTGCTAGCATGCTGCATACAACTTTTTGTTTTGCCACATTTTGACTTTGCTTTAATCCTTGCACAGATTTTCTATATTTTTTTTTTTCAAAAGTAATATTGTGTCAGTGTAATGTGTGTGTTACGTTTTGTTCAGCTTTCACCAGACAGTGGCTATAAATTGTTAACAAATTGTCAACCCAAGGATACAAGTGTGCGATCTCCATTGACTCCACTGCTGAAAAAAGTTGGTTTCAAAGTTGGAGCAGCTGTAAGCTAGAAATAATGGAAATATAATAGAAATGTTGGGTATTAAAGCCTTTACACTTGAAATTAATAAGACATATAGGCAAACCAGATGTCACCTGAAGTTCGTTGATGACATGACTCAATTTTTGCGACATGCGGACATAGAATACTTGTAAGTGGCGCGACAAAATCCTCAAATCTTTTGAAATCTGACTACATTTTGCAGCCATATTCATGACACGTGAATTATCGTATTTCACAGGTTTGTGTAGTGTGGCGACCTTTATCGGTGGTGTCGGGTATCTGACCTACCCTGGTCAACCTGACAGGTACATTCAGTGTTACGTTCCTGTGAGGCCGGAGGGAGCTCGGAGGAGGCGAAGGGACCTCACCGATGTGTAAGTACGCCGACCAGAGTTGCTGGCCTTCTTTCCTGTATTTTTCTCTCTGTCTTTCATCAGACTGAGCGCACACTATCTGACAGTATCACTATATGTATACAGTTTATGAACACTTTGTTGTTGTTTTTCGTTTTTTTTTCTAACCACTTACCATGATTTACTGTCACTGCTAAAGGAAATCAGACCCTAAAACCTCAGTCTAAAGCTGGCTGGTATGGTCTTAGGGTGCACTACTACGACAATGTGTAGCTTTCTGTCATTTGTTTGAATTCCTCTGAGATAAAGTTTATTGCTTATTCTTTTTAGTTTTCAATATATACAGCTTATCCATAACTTTGCCTTTGAGGCGCAACAGAATTGCCATCAAGTCTATTCAATGGAAATCCAAGCGTAGAGCCAGTGGCGTGCAGAGGTTTGGTGATGCCCCATCATGCCCGGAGCAAACTCCTTGACTGTATGCCCCAAGACGGCCTAGAAACTCTTTGATTGGACGCCCCCTGAAATAGATGCCCGGGACCGTCACCCACTCTTTCCCCCTTTCTCCACGCCACTGCCAGAGCCAAACTGTTTTGTTTTTAAGACTGCCAAATTAGACTTGTCTCTGTCTTGTTTATTTGTAAGTGAGAGAATGATGTTCGTATGATAACATGATTTAACCCTATTTTCTCATGCATACTTTATGCATGCGTTTCCCTATGTGGGGTTATCAAAGCAATTTGCCAGATAGACAGTGAAACATAATTGTTCATCTACTACGTTTTCACGATCCAGATTTGACGCTGTCACTCTAGGAATGTCCAACTCCGTGGCTGTTGTCAGACAGTGTTCATTTGGTTCATTTTGGAATCAGGGTACAAGGACATGTGAAGATGCCTTATCCGTGGAACTTTCCGAAGGTGAATATTAAATGACTGTTTCAGACAGACTTGCTAGTACAAGGTGGACATTTTTTTCGTTTTTGTTTTTTTGTTGTTTTTTTTTTAACTTCTGATGTCTTTTTAGTTGCAGACCATTATTTATCTCATACTTCCTCTGAAGAAAGCAAGTTTTTAGTTTCAGTTTTCACTGACTTAGACAATTTCTTTCTCGTGCAGCATGGCAAGATATTTTTCAATCTAACTCATCATTTTTCAGCTGTGATTTCTAAGAGATTTCTAAGGATCTTTTTGTTGGATTTTCAGTTTTTTTTATTTTATTTTAAATATAATTCATATACTCAATTACATTCATAAAAGTCTAGAACTTGTCATCTTTTGTTTGTCATGTAAACTGGAAAAAAAAGTGCAAATGTTAACCAAAAAACTGAAAAAAAACAACTTTTATCTGCATTGTATCTTCGCCCTATGAGACTGACATTATGCCTTGAGTGTCACACCAGAGTCTACTTCAGACCCGATTAATTATTATTTCGAACTTTAGTACTTTGAGAGGAATTTTCGCTGCAATTCTGAATCATTCTTTACCGTAGAAAACGGCTTATAGTCTCTCAAAGTTTGAAGATGCGCCTTTTAGTAAGAATTGGCATAGCAGTGATCTACCCTATTAAATCGTGGAGTAACATTTCAAGACGGTGAGAGCGGCCACTACAATCATTCTATGAAATCATCACATAGTCCAGACTGGCGGGTGATGTTAGACACTTTAATGACTCACTAATGTTCATAATAGAACATGATTTGTCACCTACAATCAGATGTGTGCCCTAGAGGAGGCCCCCAGACACGCAACGCCAATGGAAACTGTCGCGCTTACTACTCCTGTATCAATGGAAGGCCCACACCCAGTTGTTGTCCAGCAGGCACTGCATACTCTGTCATAGGCTGCGTTGACTGTCCAGGCTGCAGAGATATGTGTTTCACAGCAAATTCCCTAAGAACCTGTAAGTTTATGATGTTTGATGTTTTCATTATAGTCACTTTCACAATTGACAAGGACGATTGCCAATAATGCTGATAATTATTGGTCATTCTTTCTGTGGTTACGCTGCTCTTCTTCTTGCCCTTAGTCATAACTGTTCTTTCTCTCTTTCTTGTTTTCTTTCTTCATTTTTTCTTTCTTTCTTTTTTTGTTTCTTTCTTCTGTCTTTCTTTGCACAAAAGCAACATTTTTAATTCACTTTAATTCACTTTAATTCACTTAATTCACATGAGAAGAGAATGATCCTCGGGTACATTTAAATGGCTATGCAGTAACAGTGGCGTAACGTCTTTTAATCCTGAGGTTCTGAAAGTTGACCAGTGCGGCATATTCTTAAACAAAATGACAATCTCTTATTTCACTGTAAGATTCACCATCCACCTGCTTTTGTCTTTCACACATTTTTTAGTGGAGTTGATATTAATTTCTGACCGATATACCCAAGGTCCTAAATATGACAACTTTCCATTCTGTTTCAGATGCCTGCAACAGATATCCTGTTTGGAACGATACCACTAAATTCAAGGCCTACAGATGGAATACAGACGGTGGCACGTATGTCGAGCAACCTTGTCCAGACGGATTTTACTTCAACCTGGCTACCTGTGACTGTACTGCTAAACCTTGGCAAGCTGAAAACGACACAAGTAGGAGGCTGATCTCAATTTACTTAATTTGTTCCTTTTCAATGTGATGGCACGGAACGATGATTATGTTTTTGATATAGCTATGTTTCAGTGACAACAAAAAAATATTGTTCCATGCCTGTCTGATCGAGATAAATGTTAGCATACTGAAAATTGTCACAGATGTACAAAGCTAGTGTACACAGATGTTAGACAATATTGACGGTGCTATTTTATGTCTTCTGTTAAATGAAACCAATGATCAGTTATTTTCCTGGTTTCAGGGAAGGTCCTCAAGTGGTTGCAAAAATTAAGACTTCTGAAACGTGGCTCGAAGGTCGGGGGTTATTCTAAAACAACTGTTTACCATTTCATTTTCTTCAGAAGACGTTCTTAATCAATCATTTTGATAACGGGATAGGGCTTTTGGCAATGGCTTACATACAAATACATCCACGAAAAACAGTATAATATATAGACCTGTAGAAACAACCACCCACGGGTGAAATCAATTGGCAAATTATAATAATACATGTATACTTATTCAACGGGATGTTATAACAAAGAAAATTATGACATTGCCGATGGATAAGACAAGACCAGAGAAAAGTACATGTTGTAAGTGCAATTGCTATGGTGACCAAAGTAAACATTTTTGCAATGTCAGCTTGCATACCGTTGTTATGTCAATCATTATTTAATTTCATTTAATTTGTACTGAACCAGTGTACTATATTATTCTACCCTGAACCAACAGCGTCAGTGTGTGCTGCGAAGATTGATCTGCCCACATTCAGCCGTTTTAACCAAGTGACTGACCTAAAAGATATCATCTTTTCCAACTTTGGACAAGCGCTGTTGAACGGAGACACGTCCAAGATTCACATCAACTTGGAAGATGATGAGGCTTTCGCTGACTACGGTGGACCACTCGTTATTCAGGTAGATCTTTATCATTGTACGAAAGTCAACACTGATATACAGTCTCAACATCATTATCATAGGCTCTATCATAAACCTCTGCAAGTGGCAAGAGAATTCCCACAACTGCAGATGATAATTAGTCTTCTTTACCAAAATAAACAATTTGCCATTAACTCCCTAAAATATCTTTTTATTTTGTTTATTGATGAGAGTACAGAATACATATTTCAAATATTAAGAACTGGAAAAGTATTTTCAAAAAGTAAAACAATTTTCTTGCCTCCCCTGTAAACTCAGATCCTTCGCATGTGTACTGTTTCATGATAGTGAGAGCAGTAGAAAACGCCATGTAATGTTATGGTTAAAGGCGAGGATTGAATCCCTTTTAGGGGAACAGGCATTGGTGGGCAATTAATATTGCTTTTCGAGCCCTCTGTGGTTGCCCTCAACACGTAACTAGCAAGGACGTAAGTTAAAAAGGGTGTGTGTGTGTGGCGAGTGGGGTGGGGTGTAAATGTGTCGATTGTGCTGACGTGGGTATTTAACTTGAGACTAGGATATGTGAATTGGAAAAATTAAAAAGAATAAAATAGAAGCAATATTAGAAGGTCTATGATAATTATGGTCCCGTTAAAAAAAAAAAAAAAAGTTTGGAGCCATCAAGTTTCCCACTGTTCTTGGGACCTTAACCATGTGTACACCGAGCCTTTATTCCCCTTTTTTCCCCAGACTTTCTTGAGTTTTCAACAATTTGACAGTAATGATAATGGCACAGATTTAGTTTTAGTGTTTTGTAGCCTATAGGTTGATTATTTCATTTAGAAAAGAGCAGCTAACTACTCACGTGCCTGTATATTTTGTTTGTTTGTTTTGTTTCTCTGTTTGTAAATATTAGGGCATGAGAAACTGCATTCAGCTGCGGTAGTGGAAATACTCATTCAGTACAAAATAAATTTACGAAAACATTTTTAGCAGCTGGTGACAGTAATGTTCCTTAATGACATAATTATTGTGAGCAAAGTGGGCAAACTTACTGTATATGACTGACACGAGGTCAGATTTGTGATCAATGTTGTTTGTTTTGCAACACTCTGTTGTGTATTTCATTTTCAGTTCCGCTACATGGAAACTGAAGAGATCGTTTCCCGACAAGCTCTATTGTCCAGTAACCAGTGTGACAGGCCGGGCTTCTTACTTGTCACTTTGGAAAGAGAGAGCATTCTTGTCGAAGTGACAACCGAGGGTGGTGTGCTTACATCCCTTAGTGTGCCAACTGTGGTGAGCATAAAATAAAAATTAATAATTATATTTTACCAAAAACTTTTAGCCGCTGTTCAATAAGCATTTCATTTTTCTTCTGACTCAGTTTGTCTGATAGTGCTGTGCAGCATGATTGTAGGTCTTATCATTTCATTCATTCATTCATTCATTCATTCATTCATTCATTCATTCATTCATTTATCCATTCTTCCATTCTCTCATTTGTTCACCATTCATCATTCATTCATTTACTTGTTCATTCATTTATTCATTCATTCGTTCTTTCATTCGTTCGCCATTCATTCATTCATTCATGCTGCCAGTCAATAACATTTTAAGTGACTGATCAGATAATTTGTTACCTAAAATTTGTCATTGTAATACCTGTGTGTTCATTTACTTAGTTGATTGACTGCCTGACTGATAGGTATGTGATAAATCATACTGTAAATAAAGACAAGTAAATCACAAACTTCACAAACTACAATGTAGTATGTCATCCCACAGGGCTTCAAGCCTAACCAGCGGAAGACCTTCCGTTTGGTGGATAACAACGACTTCATGACTCTGACGGTATCTGATGGAGAAGATGGTTACGTCACCAGAGTTAGAGGTTTGGCCTACTTTCTGAAATGCGGTTTTTTTTGGGGGGTGGGGGGAGGGGGGGGTGTAAACTTCTCTTAAAATGTGTCATTCTTTCGGGGTATTCCACAATGTTAATAAACACCATGCTTGCTTCAAGTTGGGCTTTTGAGAGTTCCACCAAAACAAAAAACAGGACGAAAAATTACGCCAGAATTATGTAAAACAAGGAATTAAAACGCAATTGCTTTATTGTTTGCTAAGAAAAAAAATTAAAATTCCAGTTGGGACAGCTTAGACAAGTGCAGTTTTGTGTATTTTTTTTAACACACTTGAATAGAGCATATTGTTTCGAAAATTTTGAGGTTGTGTTATGATTTTGCAAAAATAATTGTGTGATGTCTCATTCTCAAGGCGTAGTATGCCATCAGGCAAACTTTTGTCAATTTTTCCTGACTCTACTTTCTCTCTAGTTTTGACTCATTTTTCACTTTCAGCCCCTGCCAACCCATATCTGCAATGTGGTCTTGATATTGGCAGCGCTCCATTTGTGGATGGCTTCAAAGGTTACATTGATCAAGTAAGTCTATGCTAATTGCTATGACCTTCTACAGCTTTCTCTACCCCAGCCCCCCCCCCCCCCCGCCCTTTTTTCACGTTTTTTTTTTGTTGTCTATCTATTGTCTTTCTTCTCCTTGATATCTTTCTTTCCCCTTCAGATTTCTTGTAATGCCTTCCTAACACTTTCGATCTGACTTTTTTAAATTTTTTATCTTAATTCTATCTTGAACTTTAACCTCATTTTTTTTTACTTATCCAATTATGTTTGCGCTTTTCGACTCTCTCTCTCTCTCTCTCTCTCTCTCTCTCTCTCTCTCTCATTCTCTCTCTCTCTCTCTCTCTCTGTCTCATTCTCTTCCTCTCCCCTCTCCTCCCTATCCCCCCCTCTCTCTCTCTCCTCTCCCCCTCTCCCTCTCTGCTTCATTACCGCCACTTGACTCTCAGAGAACATAGGTTATAATTGCACAGATTAAATGATGGGCTTTTATTTTGAATTTTGTTTTCTTCCTGATTAACTTATTTTTAATATTTGATTCTTTTTTATCTTTTCAGTTCTCGCTGTACCAGTGCATTCCAACAGGCAGTGTAGCCTAGACGCTTTCTTACTTGACATACAATCAGAGCGACATTAGACAACGACAACCTGTTACCTTTCGGAATCTCATCCTACATTCAAATTCAGTTCATTTAGAAATTGATGTTTAAATTTACTTGTAAAAGAGGTACAAATTCAAAACGAAATATCAGACTAAAATTTTGTTTAAAAATATGATTTTGGTATACAAATCTCGAGAAAAACAGGATTACTGAAAAGAGAACAAAAGAAGGTAGGGAAAAAATACCACGCAAGAAACAGAGGAATGGAGGGGGAAAAAGGAGAGATGGAGAGAAAAATGAGGAAAAGACGTAGTTTAGGAGTGGTAGAGTGGGCGTGGGCCAGTGGGCCCTAAAAAGTGGGAGAGTATGACAGAGAAACAGAGGACATCTTGAGGAGACATTTTTATCTGTCTATTACAAAACGGAGGAAGGAAATGCAGCTTTGTTTAACTTTACTATTTGTGTCAGTTCATGTCATTTGTATTTTGTTCAATGTGATTTTTACTTTAGATATACCTGGGCTGGATATTTTCATTGTGTATTTTAAAACACCAAATAAACACGAAAAAAAAACACTCACAAAGTCTTGGTTTATGTCTAATGTTCGAGAGGACTTTGTCTTTGAATGTACCCTTATTCAAGGTACTCTAGCCTCTGTTTGTTTTGTGAATGCACGGGCATAACAGGTACTCAGGCCTCATCAGTAACAGAGGGTGGTCGGTGGGCGTTTCTTGTTGGATCTTCTGTCCTATCGTTCTGCTAGGTTTTTTGTTTTTCTATCGTCTTGCTTCCTCCTAGCACAATTTGACCATTATCATGTGAACGTGTTTTCTCTAAGCTCAAACTTAGACTCGTCAATGACACTACTAACCCTGGTTGAAACCGAAAAGGGGCAGAAAAACCTCATGAAAAGAGCAAAGGATGTACACGTATAAGCTCGCGGAGAAAAGGACTATCTGCACCTCAGCTGAACTGGTAGCAAATGGAGGAAATCATTTTGATTCAAAAGTCGTGTTAATTTAGGTCACTGATAATCAATCGATCAATATATCAGTCAGTCAATTCATCAAATATTAATTAGAAAAATTTCTACCTGACAAAAATAGCAAATTCAACTTCTGCTTATGTTCGTGACATTGTCAAATGGGATTTTTTCTTCTTTTTCTTCTTCTTTTAAATTACAGTGTGTTCGTCACATCTTAGATCAGGGGCAGACTTTTCATTATAGACATGTATTAGAGAAACAACCATTGAGTACCACTAGGGTCTGGGTCTTTCTGAAGATGCAAGATACTTTTTTGAGATCGAGAAAATAGAAAGCAGTGCAACAGGACCGTTGCAGAGAAACAGAAGCCAGAAATTAGGTTTACCTAGAGGCACAACCCCTCACTCGCTTTTCCATGTGCCATTCCTTCCACCCCAACATAGCGGCCAGCATATTCACGAACTAATAATTAGGTATAAAATTATATGTGCAGAGAAAGTGGGGTGGGTTGGATTGGTGTGGATTGGTGGTGGTGATGGGGTGAGGAGGCGGGCTATGCATATAAGGACTAACAGACAGTGGACAGTGAAGTGGGAGAAAACAGTATGTTTTTGTTGATTCTCCAGACCTGAGGGGAGAGAGCGAAAGGGAAAAGGAGAGGGTGTGTGTGTATGTGTGTGCGTATATGTGTGTGTTTGAGAAAGAGTGAGAGAGAGAGAGGCTGTATAATTATCCAACGGAATCATGTGTGTGTAGTGGGGGTGGGTTGGGGGGGGGGGATTGAGTGTGTGTGCAATCTCGCTGACAAATAGGTTAATGTGATAGGCTACACTATATAATAACCAAATTTTATTTGAACACGAACTCTAATGCTAAAACTTTTTTTTTTTAATTCGCTATTTAAGTAATTCACAGTTTGGAAACATGACTTGGGGGGATACGTTGGTCTAGAGGCAAGGTGTTTGCCTGTCATGCCGAAGGTAACAGGTTCGTTCCCCAGTTGGAGCAGCCATGTTATTTTTTTTGTTTGTTTGTGGGGCGGGGGGGGGTAATTAATGTCCCTGTCCCTGATCCTATGGTAGGTAGGATCAAGCACCTAGTCTTCTCTGATAAGGACAAAAACCTCGGAGGGTCTGTGTTCACATTGCCTACGTTAAAGATACCTGGGCTGTTGAAAGACGAGAAGAGTACATCGAACAAGGCCGCTGCCCGAGCAAAATTCTAAAAAACTAATCTCTACCATAAAAACACACAGAAACAAGAACAAGAAAAGTAAGGTGTAAATGCCAAAAGCAGAGAACTTTCTAAAGAAAGTAAAGACCTAAACACGCCACATGACTCAACTCAGATAGGCGTAGTTTTTCAGTTTAAAATACCCCCCCCCATATTTTCCGCAAATTAAGAAGCTCCCCTCCCCCCACCCCAGCCCCCCCCCTTTCTGCTTCTCTGCGAGTCTGGGCACAGCAGCTCCCTGAAAAGTGCCATGATTTTCATCTATGATAACAAATTTTGGTCGGCGTCCGTGCAGATAACGTCCAGAGGTGTTCGATTAAAAACTAGAACTTCGATGGTTCAGAGAGTTTTATATGGATGGTTACAAAGTTCATGGGCTTAAATCTAGCAGTCATTGACGCCCCACTTTGATTGTCTCAGAGATGTTCATCGTTTACTGTGCATTATGTCAATGCACCGATGAAGGATTAAGCCTGGTTTGAATTCCTGTTTGGTCGTATTTCACTTACTTATGAGCCACTGTGGAAGAGGCGTCCCATCAAAGTTTATTGTTGACGAACCCTTGATCCAGCTTTCCGTCACATTGTTGCTGTTACGGAGTCAGCATTCAAGAAACCACCCAGCGCAATCAAATTTATCTTTACCAGATCAGATCAGCATTTTTTCCTGCATGGCAGAAACAAATTCGGTAAATGTGCCACATATTTTTTGGGGGGGAGGGGGGCAAAGTAGGCTTTGGTGTATTTATTTAGGCTGCTTCTAAAGAGCATGCTAACAAAGCCTAACAAAGCTAATGATCTAGGCTAGATCTAGATCTATGTTGTATCGCTTTCCGACATTATTCAACTGAATAGATCTAACGCTACACATCTTGTGTCAATGACTGTTCCATGAGATGCCTTCTTTCTTTGAATTAATGAGACAAAGGGGGGTGGAGTAGCAAGCAGAGTCCCTCTGGTGAGTCAGTCCTGTAGGCCTAGGCCTATATAAAATAGGATTTGTAATAGGAATGATTTTATAATTAGTGTACGACTTAGTAAATAAATGCTGAGTGAATTACAACTATCAAAAGATACAAATGATCTGACAATAATGGCGTTTTTGAGGAGATCGCATTCAGAAATTTTTTAGATCATTAATAAATAGTTTCCCGAACTGTAAAATTTAACTCTTCGCCTAGCGATTGCAGTGTTATGACCTCGTGAACAAGATAGATCTAGTAATGTGTGTTGGCGGCAAACAACCTTAAGTGTGAGAAAAGATGAACCTAGCATGATCTCTCTGAGCAGCTTTTGTCTTCGTCTGACTTCTGTCACATTAAACCATGTTTGCTAAACATGAATGTTACACTACAGGTTTCGTAATGTGTTTTAACTGTATTTTGGCTCTGTGCAAGGAAGAGTCAATTTTTCAAGTTCATCAGTCATTCGCATTAATGTCACAGCCAATAGCATGTGATATAGACTTAACCCTTTGAACACTATTGCCCTGTACACCAGTCAAATTCTACGGTGATATATATATGTACACTATTGACCTGTACAGTGGTCAGAAGGGCGACACCGCATATTTGTGCCCCTACGTCATCAAAAGCTGCATTTGGCCGCCATTTTTTATTCCCAGTTGTAAACAAAGAGAAACTAGAAGCCGGCACGTAGTTTGGAGAGGTTTTTTGTGAAATTTTCGTGATGAATGCACAGAATGCAAAGCTTTTTTATGTATCAAACGGGGCTCAACATGCTGGGCCGACTGGCATACCAAGGCCGAATACTGGAGATAAAAGATAAGAAAAACATTCTATAATACTCACATTTGCTCCGTATCCATCAATGTTGTGTTTGTGTGTGTTTCCATCATTATAATTATATTACTATCTATGAAAATGGCAGTTTTGGGCTGGGGGACCAGGGACAGGGGTTCATAAGGACAGGGGGACCAGTGTTCAAAGGTTTAAGTGTTATACAAGGTGCTACATGTGTCATATCGATGGCCTCGGGCACAAACCGTTAAAGTCCGGACAACTCTTTAAATGCTTTATACCTTAAAATAGATAGATAAAAAACAAATTCATAATAAACTAAACCAGTCTAGCATACAGTCCTAGAGGTGATACCCATCATATAGGCAAAACTTCTAAATAGCTATCAGAGAATAGTTATGGTTAAATCAGTATTTTCCTTCTGCTGAAAAATTTTTGTTTACGGACTTAGATTGTTTGTGCTCGAGGCCATCGATATCTTAATTACTGTTTTTTTAATTAAAGTTAAATGCATGATTTGCAAATTTTTAAGAAAGTGATTTTTAATATCGTGTAATTTAATTTCCTCCATAGAATTTGCCTGCGAATGATAAAAGCATGGGAGAATCTCCTCCATCCGGTGCTGAGCAACAGAGCAAGTGTTTATTTTGCCGAATAGCCAACAATCAAGACCCGTCTGCCCGTCTCCTGTATCAGGAAGATGGCATTGTCATTTTCAGTGACATTCGGCCTGCAGCAGCTCATCATTATCTCATAGTTCCTCAGCAGCATGTGAAAGATCCAAAGCGACTGGGCTCAGAAGATATTGAACTTGTAGAAAAACTAGTTTCTGTGGGTAAAGAATTTCTAAGAAAACAAGGAGGTGATGTGACACAATCTCGCATTGGTTTTCACTGGCCACCATTTAATTCAATATCTCATCTTCATCTACATGTAATCTCACCTGTTCAAGGCATGGGATTAATTGGCTCATTGATATTCCGTCCTAACAGTTTTTGGTTTGTGACAGCAGAGTGGCTGTTAAACAGACTGAAGGGCCTAAAGCCTGTTCTGTAATGATACGCAGTAGCATTTGTTAGTTTTTATGATAGCTGGTAGCCAACAGACAACCTTTAACAAAGTGAATTGCATTGTTATGTAAAGACTTATATTAGATTGAAAATCTATGGACAATCTGAAGAATTGTGTTCTGGAATGTTTTTTGTTTTCAATTTGTTGGTGTTTGCAAGAAAGAGAAACAGACACATGCATCTGACTGGTTCCCATGGCGGGGAGGGGGAGGCAGCACAGGTGTGCATTTAATTTTCTTATGCCCATGTGCTGGGCTCAACATTTGAACAATTAAATGACACTGACAGCTGTAATTTCTTACATCTTTCGTTTCTCAGGGATCGCAGACTAAGGCTGGTGGCCCCAATTTCTATGCAAGTTTTTAGAATGAGAATAATTATGAGAATAATTACAGTGCTGTCATAAAACAATCAAATCGGGAGGGTTTTTTATTCATCTCGAGGTAAAAATAACCTCTAAAGTGCTGTTTCCTCACAAAAAACCAAAGCAGCTCATGAGTCTGTAAACTGTTGGTTAGTTATTTTACAATTTACTTTTGACCCTTATTTGTTGATGTTACTGGAGGGAGGCCTACTTCTAAAGCATTTTTAAGCTATCTTTTAATTCTTTCGAGTGATTTTATGAATTTACGGGCCATTTTATCTTTGCTAAAGCAGAAAACATTTTTCTACTTTTACTTCTTGACAGTATTTATATATGACAATACATACATATCAGCATGTTTTAGTCAAGTCCATTCCTTTGGGATGCTGGAAAATTCCAAACCTGTACATGTAATTTTGCAAAACATACTGAGTAGAAAGCACGGTATAATTTATTCTGATGCATAATTATTCCTTCTTATTTTTCTTATTCTTGTGAAGCGCAAGCTTTTATTATCAGCTTTCTTAATTAAAGCATGTATTATGTCCATCCCAGTAGGTAATCCTCATTAAACTACCTTCATCACCTCATTGAAGGAAAGGAAGAGTAGAGAATGTGTTGCACTTGCTGCAACTTGTGTTGTTATATTACCTCCTGTTGGTAGGCCTACTTAACAGTTCTGTTCACTCCCATTTCGCTGATTTAGTAAGAGATTAATAAACATGTTATTCCCACACTGTTTAAACATTTTTACTACAAAGTGAGGTGTGTGTGGTGAAAGATGGTGATGGTACGTCCTTAATAAAGTCCCATGCGGATGAAATGCTTTTCTTTGAGATCTTTGGGATGAAAGGTCATTATCCTGAAAGATGTAAAATGAATGCAGTTTGGATGGGTACCCAACAAACCAGTCTGTTTTATTGCTACTGTTCTTTGAAAGCTCAGGACTGAGCTGCATCAATACTTCAAACGTACTCAGAAATGAGAGTACTAAATGATCAGATTTCAGGTATTGTTTCACTTGTACATGTACTTTATGTTAATTCTCTTTATGAAAGTCCCACGCTTAAAGCACTGTCTGTATTGTCTGTGCTAACATCCGTGTCATTCGTGAATGTTGTTAGTCATTTGTTTCAACACGTGGCTGTTTTATTCTCTCCCCCCCCCCCCCCCCCATTATTGATCCTTAAAAACTCCAAAGAAAGCAAAGAGCATGGTGGGGATGAGGTCAAGAATTAAATTTAATGTACCCAAATAGAAATACACGATCCACTCACTGTAGTAGGCTTGAAGGTGTGCCTCCACTTTAGTACATCATGTGGAATCAACAAGCTCAATGGAAAACCAGTAACCTTGTATTGACTCAGGAATTTACAGACATCGGTATGCCAAAGAAACGATCGTCAGTAAGGTGTAACTTGTGAAATTCTCTCATCTTACTGTAATTTAAAACCTTGGAGCAAGTGTTCGGTAAAGGGGTTTAACAGCAAGACAAGCCAGGGAAAAGTAACAAGTATTCACTTAACTCCCTTGTAGAACTTAACTGTGACTCAGTTTTCCAGGGACTGTGCTGTAGTGTAGCGTGCTGCCTCCCCGAAGAAAAACAACATAACTAACAGCATGGTCTTTTCTACTTCATTGTCTCTCTCTGATTACGAGCAGTCACTTACGTTGCTTTGCCACACTAGATACTACTATTTTAGTAGCAGCTGCAGTGTACATCAAACTGCTTTTGACTTACAAGAATTATGTGTGATACTGTGAGACAAGTTCAAACTCAAAGAGACAATAAAATAGAAAAAGGCCGTGCTGTCTGTCAAATCATTTTTCGTTTGGGCGGCAGTGCTGCCCCTAAGTACTAGCGCTGGGCCATTAGAATGGCGGATGTCCATGATAAGGCTATTGACTGATTCATGACAAATACAGCATAAACATGATTTTATAATTCAGTAACTTAATTTGCAGACAAAAATATATAAATCAAACCGAATGTTTTAATTCATTACCATAATTTAAAAGTGCATGCATGCACCCAGACTCCCCCTCCCCACCGTTTACACTTTTCAAATGTTGGGGGCACGAGTGTGATTATATCTATGCACTTTGTGGAATCTGAATTCACCTGTTTTTTTCGATCGGCTAATAAATCTCGTGACACTCGTTAGCACTGACTGATAATCGTCCGACAGTTTCTTCTTTAATTCTTTTCTTCCTGGTTTGGTTTTCTAACCATCATAGCCTTGACAGCTTCAAACTATTCTCTGTGAATATCAGATTTGAAACAAAACTTTTCTCAAGCAACCGCAGTAGTACTTAGAAGTATGTATCAAGGTGTGTCTGTGCGCTCACTCAACTTAAGTGTTCCACGTGGTTCAAGTGTTGGAATAACATCGACAAACTTAACACAATAAAAGATAATCATTACATTTATTATTACCTCTACTGTCCAATATCTGTTAGTCGTCAAGAGTTTCCTACTTTGTGTGTCCAGTGATATCAGTTTTATAATTGAAGCCAACTGGGTCATGCAAAACAATACACAATGTCATGCATTCCAATGACCATATAATCGGCTTACTTGTTGTCTGACTCTGAGCATGACTGAACAGTCATGAAAGAAAAAAATGCTGGTTGCACGTCGAGAACAACAAGGATATTTATTTTGCTTTCTAGCGTAAGAAATTTGCCAGAGATTTTTGCTTCTGGCTTTTCGTACATTGTAGTCCGTCTAGAGCCTACTCACTTGAATTAAAAGATTGGTTGTAATAAACACATATTTTGGTCCCAAATATTCCCTTCTTTGCCATCGGTGATCAATACTGGATTATTTGAAATAATCAGAACCCATGTTCGCTTAACTGAACCCCACAGCTCAGCTGTAGATATTATGTTCACAATGTCAATTTCATGTGGACTTCATAGAAATTAAGACACAAGAACAAGCCTACCAAATTACAACAACAACAACAACACAACAAACACACAATTATTATATATACATGTATATATATATATTATATATATCAGTAGTTTATATCATAAAGCAGGTTCTTGGCTCCTTATTATACACTGATCATAGAAGAGATTCTATACACCTGTATACCAGCCTAAAGTCAGTTTTAACTTATGTATAAAATATAATTTTAACTAAACAGCTGTTGTCAGTATTACTATTATAAAAATATGTATGCAGAATCATTTAATTGAAATCATAGTCTTCTATAACACTTTAAATTTAAAACATTGAGGTCGAACTGGACAGCATGATACCAGCAATTGACTGTGTGTTTCACGGGTGTGAATGAGATAGGAAGGACCATCCATTTACAAAGTCATTGTGTATCAGTTCCCGAACAATCAGTAAAGAGAAAGGTTGTTCTTGCACAGATTTCTCTGACATTACGACAAACATTTGGAAAAAAATAAGAACTTGAAAAGACGCAAAACTCGGTGAGCCGTTTGAGTTTGTAAACTGCAAAGTCAAATTCAGTAACACATACATGACATTGTAGCCTACTTCCTTGTCCTGACTTCGCAGGGACAAAGCTATTTCTTCGTTCTCCAAAACTCATAAAAGCAGCTTGAATAGTCATTCAATCATATCCTTCCCAAATTACGGGGTCTAGGCATTCAGAGGGGTGCAACAAAAACAGTAACAGAGTACATGTATTCATTCTACTCGCGAATAGGTTCAGGATAGTTGGAATTTACACACACACACACAAACAATTTTAGTATGTATTCCAGTGCTACCTAGTGCTGCTTGTTTTAATTCAGTAACATTGTGGGTCACCGATGTAATTGTTTTGCACTTTGAAATCTGTAGACAATTTATGATCTTTCTGAGCTGCACACAATTGATTTAATTAACTAAGTTTATTAATTCGTTATGCTCTGTGCGACAAGCCCCTTCACTATTGCCAGGGTTTTGGAGATTGGTTAGCTGTCTTTATGCCACCTTTCCCATTGCTCTTCAATTGCCTGATTACCCGTGTCTAAGAACTTCTTATCGCGTCTGAAGCTTTGCTACTGTTCCAAGTCCCTCCTCTTTGTTCTAATACCCTCGATCACAGCCTTTTATTTGTTGATAATTGCAGTTTAGTAGTAACCAAATATTTAGTGCTTGAGGTTGAGTCAAGTGTCATAGTCCCCGGTAGTAAAGATTAGACTCTGTGTGACGCCCTGTCGTCACTGATTTCCCTGGCCCAGACATTAGAGAGCTAAGAACCGTGTTTGTCTGTCCTTGCTTACTGCCCCACTGATCCTCTCCTAACGGGAGATAACCAGCCTGGCCATTTACGATGGGCGATAATCATAGAAGGGTTTTTATTAAAAGTTCTTATCCGTTACGTTGCGGGCAGCTATCGAAGGTGAAGACACAAATCTTAGAGAATGTACTTCTGTTGCTTTGTCACTACTCCTTTTTTCCATCTGAAATTTGCGTAGTAAACAATGCACATTCGGCCCGAAAAAAGCCATGTGATACGCCCTGTCAACCAATGAAGCCGAGGGGAAATCTCCTTGTCTAAATTTGTTTTATGATACTGTATCCAACCAGTTACTCCTGCACTATTGGCTGCCACTTTCCTCTGTATTGGTTTGTCAACAGGGGATCCGGTGAACCATTTAACTTCTACCCTTAACTTTCAGTCCAGGCCAGGAAACATAATCTAGAACATCTGTCCGGTCAACAGAGAATTCTGGAATGAAAACAACACACACACACACACACAAAAGGTGTGGGAAAAGAGTGCATTTATAGCAGGCCAAGCCCATCATGCGTTCTGTACTCTGTCAGCTCATTTTATATATTAATTTTACTTTATTGCATCAATAATCCTGTTAATGGAATCTGTAAACTTTTTGCTGTCCGTCCACATATTATATATTTATCATCCAATCTATTAATTATTAAAAAGGATCAATTATTATAAAATAGCCACAGGAAGTTGTTCCTCCACAAGAGAAATGGAGATTGTTCTGCAATGAATTGCATGTTGCCTCCTTTACTCACCATGACCAAAGTGCGGGGATAGCGGCACTAAAAATAATGGTAATAATATTAATGTGAAGTATTGAACAAAAAGAAAGATGTCTTCTTTAAGCAACACGCCCGCCTCGTTTCGGTAAATAATCAGTCTGTACGAAAAGTTATCAAAATTTTTTAATTTTTTTTAAAGTTGGAATTCGTCTTGAGAAAGTATTTATCTGATAATTATATTCTAAATCAGTTCGCAAAATACATTGTATGCAGTAACAACAAATTCTACAACTTGAACAGCTCTCTCTCTCTCTCTCTCTCTCTCTCTCTCTCTCTCTCTCACTCACACACACACATACACTCTCTCCCCCCCCCCTTTCGCCCACGGTCTATCTTTCTATCTATCTATCCATCTATCCATCTATCTATCTATCCTATCTATCATAAAGTTAACTTTTATCCCTCACATAAAATACCTTAAAATTTCCTGTCAAAAAGCTCTTAACATCCTAAAGACGATCTCAGGAACTGAGTGGGGTGCGGATCGCGTCTCCATGCTACATCTCTATCACGCCCTGGCCAGATCCAAACTAGACTGCGGTTGTATCGTCTATGATCAGCTAAACCATCATCCCTAAAAATGCTAGACCTTGTGCACCATGCACCAAGGGCTGCGCCTTGCTCTGGATGCTTTCCTCACCTCTCCAGTCAAAACTGTCTATGTAGAGGCAAATGAAACGTCCCTGACCGACAGAAGAGACAAACTCTCTATTCAGTATGGATTAAATTGTCTTCTAATCCAGACATCCCCCCCCCCCCTTACAATTTAGTTTTCAACCAAACATACATTCAAAGTTTTGAATCTTTTCAAGGTGTCACTCCTCCTTTTTGTCTTTGGATTCCGTCTTTGGTGGCAAAGGCCGAAATCGGACCGTGTGAGGTGGAAAATGACCCATTTTCTGCCATCCCACCATGGTTAACACATAAACCAAACATTATTTTAGATCCAGCGGCATTACCCAAGAACAACACCATGCCAGAAACTTACAAACAAGTGTTTAGAGAGGTAATCAGTACATACCCTGATCACAGGCCTTTTTATACAGACGACTCCAAGGACCATGATTCCGTAGAAGCCGCCTCATCCTCAAATGCAGATGACAAAACCGAATGGCCCAGTCTCAGCTCCAAAGCCTCTGTCTTTACATGGAAATTCAAGTAGTCAACTTGGCCTTAAATCTTATATCCTATTCCCAACCAAAACACTTCATTATCTTTTCTGATTAGCTGTCCTGCATCCAGGTTTTGAAAAACCCAAATATGAAAACCCACGAAATCATTAATCTGTTATGACATCTCCATACACAGTCCAACAGGGAATATGAAATTGTTCTGTGTTGGATCCCTGCCAAGCTGGCATCAAGGGAAATGAAACAGCAGATGCCCTGGCCAAAGAAACATTGAAACGTCCGCCAGAGCATCTAAAAATACTACATACTGACTTTAAACCCGCTATTAATAACTTTATTAAATCGAGATGGCAGAAAGATGCAATGAACAAACATCAGATAAACTACACTTTATCCAAAATCAACTTGGACAGTGGACTTACGCCCCTCAACAAAATCCTAGAGATGAAACTGCCCTTAGAGGACTCCGTCTGGGTCATACTCCACCTCACACACCAGTTTTTACTACGGTTAGAAGATCCCCCCGTCTGTGTGGCATGTAACTGCCAACTTTCGATAAAACATATTTTAACTGAATGTGTAGACTTCATGCGTATTTGAAGTAGGCATGATGCGTGCCGACCCATGAAAGAATTATTTTCTGGCGTGGACCCGCAACGCATCCTGTCTTTTCTGAGAGAGGCTAAGATCTACAACTTGATTTAGTAACTTGTGTACTCGTTTACAAAAGTTTTTTCAGAGAACTGTACCAATGTGATAAAATTATAATTATGAATGTATTTACATGTAATTCTATTGTTAAATTTAAACGCTCTGAATACGAAACATAAATACAGAGCGTGTGCCCAAATAGACAGTGTGGGGGGGGGGGGGGCGAAAAGTGGCCGTTAACGTGTCGACGCGCCGTAAAACCCAAACTCAAACTCAAATCTGTCTGTCTGTCTCTTATTAGTACTAACTATCTCACTCACACCCACACTCTGTTTGTTTCTCTCTCTCACACACACTCTCTCTCACTCACTTACTTTCAACCTAACTGGAGAAAAAGAAAGAAGGACGGGCGGGGTCCATGTATCCTGACCGAGATATCTGCTATAAAGTCTCGGAGAGGGCAAACAAGAAGAAAGAACGGCATCAAGAGTTGATAGCACGAGTACATGAAACGTTAACATTTATATACACTACCAACAATTCTCTCGAACAGGATCTGCAAATGGACAGAAAAGTGGAATGTCTGGATGTCAGAAAATGGAGATGATGTACCGTAAAAACATAAACTCAAAACTCGGAATCCATGGATGAAAACAATCGAGTTCACCAAACCCGGTTGCCATATGAAAATATATTCTCTTGAAAGAATGAAAAAAAAAAATTATGCTGATTGCAAATTAGTGACTGTAAAATGTAGAATTCCGATATCTGGTTTACAACCAGTTTGCCATAAGAAATTTAACTGTTAAACATAATAATACAGAAAACGCTGAGAAAGTAGACATAAACCTTTAAATATGTATGGGTCTACAAATTTTCAATACCTTTATACAAGACAGTGATAGTAGCCAGATTCTGTGAAAGCTGGTCGGCTTTTCCTGGGCCATTCCAAAAAAAAAAAAGTTAGCAGTGGAGTAAATTAATGCACCAACTGGAATAATGTATAGGGATACCACCTTCATGGTTCTGAATCAGCAAACAATCAGAAATAGAGGTAAACGGACCCAATTCATAATCGTCTAGAATGGACATAACTCTAGAAACTTTCTGTAAGTGCCCAAATCTCATGATTCTCTCAATGCAAAAAATGGCCTAGGCTCTTCAACAATTAGTCCATACATTTTTAATAAAGCACTTTACTTCCATATTTTAACATGCGGTAATTAAAATGTATCCATGATATATTTACGCTAAAGTAAGACTTCATGCACTTATGTATGTGTACGTAAACCTTTCATATTCTTCATCAACAATAGCCACAACTGTAGGGACATAATTGCAAATAATTTCACTTATATCAAATATGTTAAAATGTGTCTAACAAACAAGCTACAGCCGGGAAAACAGCACATTTACATTATCAGTATATTGGGCTCTTGACGTGGCCGGGAACTTGGATAAGCCAGCTGTCTAAGTTTCATTTGACAAAATGTCCAGCCATTACATGGCACAATGGACTTAGGCATCCGCGTAGGATTTGTGGATCATACACATGAATCAAGGTAAGATCAGCATAGTTTAAACAGGTCTGTGTAAAAGACTGTTTATAAAACAGTTTATTTTCCTTCATTTAGTTAAGCATTCATGAGAATGATAGCTTTAAGATTACATTTTTGGCATATGGTTAAAAAGACTGGAAACTACGGTAAACATCTGTGTCAAAATTCGAAACTAATTGATACAATTATGTACTTTTTTCCTTTCTTTTTTTTAACGTAATGTATTTGGCGACATGAGATAGTAATCTTGAAGTGTCTTAGCTATTGACATGCACGCAATGATAACTCGTTGATTTATGAAATAGATTTAACTTTTATCTGTGGATCGTGAACATTCTTGAAACATGAGTTTTGTATGATAAAAAGAGAGCTAAATCTAAATATAAACCCTTTAACCTTTCATCCACTAAGGAGAGTTTAGGCCAGTCTTGAACGATCAAATCCCACACTGAGCTGTTCCTCCTCTTTCATTCTTATGTAAACGTATTGCATGATAAGACCTTTGATTTAGGCGGACCGGTTAAGTGATTTACATAGGACATACATTGCGGCTACGTGTCTTCTCAAAACATTCAATAAAAATCTCGCGAACTAATGTCTTATTGCTAAGCACGTCCAATAAATTTCCGTTTTGAGCCAGCCCCGATCTCGACCCTATTTGGCACTGGCTCCAAGAGGACCCCAACTAATACACCCTGGGGCCATGTCCGGACAGTATTGAAACAGTTTGAGTTCAAATCTTTTCTCAATTAATCATGATTATCTGTTCCTTTGTGGAAAGGGGTGGGGATGGCGGAAGGGCTACCCCCTAGCGGCAGCTGATAACAAGATGACACATACAAGGTAGTGGGCTAGGGGGTACGGGGACAGCCTATCTTGGGAGATACGAAGTCCGGGTAAGGGAGGAGGCAATAACGTGTAGTCTGCAGGCATAGGTTTGGCTCTCATGGCTGAAATTTGGGGAGTTTCCCCGGCACAGCGAACTGCATGCCAGACACCAGGGCCACAGATCTTGTCACTGAATGTTAGTTTGAAGCACCTCTTCTGTGGTTTGTAGCCCTGCTCTTGCATGTCAACAAACCTGATTGAGCTCAGTGGTCTCTGAAGACGGCGCATCGCATCTACTTTCGCGCATTTGGTGCAGTGTTTTGGCAACACTAAGTGATTTTCTTCATAATCAACAGGATTTTGTGACATAACTAGTGATTGTTTTCCTTCGTGTTGTGTACTGACATGAAGTAGTGCTGGATCTTTTTCGTATCGTAAAAAAAAATTGTCGAGTGGATTAGACTCTGTGACCTCTGTTAACTTTCATTTCCTGCCCGAGATAGAAGCAGCGCGTTTAAGACTTTAATCCAAGGAGGAAATTGATAAAAGTGGCTTACTCTGCAATACATTCTGAGATTCACAGGTAAAAATTTCACATGATAACAAGTTGAAGAAAATTATGGGCAATGTCTCTCAAGACTTGGTTTGACTGTTTATTTAAACAAAATAAATTCAAATTTGTTATGCAGTTTTTGTTAATCAGACTTGGTTTACAATCATAATTTGTGACCGATGCAACAAACACACGGTCTTTCATACATTATATTTAAAAAATCAGATTTCATATACCATGGGGGCAAAACTCGCGCTCTCGCCAGTGACTGACATATAATTCTCTCTTTTTAAAGACATAACTGATATTTAAATATTCACGAAGAAGTTTTTGGACGTATCGAAAAAAAGAAAAGAAAGAAAAAATACACATAACAGAATCACCATACATGTAAAGAATTTCATGTACATCAGAATTTTACATCCTTTCAATTTCCATATTTCGCGTGAACGCCTGACATTTTGTTTTGATTAAA
The DNA here is from genome assembly GCA_963931925.1 of Onchidella celtica. Classification (NCBI taxonomy): domain Eukaryota; kingdom Metazoa; phylum Mollusca; class Gastropoda; order Systellommatophora; family Onchidiidae; genus Onchidella; species Onchidella celtica. The sequence continues at coordinate 12,625,121 of OZ007575.1, forward strand.
AATTGGAAACGTCAATCGTGCTGCAGAAAATTGTATACATAAGGAAGAATTCGAAAAAACACTAAGGAGAGAAACATAACACCCCGGAGAGGTTTAATTATTAATACCGACTTTTAAAGGATGGTTTGCTAAAAATTCAAACAGGATATATCTATACACTTCTACGCTTGAAATTCTGACTTTTCTGCACACAAAAATTATTCTCAATAATTTTTTTCACTAGTGCAAAAAACCAAACAAACCAGTTTTCATATGCTCCCAAATTTCAATAAAAAAAAAACAAAAAAAAAAAAAACAGCAAAAAAAGTAACTTCCGCTATAGAATTAGTCTTTGCTAGTTTCAGGTGATTCTTCATCAAATAATCCTTGAAAGCATCATCTTCCTTGGATTCATTTTGAATTACTCAGGAGACTGTCGGACATTTTATGAAATGGACCAGAACTCGCAGCAATTCGTTTAAAGTGTTTTTCCGGGAAAAAAAAAACAACAGTTTGGATGATAGAGGAGTAGTAATCATCTCTATCATTTAGATAATGTAGTGATGGTTAACAGCAACAACAGTAGTACCGGTTTTGTTATCGTCAGTATCATCACTATTATCATCATTGTTACAGTAGGGGCATTAATAACCACAATTTTATTTATTTATTTATTTATTCATTTATCTTTTTATCTATTTATTTTTTTCTGTTTCTTTTCTAATCTTTACTCACATTACCAACAAAGCATGCTGCACGATTATCCTGTTTCAAAATGTTCAAATCACTTTTCTGAAAAATACGTTTTTTAATATTACTGGGTCGCCTTCCTTGGACCAGGAAATCAAATTTCAAACACTAGCAATTAATACATATCCACCATCATACCTATGCAATGTTTCAGTGTGATATTTACAACAAAATTATTCTGATAAGTAAAATTTACAATGTGGTTTTTGCACTGCTATCCTCACTACAGCCACACACCTTACCAGTAACTGCTAATGCACAACTTTTCTGATGCTGATTTATTCATTCATTCATTCATTCATTCATTCATTTATTTTCTTTCTTTCTTTCTTTATTATTAATTTTCAATTATATAACAAATCAATTAATTTTTTTCATTTTTTATTTATCTGTTTATTTATTTATTTATTTATCATTTATCTGTTCATTTTTTAATTAATTAATTTATTTGTATATTTATTTATTCATTTATTTTAGTGATCAATTAATTGATTAATTCATTAATTGCGTTATTTATTTATTTATTTATTTATTTATTTATTTATTTATCTTTTTATTTATTTATTTACGTATGCATTCATTCATTTATCCATCCATTCATTCATTCGTTTCTTTTTTCTTTATTGTTATTTTTTCACATCGCAGATTCATAAAGATAGTTACTTTACTTTGATAATTTTTAAATAGTGAAAGAATATATCGTGGAATATGGATGGATGGAGTTGGTGCCGTGCCTATTTTGTTGCTGGTAACAAACTGCTGGATTTTATGCCATCTGTGTCCATTATTATTATTATTATTACTATTACTGTAGACTTCATGTGTCTGAGCGATCCTGGCAGTAGCTGATAGATTATCTCAGATATTCCCTTTAGAAACAAAGTGTCGTTGTCATTGGTCAAATTTTGCAGATGTACCCCCTATGCTGCACAAACTAAGCAAAGTTTTTTAAAATTTTGAATATCACTTTCTCGAAATGATTTTTGGAAAAAAAAGAAAAAGATCATGGTCTTCCTCTTTAATGAGAGGTACGCGGAATTGAAATTGTCTCCCAGAGTGGGCAGTCAGTTGAAACACATGTTCTATTATCAAGTGAACTTAACAGTTCCAAAACCTCTTACATTATCCTTAAACCAAAATAGTCATTACAGAGTGACTTTCTTGGAAATGAACGGAAATGAATGAGTTTCTTTTATCGTCCACTGTTCGCAGGGAAATCCCACCACTACCACCCCACCCTCCCTTTTTTTTTTACTCTTGAAATATCATAAAGCTTCCCCAGTGCAGTCCTTTTGTAGGGCAGGGCAAATTAAAATTCAGCCGGTGACAAACATAATACGCTTCGTTTATGCATTATTTATTTATTTATTTATTTATTTATTTATTTATTCATTTATTTATTTATTTACTTTTTTATTTATTCATTCATTCATTTATTATTTATTTATTTATTTATTTATTTAGTATTTTAGCAGTGTTTATTATATTAGCCTAATTGCTTGATTTTTTTTTTCAAACGTACAGTCTCTCTTGAACATAATGTTCGTTGCAGCATCTCAATTAACATCTTGTCTGCGCTTTAGTGTTACATATAGAATTGACGGAGAAATATCAACGGTTCAGGAGAAACTAAACTTTAACCTGGTAGGTCCCAGAGATGTAAAGAAGACAAGTTTTGTTAAATATGTCAATTATATTTTACCTGCAGCTTCAGTGTTGTACTATTCTTTTGCATCATTATAATATAGCGTAAAGTAGAAAACTTCGTAGGTTAGACAAGTAAAAGGAAAAGCCCTGACAGGTAATATCTGAAGTGTTTTAAAAACGAGTCTTATTTCCATCGCTGGTTACTGTTTCATCAATGACAATTTGGGCTCGTTGGGTGGGGGTTAAGGATATTAAAACCATAGGGCCTTTCCACATCAACTGAACGAAAATACTACGTTGACATCACCACATTTATTACAAAAAAACAAAAACAAACAAACAGAAACAAAGCAGATGACCAAGATATTATTTTCTATCATAAGTATTTGTTGGTAATATTAAGGATTAAAACTTAAATAATTAATTCTAAAAGACAGTGAGAAACAGACAGAGAATTAAATTAAGCAGTGCATTTTTAACACATTTAGAGTAAAAATATAGCTGCTTTTATTTAAAAAGCTAACGCAAGAATAATTCTAACAACAACGTCATAATAACAGAAGGTTCTTTTTAACCAACAAGAATGCAGTTCAAACCAGCTATAAAATCCGCCTTCATAAGTATACAGTCATCGTCACTCTCACCACCACCACCACCACCACCACCACTGCCAACACCACTATCAGGGACTATCATTACCGTCCATCAGTGTCACAACGACCATTACATAACGTAATCATTTTCAGTCTTTAGGCCAGAATCTCAAAGATTATTCAAATTGTCTAGAACAGAAATTGCAGACATACATGTAATATTCAAACTTTATCCAGAATATTCATAATTAGGTATCTGGGCATCACTCTTTTAAGATTTTATTTTTGGTAAGAAAATATAAAGTAGGTGGCAGTTTTCACTAACTGTATTTGTAGATGTAAGCACTGAATAGATTATACAGTGGAATATTGCACTGGTTGATACATCGTAAATTAGGGCCTGTTATTTGATTTCAAAATATTTTATTTATTTATTTATTTATTTATTTATTTATTTATTTATTTATTTATTTATTTATTTATTTATTTATTTATTTATTTATTTATTCATTTATTTATTTCCAGTATGTACTCAATTCTTTGGTCTTCTAGCACTTTAAATGGTACTTGGTGGTATCGTAGATATAGCCATTTACAAAAGTAATTTTAATTTTGAAAAAAAAAAAGCATCAGGTCTAGTAGCCCTGAAATATTTACACTCAGCATAATAGGCATTTATACACCTACTTCTCAATAGGTAAGCATTTCTTTCTTTTGCCCTTTCATCCCTCTTGGAATCCTCCCCCCCCCCCTTCCTCAACAATAGTGTCAACCAGGAGTGCATTGGATCAAGTATATTTACCAAGATTAAATTAAAAGTTAATCTGGAGATCAAGAAGAGTTGCAAGCCTTCTTCTGGAGCTGTTTGTAATAGGGAAATCATAATGTTTCTTTCTTCTAGAAATTCGTCTTAAATACAATCATTTTTATTGAGAGAGATTTCCTCCCTCTCAAAACTGTGCATCTGAAATTTATGATGACCCCAAAAAAAAAAAAATTCATCTTCCTTCCTAGACCCGAACACAGTCAAATTCCATAGGAAAATTTTCAACGTGTTTGTGGCACATATCGATTGCTTTGAAGCTGTTACTGTTATCTTTGAGGACTTGAGAGGTAATTGTGGCGAGCATGAATCTGTGTAGCCAAGACTTGTACGGCCTTCAGGACCTGAGCGACTTCTGCGCCGGTTCGGAATGCAACAGTTCGACTTGGCGACAGTCGGGGGCCAGAGCCTTCATGGAGGATTGACAGCATGTGGAGCCATTTAAAACCCCCGGATTTGCGTAGTTCAAGTTATCTTGTGTTTATGCTTTTTTTAAAAGTACGATTGTACTATTTTTAATTTCAAACTCGTACGTATTTAAATCCGAGGGCACGGCGTGAGTTTGAGTCGTGGTTGACTAGGCTACTTTCCGAAAGATTTTGAAAAAGTGTTTACGTGGAGACGCCCTCTGTTTACGTTATAATTCTTCGTCGAGTCGCTGGGCTTGGTAATTCTTACGCCTTCAGACATTTCAATACAATTACTATTCTAAGTGTACAAAACTATTTTGGGTGTTGTTCAAGCCAAAGATGGCTGTAGGTTCCGAGACGGTCGAATTATTAATTTTAGGTGGGAAAAACTCGAAGAAAGTTTCATCCTCCATTTCACAAAGTCGTCATAAATCATTCATGAGTTGAATTCCACAATACCGGTACTCTACTTTTCCTACCCAGCGTCTGTTTGAGCTTGAGCCCGTCGACCTACTGGTCTGGCAAGGAATTTGCCATTGTTGCAGCAGTTGTGTTTGTCTGCATAAAAGGATATTACCGGGAACTGAATGCCACGAGAATTAAATTTATCTGTTTTTAGGAGCCCACTTCTCAGAAAAGAAAAAAAAAGTTGAAACTTGAAATAATTATTTTAAAACTTTGGATCTTATTTCTGTTGATAGAATATCGACTATGCGATTGCCGTATGTAGGTTTAGGCCAAAATAACGTTTCCTTTTTCCATTTCTGGCGCATTTATGATATGTGGATGAAAAGTGGCTACAGGAAATATATTTCAGTAAGATGTGGAGGCTACAGAGGCTTTACTTGACCGTGTCTGTTGTGTGTGTGTGTGGGGGGGGGGGATAAATTTGACTTATACAAATGTTTTTTTTTGTTTGTTTGTTAGTTCTGGGTAAAGCACACAGAGACAATTTTTAAAAAAATTAAAAATCATGTTTTCTTACTATTTAAAGTTGCTGGTTAGGAGGTTGTATTTTGAAATATTAAGGACTTTGCCGGCAATCTTTTCCGGAAGAGTGGGGGGAAAAATGCGAGACGTTAAGAAATCACAACTGTAAAGTTTACATTTTCTTTTCCTTCTTTTTTTTCTTTTGAAGGGGCAATTATGATGTTATTATCTCTACATTTGGGCCTTTTTGACCAATCAGATTTCTTGCAATGGTCAGTTGATTTCTTTGCTAAGATGGTGGGCAAATGGACTCTTTTTCGAATATTGTTTAGGATTAGGTTTATCATTAGAATTAGGGATAAGGCTGAGATCTCGGAAACTTCCTGTTGCTTGTCGATTTCAGTGGAAAATATGATGCCAGTTTCTGTGTAGTGCACTCGGCCACAATAACCACTGGGGATCAGAGGGACCATTCGGCCAAATTAACCTTTTCCTTTTCAATTGCAGAAAACATGGGAGATACCCGAAAACAGATATTACTCGGCACAATTGCTATACGGAAGTGAATATCAAATTGAATTAAACAGAAGCTGCCTGTCTATCTGCATGTCTTTCTCAATGATTCATTCACCATTCATTCTATTTACCCACTTCCACTGTCTCTTTTCAGAAAAGTATAAGTAATTTCAACCTGACACTAAACACTTTCACAAAAGAAAAAAACAAACAACTAAAGTTTGATATACCGACTGTACATGTTATGAACTGTGGCTCATTTGTTGGAAACAAAAATCATGGTGTCCTGAATGCTGAGTAAACGTCTGCAACAATAATGACCATCACTGTCACTTTGGCTTTAAAGTGTTGGGAAAAACGTCTATTTTCTTCAAACCACTACTCTATCTTAATCAGAGATACGCCAGCAAAACAGAAAGAGATGATATTTAATGTGCGAAATGCATCTGAATCCTGCAACAAGAGTTTTTGCCACGCAAAAGAAATGTCGCATGGACGTCTCATTTCACTGACATCTCAGATATAGCCACGCAACTTTCACATACGACAATAAGAGTGACTGAGAATGCAATGATACAAAGTACAGTATATTTTCATTCTGATATGTACACGTTCATGTGCGAGAAAGCAGGTCATTTGCCTCTTGACTTCAAACTGCCTTCACCTCATTTCAGAAAGTACACAAATCTCCTTCTATCCGACACGTTTTCTTGCAGTATATCTCGGCAGCATTCTTATGTCAGTGTATACATACATACAGTAAACTGGCTATGCTACGGTGCCACGAGCGAAGCCCGTCAAAATTTAGGTACTACATCAACAAATCGTTTTGTGTAACCTGGCAACGGAACTTTCTCCCTGTTATCCCCCATCTCACAGTTCCTTGTAGTTATTATACGGAATAGACTTGAAAGACCTGCGCCGGGGAGGTTTGGGGTGGGGGGGGGGGTCAATATGTGGAAGTCGCTGTGCACTGAAACTAAAGTTTACAGTTACACACCTGGGCCACTGAACTGGAAAAAAAATGCACCAAAGAAAATACATGTGGATGTAAACAAATAGGTAACACATATGCCATATACATAGGGACATTTGGAAACAGAGAATTAGAGACCAGTCAGATTCATTACGAACAGGTCTTCTATTTTCAAGACAATTTCATGCGGATTCAGAATGCGCTCATATTTGCAAACCTCAAGGATTGTCCCGCTTCCACCATTAATATTTAGTCTTCGTCTGAATTCCATTCTTCCCACCGGATGTGCTTGAAAATGAGCATAAATGGCCAAACTATTACTATGATATCGTAGGGAATTTTCCAGATTGTTGTATGTGACATTTTGCGCAGAGTTTTGAGTTTTTGTCATAAAAATGGTTCTCTCACTCCTAATTACATTAAGTACAAGTGTCTTTCCAATCGGTTAAAAACTTTTCGGGATATGTGTTTGTGACGTAGTGTTGTCCTCTGATTTTATACAACTCCTCAAAGTTTCCATCCCCATTTTCTCGAAAAGACAAAAATACCTCACACAACAATGTGGAAAATAGCCAACGAAATGGCAGTCGATGTCCGAGGTGACAGAATTGAGTTGCAGGTGGGAATGAAAAAAACATCAAACAACAACTAGACTAATTTTAAATTTTCATAAACCTAAATTTCTGGATTCATATCTGGATCTAGCGACAATGTGCAATCTTCCTCTGACAAATTGAAAGTCAAGGACTGATGAGCGTTGCTACCGACTAGGTGGGCGACACTTAAGTAATGTGACTGAAACTGCAGGAGAATACTCAGATTTATTACCTGGGTGTGTCCGGCCCCCCACATAGTGTGAGGGAATCAAGGGCCGAAACACAACATGTTTGGCGTAGGTTCCCTTCTTCAGAAACTCTCCTGTATTCACGCTCCCCCAATATTTCAGAATTTTTGTGAACCTTTGAAAATGGCTCAGTCGCCGAAGTCATGTGACACGCATATATTTACGGGTTTGGCGTTTCCGGGCCTGATCATGTTTTGACAGAGGCCTCCCAATCTTGTCTACGCAGGAACATTCTTGTTGTCCCACTCAACAGACGAGGTTTCACGGCGAAGACTCACAAAATAATTATTCTTGCACTGTCGATTCGTCTCCAATTATTATTTTTTTTTTTTCCGAGTAGACAGGACACAGTTTGACATCGTATTCGGAAGTTTCATCTCAAATAATTACTTACATTTAATGTATATTTCACCAAGTATATCATTGTCAACGCCAGTCACTCTGTCATGTGGAACTTTTCACTTGAGTATGTGTTGCAGTTTCTGTGAAAAAGAATTATGGTCGAGCTGTTCTTGTCGCATCTCTTAAAACCGTATAACAATTTGCTGAAACTCAGTTTGAACCGATTTCTAAAGTGATCCTACACTTTCTCGCTGAAATGTTTCATGAAATTAGTGTCAGAAAATCTGAATATGTTTTATTGATTCTTTCACAGCTTCAGTTTATGAGTGTATTTTATGTGGAAGGCTGTTTACAGGGAATCCGAATTCATATTCCATTAGAATTCATGTACCGTATCATAGTGAGAGGGGTTAGATTCTAGATACCTTCGAAGTAATAGCTATACGGCATCTGACTTCGACCGCATGGTGATTAGTATTTACTCCCATTTTAAAAAAGAATACTTGTCACTGATATGGTTAAAATGAAGAATATCAAATATCATCGTTGCCGGTGCTCCAATCTGAGTCTCTCTATTTTAGACATAATGACGGTGGCCAAATTTTGTTTTTTACACTGGAGTACTTAAAAAATAACTCTTTGTCCGTGTTAGATTTTCTTTATGACAAGTGGACGCCGAAGACATTGATATAAAATATAGCTATATGACATCATGGAATTAATTTAGGAGACTTTAAAATATGAATGACGTCGAGCATTTTGATATGCGCCTCTTTAAGAAAAAAAAGTATGTATCGAATGAAATCATCTGACCTTGTATTAAAAGAAAAAAAAAACACTTGACAAAGAAAATAATATTAAAAACATTATATTGAGGCCTTACCATTTGCACACATTGACATCACCATTTACCTACTCACATATCGTTGGGAGTTAGCAACACACGTGTACAGCTTTTTGAAATACTGTTCATGTCGTAAAAATAGAAAAAGGAAGAAAAAATAGGCCTTTGTTTTTCTTCTCTTGAATAAATTTCAAATGTTCCCAGGCATACCCTTTTTAAGGCGGAGTAACAAATGCATCACTTGTTTGGCGTATAAATCTCAAAGAAGACGTCAAGTCACCATTCTTTGAGAATGTCAGAGAAACTGGTGATAAAATTCAAGTGGGTCATTTTACTATTCAAAGCATTGTTCGTTTAGACTCAGATAATTTAATTAAAGATAGCTGTCCAGTTTTTAGTCTTTGAAAACCGAAATGAAAACTGATTGTGAAAGTATTATAATTAATATTTCAATTTTAAACTCTTTAGTTTCCAGAATACAAATAAATAAATAAATAAACAAATGTGAATGTTGGATATGCGACCGTATGTGAATAATTGACATTAGCTTATATCATTGACTTAACTAGAGAATTTTCTGCTGTGGACTTCAACACAGTGACCTGTTCAGCAAATTCCAATTTTGTGACATATTTATCTTAGATATGGCATGAAGGGTTAAAACAATATTTCTGTGAGAGAAGAAATGCTATGGACATTTGTGAAGATAATGTGAAGAGAAACATTTGATTCAATGTGTGTGTGGAGCCCATGATGTCTCCAGCCATGGCTACTGCAGTCAAAAGATCCAGGCCTGACGGGGGCAACCACCTGATGGAACTGAGCAATGTGTCGAATGACAATGTGCTGAAAATAGGTAACTTTTCTCCTATTTTGTTTATTCATTCATGTATCCATTCATTCATTTATTCATTCATTAAACCATTGACTTATTTTGTTTGCCAGTTTAGTAGCTTATTTATTCATGTTTTTGATCAATTATTTAAATTATCTACTTGTTTAATCATTTGTGTGTGGATTTGGCGAAATCGAGCTTATGGGAAAGACCAAATTGCTGAGAAAATCCCTCCCAAGAGGGCAAATTTTCTATGGAAATTGAGAATTGCTTATAAAATGAAAGATTAGCCATTAAAATAGTTTTTTGAAATCGTCTTAGAAATATTTAATTTTGATTTTTAAAGAGGTATAAAAAGTTCACTTTGAGCCCTATTTCGCTAGATCCACTCACATTTGTGTATTTAAGAAAAATGTCATTCCTTAAAATTTTAGTTCGTGAATTACAGAAATGCAAGAATTCTCTGCCTTTAAGGTTCATTAAATGTTAATGTCTGTGAAGTTTCTTTCAAGTGGTTTTCGCTTTACATGTATTTCTCAAGAAAATTTAGACTAGAACCCAACGTTTCACCTTTTAATAATTCATTAATTAAAATTTAATAATTCATTTAAAATTTATTATTAAAATTTATTTAATTTATTTCCTTTTTATGTGTTCTTTTCATTTATTTTTTTTTTTGTTTAGTTTGGTTACTTTTCACAGCATTTATATATCCATAGAGTGCCTCTCCGGGTATTAATGTATTCATAGGGGCCTCCTAATGGTTTAGATGTCTTGAAAACAAATAATAATTTATTATACTTTATTATTTTGTTAGTATGGAGGTTGTTGGTGCTATATTTCTGTAATCAATTTTTATCATTTAGACCACATGTTAGCAAAAGCAAATCATAACAATTAACTAGTCTTCATTTGTTGTTCTCAAAAAGTTACTAATATTTTATTTCATATATAAATTAGTATATTATTTCTTTTTAATTTGTCTCTCTCATATTTTATTCGTTTACTTGTTAATATAATTATTAAACTTCATCTTGTGATTCCAGTAAGCGTATACCCTGCAACTTGCGTCCATTTATTTGCTTATTTACACAGTATCACTGCAGTAGTGTGTTTTATGAAGTTGTTTTCTAACATTTTGAATTATTCATATAAATGGACGAGTTTACCCCCTTTGTTAGTTAATTAAGATTTTAATTCAAAGCATGCATAACAACAAGCAAAGGATCTATATCAGTGGTACAGTATTAGAAAGGATTCTTCTATTTGCCCTCTGAATTGGTGACATCAGGGGTTATTCATATTCACTCTTGAGAGTCTTGGTAATAGACTAGTTTTGATATTGCCTGTCCATCAACAACAACAACAAAAGTCCTTTTCGCCTGAAGACGGTTCTTTGTCACTAAATGTCAGACTCGGCCATAATTCTAAAAGCATAGATCTAATTATAGTAAAAATATTCTTTAAAAAATACAGCGCAAAAATTCTTTTTCATAATTATCAGCATACTCATTTGTAGTGCCTCAAAACATGCCCACATTTCTAATGAAGGCGTCTGTCTTTTTCCGAAAATTGTGTTTAAATAGTATGTTAGAGCGTGTCCAGCAAGTGACTCGCCCTAGAGGTTTTTCATACTTTATCCAATACATTCATAACGGTGTCCTAAGTCAATGCTTCATAATATTAGGAGAGAGAACCATTTTTGGGGCTCAGGCTCTAGGACAGATCATAGTTAGTAACGGTAATGAAACTTCATGAAATGACCTACTGATATTTATAGTAATAATAATAGTTCGTCCATCAGGCATGATGATGACCTTAACAACACCAGAGGAATAAAGAACAGAAATTGTTGAGAATTTCAACACATGGACAATAAAGAGAACTAAAGGACACAGAGGACAGAATGGAAAGACTGTTCTTTCATGACTTATGGCTTCTCATGTGACTGATAAGTCCTATTTTTGCCCTGCAGACCCTTCCGCATAAATGACAAGAGTGCTCCGTTGGTTCAGTACCACTGGGCCTTTTCTTGCGCCATTCTCTTTTTTTGATAGCCTGCTGGACTCTGTCAGCTTCCCATGCTTTGCTGCCTCTGGTAAGGGCCGCCCTCCAATTTGCACGATCAAGCGAGAGCTTTTCCCACTCACTCACATCAATGGCAAAGGCCTTCAGTGATTGCTTGAGAGTGTCTTTGTAACGTCTCTTTGGGGCCCCAACATTCCTCGTTCCATTGGAGAGCTCAGAGAAGAAGATTTGCTTAGGGAGTCTGGAGTCGGGCATTCTGACAACATGTCCTGCCCAACGTAGCTGAATTTTTTTCAGGTGGCAGAAGATGCTCAATTCCTTGGCACGATTGAGGACCTCAGTGTCAGGAATTTTATCCTGCCATTTGATCCTTAGGATCTTTCTAAGGCAGGCCAGATGAAAGTGATTTAGCTTTCTGGCATGCGATTGGTACACTGTCCAGGTTTCAGCCCCATAGAGTAGGGTGGGAAGGACCACAGCATTGTACACTTTCAGCTTAGTGTCTGTGCGAATGCCGGCAACATCCCATACTCTCTTTCGAAGCCTGCCAAATGCAGAGCTGGCTTTGCTGATTCTTGAGAGAATTTTAGTATCAACACGAGCCGCGGAAGACAGTGTACTGCCAAGATAGGTGAAGTTCTCCGACACCTTCAGAAGACTGTCATGGACTTTGATATTTGGGGTCACAGGATACTTGTCGTCTGGAGTAGGCTGATGGAGCACTTCCGTCTTCTTTGTGCTTATTGTGAGGCCAAAGTTGTCACAGGCACTAGAGAACTTATCAACACAGTTTTGCATGCTATCCTCATCGTGTGCCAGAAGTGCACAATCATCAGCAAATAGTAGGTCACAGACTTGAGTACTTTTGGTTTTTGGTTTTTGCCTGAATTCTCCTGAGGTTGAATAGACTGCCATCAGTTCGGTACTTGATGCTTACCCCTTGAGGAGGAGAGCTAAAGGCTTCTTGTAGCATTGCAGAGAACATGATGCTGAACAGAGTTGGGGCTAAGACACAACCCTGTTTTACCCCATTTGTGACAGCAAAGGGTTCTGAAACACTGCCGTTGCTTTTGACTGCAGCTTGCATGCCATCATGAAACTGGCGCACTATTGTGATGAATTCGGGTGGACACCCAAACTTCGCCAAGATTTTCCAGAGGCCTTCACGACACACTGTGTCAAATGCTTTTGTGAGATCAACAAATGTGATATACAGCGCTTTATTTTGTTCCATGCATTTTTCCTGAATCTGTCTGGCAGCAAAAATCATATCCGCCGTTCCCCTCTCTTTACGAAAGCCACATTGGCTCTCGGGAAGCAAGTCATTTGACGAGAGGTGATCAAGAAGGCGATTCAGAAGCATTCTTGCCAATATTTTGCCAGCAATTGAAAGTAGAGAGATTCCCCGATGGTTGTCACAGACTTGGCTGTCCCCTTTGTTTTTATACAGATGGATGATTGAAGCATCTTTGAAGTCCTGTGGCAGCTTCCCTGCTTTCAACATATGATTGAACAACTCGGACAACCTTTCAATAAGCTTTTCTCCACCGAAGGCATACACCTCAGCAGGAATTGAATCCACGCCTGGTGATTTGTTAAAGGACATCTGATTTGTGGCAGTTCGGGTCTCATTTGCTGTGAATGGCTTGGCAAGAGCTGCATTAATAGGAGTCTGAGGGAGGCGGTCAATGGACTCAGTATTTATATTTGATGGCCGATTTAGCACACCTCCGAAATGTTCTGCCCAACGCTGAATTATGGTATTCAATTCAACAATGCGTGTTGAACCATCTGACGCAAGAAGTGGCGTAGTGCCAGAGCGGGATGGTCCAAACACAGCTCGGAGGCTCTCAAAGAACTTTCTAGTGTTGTTTGTGTCGGCATATTTCTGAGTTTCTCTTACTCGCTCTTCAAGCCAGTCATTTTTCATTTTCCTCAGCTTCTTCTGGAGTACACCCTTACGTGCACGCAGTGCATCAGCTTTTGCTGTGGAAGAGGGGTCACTGCAGTGAGCTTGGATGAGACTATTTTTTTCTTTGATGAGCACTTTGATTTCATTATCATTATCATTGAACCAGTCCTGGTGCTTGCGGACAGGAAAACCAACTGTGCTGCTGGCGCAAGAGTGTACAGTCGTTTTTAGGTCAGTCCAGCTCTGTTCAATGTTCTCAGGATCAAAAGTCACGCAATCCAATTTTGAGGAGAGTTCTGATGAGAGCTCGCTCTGTTTCTCAGCTGAGCAGAGTTTTGAAACATTTAGGCATTTAGGTGGCGCTTTTCCTTGAGGGCGTCTATTGCACCTCAATGTTAGTCTGAGCTTGCAAACAATGAGTCTGTGGTCAGTTCCACACTCGGCACCACACATCGCCTTTGTTACAAGGACATCCTTTCTGTCAGTCTTCCTCACAATGACATAGTCTATGAGATGCCAATGCTTTGAGCGGGGATGCATCCATGACGTTCTGTTTCTCACGGGGAGACTAAAATTTGTGTTGGTAATGAACAGGCCAAATTCAGCGCACAAAGTAAGTAAGCGCAACCCATTGTTATTGCATGAACCAACTCCATGAGGGCCCAAAACATTTGGCCACGCTGAGATTTCGGAGCCAACCCTAGCATTGAAGTCCCCCAAGAGAATCAGCTTATCAGCTGCCGGGACAGAGCATATGACAGATTCTAGATCAGAATAGAACTTGTCTTTGGCTTCACCTGGGTTTGTCATGGTGGGCGCATATGCGCTAATGAGGGTGGCTGACTGGCTTTTCCCAACTGGGATCCTGAGTGTCATTAGCCTGTCATTTATTTCAATTGGCATGGACTGCAAGTTTCTGACAAGGTCATTTTTAATTGCAAACCCAACACCATGCTGTCTCGGTTCGTCTGCACCCTTGCCTTTCCAGAAGAAGGTGTATCCACCACTGAGCTCTTTGAGTTGGCCACTATCAGGGAGTCTGGTCTCACTGAGTGCCACTATGTCCAGGTTGTACCTGCTGAGCTCAATGGCAATAAGTGCAGTGCGTCTTTCCGGGTTGTTTGAGTTGTCCTGTAGTGTGCGTATATTCCAGGCTCCTAGCCTGAGTAAGCTGAATTTCTTTTTGTTTCGACCGCAAAAAGGGATCCCCACTGGTCGCGGTATACCAGTCAGGGTGATGTGAAGTGGGCTTTCTTTAGGGCACCTTTTCTAGCCCCTTCCTCAGTTGAGGTGAGCAGTGCTATCCTTAAATAAGGCTGCTCAGCTACTGTGGGTGCTGCCTCCCCACGCCTCCACTTCAATCGACGATGAAGCGACCATAGCCCACAGCCACCAACGTGTAGGTCTGTGCTAACAGCTTCCAGTCTATCCGAACCTGCTGCCACCGCACTCGCCCATCGCCGTTGGAATTTTGAGAGGAAAGAAGACGAGACAAAGATGAAAGAAGACGAGGTGAGTGTTAAGACTGGCGCAAAGAATTTGTTTTTAGTGAGAAAGAGCTGCGCAAACATCAGACTCACTCTCTCGCCTGGACACAACTTATCCAAGTGGCAAGACAGGGTCAAGACGACTGGAAATGTATCCAGGTGCAGGAGGATGCCAGAGGGACAGTCATATTGCCTGACCGGCTGCCTGTAGGCTACTCCACAGCCTCGCAGTCCCAACTGACTAGGGTGAAAGACCCAAACCAAAGAACACCAATACAGGTGGATGCTCTGTGTCACGATATCCAGGCCAGAGTGACGGTATATTGCCATCTGCCCTATCAATCAACCACTGGCCTGCTGCCGCCAGCTTCGAAGCTGCGTCCGGGAAGTTTGCTCAATTCTTCGTCTGTGATTTAGGCAAACAAGCCTATGACCACACCGCTACCGGGGGCCAATGTGAAGGACTCAAGTACTGAGGGTCACATTGTGCCCTAGCATGTGGCCGTTGGGTTAGATGAAACCTCCTCCGCCCTGGCCGTTTGCACCGACAGGTGCACGCCCACTGATACCATGCTAGCGTACCAGTTCATGAAACAGGTTGTACTGGATTACATGTTACCAGTAGCAGATTTTTTTGACCTGACCTGACAGTTGTAGAATTTGTCGTGAAAAATTATACTGAAGTTTTAAATGTTTAAACAAAGAAAGAGACTATTGTAGCTGGCATTGAAGATTATGTTTGATCCCTGCCAGTAACCCCATATCCACCCCTGATGGACTGTTTACTAGTAAGGTATAATATCCTAGTTTAATGGTCCCGCTGACACCCGGTCATTGATGACATTGTACACAGATAAAACTTGACACTCATCTAAGCTATATTGGTCACCGTGCACACAGTTTGATTACGTACGACACACGCTATCAATGGACTAGTATTGATGCTGATAAAGATTTAAAAGATGACGATTACATGCATCTGCCGGCGCTACTTGAAACTGCTCGTAAGTCCTGTTACTGTCATATTTCCCTATCCGACCCTGTATAGTTTGAGAAGGATATGCAGATTTAACTGCAAGATGAGTAAACTAAGTATGCTTAAATGGAATTGATAGTTTTCATAATTCGAGGCTGTATTCTTCTTTAGTGGAAAAATCGTGGTAAAAAGACAGATGTGATGTTAGCCCTGGTGGCAAATGCTAAATTAACAGTGACAATGTTTGAGATCATGTTTACTGAATTCCTTTGGCATAAGTTAATTTGTTATAGTAGTTTATATAACAGTGCCAGTTTTAATAGTAGCCAATTAATATGGAAAGGCATGGCCGTAGAAGAGAAACATCGTCAACAATTGCAATCATTTTTGGTAGTTAATTAAGTGCCTGCGCACAAGCAACGGGGAAAATAGTGAGAGTATAGAAAGAACTTGGAGATAGAAATTGAAAAGCTACAACGTCATGAGTTAGTCGACAAATATCTGACAACATGGAAGAGATCGCTGTAAATTGCACGGGTTAGAACTGGTGCTGCTTGCTAAAAGTCTGTTTGTTTGTTTCCTTATGACTGGGATTATTACAAAAGATGAAACTGATACTGAAATGGCCACACATCTTAATACACACTTATATACAGTACTTTACAATATAGAGGTTTATCTGCAGTTTCCGTGATTCATAATATTTCTGACTAAGAAAAAGAGGTGCAGAATTCTGTCTCTGAGAATATAAGTTCTTCACCAGACCACGACTGGTTTTAATGAAAGCAACCTTGAAATGGTGAAAAATTATTGAGAGAGAAGTGTATCTAGCGCATCAATATTCAGTTTTTGTGTTGTATTTGCATACTTTTTTTATCCACCATCAAATTCTGTTCAAGTATAATATTATGAAAAGCGTCTCCGTTTCAAGCAAAAAGTATCTTTAGTAAAAAAAAATAACGCTGTAAATTGGACATTAAACAATAAACAAGCAACGACCAAAAAGAAAATTTCTAAAAGGAAAAACTATTTCCCTATGAAGTAAAAAAAAATTCTGAGTGTGCGAGCTCATCCAGTCTCGTCATACGGATTGCATGTTCTTAGAGACTGAAAGGTGTCGTGAAACTGTCTGTGATACATGCTGGGAATGATTTGGTTGACAACCTTGCTTAGCAACGTGCGCGAGACCAAGTTTGGGCAATTAGTGAGTTGATCAGTAGAGAGCTGGTCCGTCAAGGGGACGCTGCTGGCTAACGAGTCACACGTTCACACCTAACACCAGGTTCAGCTTAACGACCATAAAATTATATATTGCAGCTTATAACATGGTAACGTAGTCTTGGTAATACCTCATACCTGGCGGTGTTGGGCTGGCAAATCGGAGGAATAGATTATCTAAAGTCATCAATAAGTAAATATATACTGAACGAATATGAGGGACTTCTGTTGGCTTATTCAACAGAAGACAAAATCATAATTTGTTGTCAATGGCCAGATGTATTTGTCAGGAATAATATAATTGTTTTTAATGTCAGAAATTTTGACCAACTGTGCTGAACAAACCTTGACTATTTATCATTATATGGTTGAGCGGGTCCTTTCTAATTGTGCACATTCTAGTCAAGTGAAGCTAAGTGACGGGAACATCTTTTGAAAACTATTATTGGCCATAATTGTTTTTGTTTGGCTTTTCTCCCAATTTTCAACCGTCTGGATAGAAGGGAGTACACCGTCCGTTAGAAACAAAAATATCGCATCGAACGCAGTCATGTATCTGACATGCTGGACAAAGGCGAAGCAACTAAAAATGTCTCTATATATATATGTTGTTTTTTTTTCAAATGTTATGTTCACAAACTACAATGAGACTGTATAGTGTAAATCCCCTTTTTTTTAATGACAGACACAAGCAAATGAGATCATATTGTGGCAACCTCATGTGATGAATCTTTCACCTGTAATTCAATTTTGAGTATGATAAGAACGATTTGTGATGAATCTTTGACATCATTGTCGACATGTATAGGGTGAAATTCATGGGAAGAAAACAATAACTTAGTCCTGCTTGATATTTTATTATTAATTATGTATGGTTCGAAAGATATCATGTTCCCTTCCCCTTATAGATAAACAGGGTGGGTCAAAAGTTACTCTACTGTAATATTTTCTGTCCTCTATTTGAGGGAAGGCCAGTTTTAACATTCTATTTTACTTGATTTTTAATTTACTTGATATCCATTTAGTTCACTTGAAATGTAATTAGTGTACATTTTATTTACTTGAAACTTATAACTCCATTGATGAAAAAAAAATTATGGTAAAGTAACTTTCGGCTCACCCTGTATACATACAATTCATATGCATATACTCTGTAAACTGATTTTAGGGGCTTTATGAGAGTGAAAATTATGTCTATATTATTCATTTATTTATTTGTTTTGCCACTTTTTTGTTTATAAGGAGCCTGTATGGCGGACACCAGAATTTTTTGTAAAAATAGTGTACTTCTGTATGTTCATCAGAAGTATCATGACATGCTACATCGTCAAAATTATTACTGGTAATGCTAATGATCGTTACTGTTGAAACAAATAATCAACTGTTTGTTTGCTCGTATTTAAAAAATTTATCAGCTTTCGATTTCTGTTTTTGGCGCAATCTACATGTTTTGGTAGTTCATTTTCATTTGCACTTTAGATCTACAGAGACTTAAGAAATTAATTTAACAAACCTGATCAGAATATTAGATTTATTTTCTAAACAAGATCTCCTCTCTGTCCGAAAACGCTTCTAAATAAAATTTCTAGTTAATTTAATGGTTTGTTCAGGGAGACTTCAAAGCAGTTATTGGATAGACTAATGTTTTTCCGTGCAGTGGATCACAAAGTAAAATTGTCAGCATCAACTTTGCGATCAAAAAGGAAATAATCGTACCGTACTTTAATACTATAATTAATAATGTTTTTTAGAGGAGGTCAGTTGATCAAAGCCGCTAATGTTTTTAAATCTTTTCCTAATTTTTTTTTTTAATCTTTAAGAGTTTATATAATAATAGTGGAATTTGTTTTTGTGTGGGCAGATTTTAAAGACAGTACTTCTTAACGCAGATAAACTTGAGTGAATACGCTGAACATAAAAAAAAAAATCGTAGTTTTTACTCATTTTATAATTTCGCTCTGTAAGATGTAACCGCTGACAAAAGTTGGATTGATATTTTCTTTAATTCTGTACCAGTCTGTTTCCCAGAATTCATTGCATGTAGGAAAACCTCAAATTTTTAGCTGAATACATCTTGGATCAAGCGAGCGAAACATTCAACTCGAAAGCTTTGTTCTCTTGTATGGGGGGTAAAAGTAAAAACATTTGAGAAAATTATTGTCTTTACGATGTGACTTTGTTGGAAAGATTCCTTTTAGACTGTCGCTTCTTTACTTCAATTTCAAGAGTAGTGTCGATCTGCAAATTTGGACTCTTGACTCTATGGTCTTGTGCTCAAAGATATTATTTAAAAACTGATAATAAACACAGATAATCTTTTCCCATATTTTGATTTTACGGTTCAGGAGTCGATCTTGCATGCTTGGAAATGGAGGACATAGATCTGAATCCTTTTGGAGGAAAAATCTTTTTTTTTTTCTCCCATTTATAATATTGTCTCCTTTTTTTTTTGGTTCGTCATGTTCCATTTGATTTTGTCTTTCATAGATCCGGATGTCAAGAGTAACAAAACGTCATCAGACGAGGAAGAAGAGGAGGTGGGAGATGAAGACACTGCCATGCAAGAAGAGACAGATGGAAACAAAGATGCCCAGGGGCAAAACCAAAGTCAGGCCGTCAAGAAGACTGTCGCTCAGATCATGCGGGACAAGAAGAAACAGACACAGTTGACTTTGCAATGGTAAGTACTGGGAAATCAAACTGACTATTATCCCGATAAAGAAAAATTACGATTTCAACAGATCTTTTTTTTTTATGTGTGAATGTTGCTACACACCTCTGCTCTAATCTCCTTCTTTATTTTTATTTTCCACCTATTTTTTTCCCTCTCCAATTGTCTTTTTACATCCTTCGTTTTTTTTTTCTTCATCTGCGCTCCTTCATTTATTTATTTATTTATTTACTTATTTATTTATTTAATTATTTATTTATTTATTTATTTATTTATTTATTTATTTATTTATTTACTTATTTATTTATTTATTTATTTATTTATTCATGTGCATTTATCAGATTTACCTATCTCTGTTAATTCATTTATTTGATCTCTTCGATTTCTTTAAATTGCTTTTATTTGTACTTGTCAACAAATTGGACAATTATCAATCCACATCAGAGATATTATTTTTTTGGTATGTTGTTATTATTAGCCCAAAAACCTAGATTTTGTAACTGTGGCTGCCATTCATAAATATTGTGCTCCATTGGCTGCCCCTCTTACGAATTTAGGGCATCGCTCAAAATATAAATATTTCAACCGCTGGCTTTGAATGAACTACGTAAATTACAATCAATATGTCATTATTCATTTCTGCTAAATTTTCTGCCGTTTTCTTGAGTCAAATAAATCATTATTAATAAAATTATTATTATTAATTATTTATAACTATTAATTTATTGGTTCTGTTGTTTGGTCACACAGTCAAGAAGTTTTAAATGCTTACATGTTCACCCTTTAGCTCCATTTTAGTACGATTATTATCATTATATTATTATTAAAAAATTATTACATGATTATTATTATTACTATCATCCTTATTCTTATAACAGCTGCAGCAGTATTAATTTAAGCCACTTTTGGCGACATTATTATTGTGATTATTCTTAACTGACTCATTGTTCTTGTCATTGTTGTCATTGCTGTTTCTTGTTATTGTTATTATTGTTGTTGTTTTGTCTTGATCTCGTTATATTATACCGCTACCGTCTAACCCTTACATAGCCCATTAGCTTTCACACAATCAAAGAAGTTACAGAAATTATACGACTGGTAACAAAATCTTCCCTGAATACTCAACATTATTTTGTATTAAATGACATGCTGTTTCAGCAGGTCATAAGAATAAAACAAAATAAAATAAGAAAAGAAAGGAAACAAAAGAAGTAAAGCCAGCACAATATTAGTAGACGAATTATTTGTATTTTCTACGGCATTGTGTAATGCAGTCGTGCATAATATTCTAGAATGTTCATAAATCATGGGATGTTCACTACTTAGCTCTTCATACGTCGTTCTGTTGTAAAATGCCGCCCAAAAGCAAATTGATCGCGATTTGTTTCATTCTTTGAAGCCGCCACAATAATGAGATATTTTATGTTTTGTCATTAGGACATAAATATATACAGATAGTTGATTGTTCCTGTTACTTTGTTGCAAAACTATTTCCTTATGGACCATTTGATTCTACCGTATCTTTATATCACCACATATTTATCACACACACAAAAAAGGCAAGATAGCACTTTTTTTTTCCTTGTGAGCCTAGGACAAATTTTAGGAAGGGACATGATTTTGTTGACCAGCTGAAATTATTCTCCATCGTACACACTGAGAAGATTCCCTGGCAATATAAAAACTCTCAGCGCAGTCTTCTTTGTCATTGGGATTTGTTCCCTGGAGTTGCTGAACAATTGAAGAATTAGTTATACCAGCTGGCCCGCTGACTCGGGAAACACACAGATGTGATTTTTGAAGTTGAGTTTTGATCACCAATGTGTAAATTGAGGCCCAGAGCGAAATTTCCTGTCATACTTTTTAATTTTACTGGAAGAAAATGAGTTTTTGTTTTTTTTCAAGGCTCAAAATGTTGGAACACGTCCTTCTGTTCACCCCAGTTGTGGCTCAAAATCAGTGAAAGTATTAAAAATATGGAGAATATCAAGACCTTTTAAAATATCGCACATACACCTTAACGTCTTTCTACGCGCAATATGATATTTTGTAGAATTTAAGGCTCAGCGGTTGAAAAGCCTTTTATGATTACATTGGGGGCCTTACTTCCTTTATAATATGCTGATATTCGGAGCTGTTTGCCACACTTCAACCAAGAATTTTGTATATTAAATGCGTGCGTGTACTTTCTGTGGAGGTCATCAGTCTTTTCAATACGGAGAGTCCGAGGGCCGGAAAGGGGACGTAATGCTTGATGTCTCCGCTGTTATTTTTACTCTGCAAAGATAGAATGGTGAGAGGGTCCCCAATTGTATTGGCTACAATATAGCTATGTCGCATTTGTGACCCTCATTGATTGTTTGTTAATGACCTGCGTTATTTTCCTGTACGTCTTGAACATACACTCGTGGGAGAGAAGTCAGACCTTGTCTTTGAATCATTGCTCGTCTCATTCGGGCGGCCAATGAGGTCCTTACAGAGCTTCTAAGGGTTTTGTTTTTGTCGTCTTTTTCTGGGTTTCATACATTGAAAAGGGGCTGATTCTATTTAGTCTTTCTCTTTGCAAACGCATAAAGCCTGGTCTTTTTTAATTTCATATATCTATGCCTTTAATGTTTGTTTATATGCGCGGAAGATTAATGTTCTGCCTAATGTGACTATTCTATCGGATCCAATGTTTGTATTTCTATATCTCTGCCTGGCTGCCTTTCTGCCTGTCTGCCTTTTTGTCTGTCTGCTTCTTTCTACATTTTTTAAATCATGTCATGCCCCCCGTGAATCATTTGGACATTTTAATGATCGACAAGAGTAAGCTTTATAATTATGTCCTTTGACAAGAAATTTTGCTTTTTCTTCTCTGTTCCTGTCTGCCATCTGTGTCACTTCGTTCGCCCCCGACCAAACTAGTACAGACAGAGACAGCCTGAAAGTGAAACGCCCAGCTTCTCGGACAAACGAGCGCCGGGGACGATACAGCTTATCTGGAGGGAGAAAGCGAGCAAACAAAAATGCGATACCCTTTTTGTCCGCCTCGATAAGTCTCCATCTTGTAATAGCGGTGACGATGTGAAATTCCGGTGTCTCCAAGAAAAGAGCCCGATAAAACTAAGGCCCGGCTTCCGAAATCGCACAAAGATGCAGACCGTACTATCAGGAGCGAAATTTTACTGGGGTCTGAAAAGGAGAAACCCACAAAGACTGGGGGATTGAGGGTAAATTTGTAGGCTGGTGGAGAATGGGATAAGACCACTAAGTAAAGGATGTTTTCAGATAGATTGGTAGTCACAAAAGTCAGTTTACAGATGGATAAATGGATCAGTCTTTATATATTTGTAGAATCACAAAATGAAACCAAAACAGGATAGATATAGTAAGCGAGAAATGTTGTCACAAAGATCAATGATCACAAAAATCCATTTTCTAGTGAATAAACAGATAAAGGTGTACATATTTATAGAATCGTAAAACAAACTTGACTTGCCATCCTTCCTTCCTGAAACCTCCCTATTGATCATTAGAAAGAAATGAGAAGCTTAGTCAACGACTGTCACAGAATATTTGTATGGCTGGAGCAGAGATGAGGTTTAATATTTACCCCCACAATTCTGCTGTTTGTTATTTCTCTCTTTAAGTGTTTGGTTTGTTGTTGTTGTTGTTGTTTTTGGTTTTGCTTTGCTAATGATGCCGTGATTTCTTTTAAATTTTAACCCTTTATATGTGGAACATTTTCTGATTTATTAGATGTTAAACTTTTCTGAAGTATTTATATTCTTGCATTAATTTGACAACGATAAATCGATTTTATTTCAAAAGTTTTGGTCAAGACAGTCTACGTTTAGGCACTAGAGATATAAGGTGGATGGTGGTGCTATCATGGTTAATTCAAGCGTAATGGCAAAAGGTCGTAACACTTACTTTGTGTATATTTATTATTTTAGATCACACCAGGGTCAGGTATTTGTGATATTCATACCCGGCTTTATAATCCCTGGTAAAGTCTGTGCCTATCGTAAGCCTAAGTTATAGTTATCAATCTATATAGTTTACTGCCACAGAACGTAATCGTTGGTCAGTAACATGTTTATCTGTTCTGATGCATGAACTTCACTTCATCTCTTCCGTGTCCTTGTGTATAGGTCTTTATATTAGGAGATTCGCTGCCCCTGGCATTTACACCTCACTTTTTCTGGTTTTTATTTTTCTTGTTCTGGTTTCAGTGAGTTTTTGTGGTAGGGATTCGTTTTTTAGAATTGTGAGAAGTCTAGGTGCTCCATCCTATCTATCATAGGATCAGGGACAGGAATTTTTTCCCCGAAAAAAAAATGTCGAACATGCCTGCACCGATCGGGGATCGAACCCGGTACCCTGGCATGAGAGGAGAGCGCCTTGCCTCTAGACCACCTGTCCTTCCTCATACAGACTGTCTATAAGCAAAATCCGGATCAGGGCTGGCCTCAGGAGCTGCGGGCCCCATTAAATGTAGCTTTTGCTGTTCTCTGTGAAACCTGCAATGTGTTGTTAATTGTGTTTTGCAATGTATTGTATGTTCGTGACAAGACAAGATTACCGTAGCGCGGGACCCAAATGGGATCAGCTTGTCCGACCAGCTCTGATTTGAATTTATGTGCGAGTTTCAAGTTTGGGAATGTCACAGTCTAACGTAAATAGCACTATACCCGTAATATTTTACTTGACCCCCATCACACCATTCCGCTCCGAAAAGTGAACGGCAGCAACGTTCCTCTTCCCTCGTCATTTCTTTTTGCACCACTTTTGGTCTGGTTTCTTATTTACAGCTTTCTCATTTGTTACACACAGACTCTCATATTAAGAAGCTTAAACATTGGTCTGCGAAGTTCTTTCACTAATTGTGTTCTACAGTCAGATGCTGTGAAGCTTTCTCTTATACGTACACAAACTTCAGTTAACAGGGCAAGGGTGGTAGAAACAGAGAGAAAGACTCGACGAGATTTGGTACCAAAAATACGCAAAAGCGAATTTTTTTCCCAAGTACAGAGCAAAAGACAAGTGCACCTCTGCATAGCTACCGGCTACCCTGCAAATGCGGGATAAATATTTAAATGTTCACCTTCTCCTCCCTTTGCATTCTCTGGGACCATTGTTGATACGGATGTTGTGCACCTGGACCAACCTCCTCACACACACACCCCGCCACCTCTCCCCACACAGACGCTCATGAAGCTAGGGTATTTAACTCTCAATTTATATCAGAACCTACAGTAAACACCCCCTTCCCCCCACCCCTCTTCTTCTCAAAGTCATCATTTCTGTCAGTTATATGGGCTTTAAATTTGACAATCACGACTGTTTGATGGCTCGGTGACGCGACAAGCGGATGTCAAATCGCTATCATGTACATGGGCCTGAGAAGTTCTCAAAAGTTATCAAGCCTACTTGGGCTGCTCTTGATCCCCACCCATACTTGGCCCGCTGCCATCTGATGCGATGTTATGTGCCACTCGATTGGCTGATGCTGCGGCCTTCGGCTAATGCAACGAGATGCCGTCTGTTTTGATTGACTATTAGCGCTTCTCCAGCCTCGTGCATTCTGCCTGCCATCTGGATAGGCAATGGATACATTAACGAGAGCTTTTATCTACCAAATCTGTACATGCCATTTTTTTTCTTTGTTTGTTTTTAAAAGTATATTTAAAAACCATTAACTTACATCCTGTTTCGTATATTTTAAGATGTTTTCTTAGCCTGTAAAAAAAAAAACGTGTTTGTGCATGTTTATGTATGTTAAGTAATCTGGTAGAAATAGATCTATATACAGCTCTTTCTTTTTCTTTAGAACTATGATTAATTAAGAATTTCACTGAAATCATTTAAACCACATTATGTCATTTTTCATTACTGGACACAACGTTGAGAAAATTGGGTTGACTTATCCAAAGAGACTAAAGCAAAAAGTCGTAAACATTTGCTTTGTCATTTTTTTTAAATTTTAAATCAGGCCATCAAGAGTATATTCCATCAAGTATATACGCTCCCTTTCGGCGATGTTTAATTCCCACCTCCCTCCAATGTAGACTTGCTATGTGCTTGGCTTCAACAGTCTCCCTCCTACTACGAGCGTGTGGTCGATGGGTGCTTGTGGTTGGGTCTTTGTCTTCTTGTCCTATCATTATGCTATCATTAGTCTGTCTATCGCCTTTGCTCCTTCCTAGCACAAAATGACCATTAGCGACACGCTATCGACACGA
The DNA here is from genome assembly GCA_963931925.1 of Onchidella celtica. Classification (NCBI taxonomy): domain Eukaryota; kingdom Metazoa; phylum Mollusca; class Gastropoda; order Systellommatophora; family Onchidiidae; genus Onchidella; species Onchidella celtica. The sequence goes on from OZ007575.1 coordinate 12,651,129, forward strand.
CCTGATTTCTCCTCAGACGCCAACTCAAGCTTCTGATACCATCCAGGTTGGATGGTGGCAGCTCCTTGTAGGGACTTTCACCGTCCCATCATTTTGCCATGTTCCGTCTATCGACTTCCTGCTTCCTAGCACAATATGGCCGTGATCGTGTCCAGGTGCTTTCCCTAAACTCAGGCTGAAAATTCAAACCCCGTACATGCATAATTATGGCCATGAGAATGGTACAAGGCCTTGATGTTCTGAAACTTTGAATGGAAATGTGCGTGGACTTTTTTTTGGACAATTTATTTCTTTGGAAACTGTTGATTTCTACAAAATTTAAAAGCCAGTTTGCTTTTTCTACCCGGTTTTCGAGTCATCACTTGAACTCAGAGTCTCTCAAGGTAGAGCGTGGAAGTCCTGAAGGTTCTTAAGGATTTTTCACAGATATCTTAATTTCATGATGTATTTCAACCTAACTGTATACATCAACTGTTGTTTGTTTATGAAATAAAGTTTTAATTAAACTTGCTTTGAGTATATACATACTGAATATAAACATATTTTTAAAAATCTTTTTGTATATATACTAACTATGTCCGATTATTGTGGGGCGATTGTTTTGTTTGTTGTTGTTGTTGTTGTTGTTGAAAATTGAAGTGGGTCATGTGACAAAAAGGTTGAGAAATACTATCTTAATTGAAAACCGTACATATGGTTCCCAAACCCACCTTCTCCATGTACTGATTTTCATACACGTACCTGGGACAAACTCACCCCCCCCCGCCCCTCCCCAACGTACATACTACATGAATGGCCCTCAAGAACTTTCGGTGAGATAAACTTTGATAAACTTTGCATGTGCTTGATCAGTAGAGTCGGCTCAAAATCATCCATTCATGCTTTTCTACCACAACTAAATAAATCTCATGTACGGTTAGTAAATGTACGGTGACCCTGATCAAGCTGTTGACCTTTCTGTAATATTTGCAATATGATGCACAAAAAGTATTAGTTTACAATCTACAAACTGAATAATTGTTTGTCAATGCTGATGTTGTAGCGTCTGCGAGTGCTGTCGTAGCTGTTCTTATTTTCTTTGCAATTACCGATATTTGTACTGTTCTTTAAATTTAAAGACATAGTATTCTCACAATAAAGTTGCACATAGGAGATAAGAGAAATAATCAAGGTTTTCTCAATTAGGTAACGTGTATGATTCACAGAAAAAGAGGGGCAGATGAAGTAATGAAAATACACCGATGAAATCAGCATAATTATGATCCTATTTACAACCGAACCACTGACGTTTCAAGTACTCGAACGTGCCTGAACAGTGCCAAAAGTTATATTTATCTCTCACGAAAAAAGCGAAACAAAACAAAATAAAATTGATCTTTCGCACCCCCATTTCATTTCATGAAGCTCAGCTGAGATAAATCAGTCAAATACTCGGTTAACTCCAAGAGTCAACACTTTTTGTGCAAGTATGCCCATTCTTTACGATTGTTTAACGTGACTTGGTAAGGAAAGTTGGTTGGTGACACTGAAGATTGTTTTGACAAAGCACGGTTTTCTATTATCATACAATGATCCAGAGGTTTCTCTCTCTGTCTTTGATCACAATAGTTCGGCGATTTAACTGATAAATCTGCTATTATTGTTCACACTCACACGTTCATCCCAACCCGCCCACCAGAGAAAACGGGGTTCAAATCTATCTGCCAGATTTTGTCGTCCAGGTGTCGCAATTGAACCTGGGCCGATCCAAAGTCACGTGTTTCGGGAGTTAAAATCGTGTCTTATCAATTTGTCAAAGCTGATCCCGAACCTTATGTCTGAATTAAGCTGGCTTAATAAACCTCTCTCTTTCTTTCTTCTCCCCCCCCCCCCGTCCCTCTTAAAGTCTCTCTCTGTGTCTGTCTCGTCTCTATCTTGCTTTCTCCACTCTCTTTCTTTCTATCTCCATCTTGTCTCTTTTCTCCCCCTCTCCGTTTCCTCCACCCCCACTCTCTCTCTCTGATATTGATTTTAATTTATTTATATCCAGTTCTTTCATCTCATGGCATACACACAGTAAAAATAATATCAGATTTTGGAGGAAATTACCCGTGAAGTAATAATGAAATCCGATGTCGCTGAAATGTGTCCACTTCATGGGAGACACAAGAGAGAATGAGAATAACAGACAGATGTTGTGAATTTCGATAATTTTAATTTTTGAGCGGGAAATAGTCGTTGATGTTAGGAACTTTCAGAGGATATATAAATGCAAGTTAATCACCTTCACTGCCATTTCGTAACTACTGTGGACGTCTATGCGGAAGTTTCGTTGCATGAATTGGAAACATGGTTTCTTGTATAAACTAAATAGTCGTCATCTTGTTTGACTGAATAGCAATGTGTTTTGCTTGAATCTGATGTAAGGTTCCTTCACTCATTAGAAGGAGGAAATGAAAATGAAGGAAGGCAATGTGTGTGTGTGTATGTGTATGTGTGTGCGTGTGTGTGTGTGTGTGTGTGTGTGTGTGTGTGCGAAAGAGGATTTACAGATAGATTCACTTTCAATGTTTTATGCACTTAGAAACATTTGAGCCCGTTGGTATTGAACTATACTCGAGCCAAAAAGTTAAGCAACCCTGGGTTATGCTCAGAACTGACAACTTTACTTTTCAATTAATTCAAACACGTTCATTGGAATCAATTTATTGTTATGTAAGTCTGAAATCACATTCAATTTCATTTTACCCACCCCAAAAATGGGGCTTAATGACTTAAACAAAATTTTCTTTTATACAAAAACAAAAAAGTCAATAATTGAATGGCAAGAGTTCACAAATCTTGTTAGTGAAGGTTGCTTAACTTTTTGGCTCGAGTGTATGTTTTAATGTGTGTGTAAGCAGGTTGGTCAGGTGAGCTCATTGTTCAAGATGTCAAACTTGTTCTGTTTCAATCTGGTTGTTCTTGTTTTTCATCGCCTTATTTGTTTTGTTTTTTTCTTTCAACACTTCAGCAAGATATCGTGTCGTGCAGTTCTGTAGTGTGCTTTCTCAGCATGAATCAAACCATCATAACGTACACTATGGACGTACATAGCTAAGAAGCTCATAATATTGTGATTTGAGAGAAATGGGACTTACAATGATACAATGGAGCTAGAGAGTGGACATGCAAGCACCTGAGGCTTCATGTTGACATGACTAAATTGAATGAAACTTTTGGTATTGACTCAATTTCAGACGATAATTTACATGGACACATTCATTTTCTTCAAAATTCAGCCTTTAGGACTATTCATTTACGTGGTTTTGTTGTTGCTGTTGTTGTGGTTTTATTTTGAACCTCAAAATGAGATTCATTTTCGTCAGGTGGAATCGAAAAGTTTGATCGGAAATTTTTTTTTTTTTTTGAGGGACTTGCTAGTAATGATAATAAACATGAGCAAGTGACTGGAATTAGTAGTGCAGAATGACCTACCGCAAACGGTATCATGTCAATTATTCAGGGTCGTTTTGATTAGTTTGTAGTAATATTAACGATGGTTATTTTGTTTTGCTGTCTTTAGGTTAGAAGAGAACTACTGCATCTGTGAAGGTGTGTGTTTACCTCGATGTATTCTGTACTCTCATTATTTGGACTTCTGTAGGAAAGAACATCTGGAGCCAGCATGTGCAGCCACATTCGGCAAGGTGAGTACCATAATATACGTATATATTATGTGCAGTCCAGAGGGTTTGTTGGTGTGAGTGTCTGTACTACGGAGACCAATGATTGTAACCCTGGAAACAATGGGTTGTAGCGCCGGTCGTTGTTTCTGATACTGGCAAAGAAGACTTACGCAGCATTCACGAGTGTTTCTTTTTTGTTGTTGTTTTACAATTATATACACGAGACTCCTGGGGGGAAAAAAGGCATTATCACAAAATGTTCATCTGAGAAAAATGAACGTTTTCCTTTGAAAGCTTACAATACAGATGAGGTTTTCCTGGGAAATTTGTTGTTTCTTTCAGTGAAAAAAATATTCATTTAGGGCCCTGAAACCTCATTTCTAACTGATAATGTCAGAGAGATTTTGAACAGTTTTAACTGAAATAATAAAAAAATTGCGACAACGCCCATTTTTAAAGTGGAGTCTTTACACGTATTTACTTTATGACTGACTAGCATCTTTCTGGCTCGATCAGTAAAAAGGCCAGAATTTAGCATTTATGCCTTTTAGTACTCAGCTTGAAGTATAGGTTCCATAATGATATCAAGAAATCAATACACTTGGTGGAGATTTTCTTTCCATTGCATGAGCAGTACGTTACTTTTTTGTTTTTAACTGATTAATCCCTTCTGTATGATAGAACGACAAGAGACGATTTCATTGAAACCAGAATCTCTGTTTCATTCAAAATTCAATTCGTTCTTTTTCTCACTCGCATTCTCCTGTCTATGCTTTACCTATTCCCATCACTTCATTTCTTCTAATTTCACTTTATCATCATTTTCACTGTTCACCTTTTATTATTATTATTGTTGTTGTATTTTCTTGAACAATGACAGGTTATCTAGGTAGATATCTATAGGCTAAATGAAACAAAGAACAACGCACCACTTTAAAAGTTGTCGACTATACATTAATAGTCTGTTTCTATTTTCAACAACGATTTGTTCCTACCCATTGGCGCACTCAGTTCACCGGGGCAAGAGCTTCGATCAGTTATCGCGACAAAAACTTGAACCATGTGTTAATGTTTGAACAGGGAGGCCTATCCCGTTGCTTTTTTACCTCCGGGCTAGACCACGCCCACAAACTATATCTACCGCCAATGACGTTGAATAGATTATTTAACTCGTCACTTGGGCGTTTAATGTGCTCTATCTTTAGCGTGCCCTCCCACAACGTTATATCACAACAAAACGATAATCCGTACTTAAAATGTTGGGTTTACTGATATACGGATTCACACACAGTAATGTCTGCACAGGGGAAAGGTTGGGCAACATTTGCCTTCTTGGGAAATAGAAATCGTGTAGATTTTTCTAAAGTAAACTTTGACAAAACAAAAACACGAATATGATTAACCAGACAGATTGAGTGTCATGGGAGGAAGCTGGAATTTTTTGTGGGGAGGACATAAACCATTTAGGGTTATTTTTGTTTCAGCTAAAATATTTATTGCCGGAACATTTGTTCCATTTAACCTTTGGTGAAGTTTTATAACAAACTGGTTCAAATAGCCGTGTCCATGAAAGACATCGCTGCCATAGAGCTGGAACCGCCCACATGTTGAAACGTTTCCCTACTTCAAAATCTCCAAAGTATATTTAGTAATTCAAAAATAAGCTCCGGTTGCCCATATCAAGGAATGAATAATGGAGAATTTACAGATAAATAACTGAAAGGAATAAATCACTTTCTGCCATGTATGTGTTCTAAAGCTGTGCTGTTTCAATGATTGAAATTCATTTACGTGTTTATGACTTCATGATTTACGTTAAGTTTTCTGCAAGATCTCATCAAACCACACTAAAATACTTGACAAGTGAATAGTTTTTGCAGCAACAAAATAAATTGTCATCGACTGCATACCCAAATGAGCCGACATGATGTAAATATCGGGTAGAGGCAGACCCAGACGTCAACATGCTCATTGCAGGGTCAGGACAGCGTACTTTAAGGGAAAACTGCCCCTGCATAGAAGAAAGTTATCAGTTCTATAGGCGCCAAACTTTTGATATGGCGACTTTGATGAAAGAACGGGCCGATCCTCAAAACGTGGTCCGGAATTTGCAACAATGACATTCGTGTAAACACAATACAAAATGTTTGGTAGCTTTTCATGGTTTGAGTTTGCCTTCACTTGACGTGTGGCCATGTTATTTTCATAACCGTCGGCGACATTCAGCTCTTTGATGATTTTCTTTTTCCGTCTTTTTTGCATTTGTATACGAATGAGCGTGAACACTGAATACCTAAGAGGAAATCTACAATATCCACAAAATAAAATATAGATCATAAAAAAACAAAAACAAAAAAAAACAGCATTCACCTCTTAAATATTATTCAGACCCTTGAAAGCTTTCACATTATTCACAGGTTATTTTACTGTAAAGAGCAAGATTTCAGCAGTTGCGCTGATACTTTTAATGGCAACTCATTACTTCAGCTTTCTTCCCGTTCTTCTTTTCCTTTCTTCTTTCTTTCCTCCTTCTTTCTTTTTTCCTTTACTCCTCTCCTTTTTTTCCTCCTGCCCTTCCTTCCTTCTTTCTTTTCTTTCTGCCGTCCTTTCTTTCTTCCCGCCTTCAAGATCATAATTTATTAATTCATTTATTCACGTGGACCAGTGACTTGGAAATCTTTATTTAAACTTCTGACGGATGACTGACATCTATCGCTTTGTGAGAATAACTTAGTTCTATCTGTACCGCGGCAAACCTACACGGCACTGGGACATTAAACAGGATGTAGCTCCAATAGATATCACCGCGGTCTGTGTACATAACAATTGTAGTATGTTACAGAAATACATCTTAAAATTACAAAATGACAGTGTTTGGCAGACAACAGAGTCTCGTTTCGTTTTATGAAACATTTTGTGTAAACATTAACGATGTTTGGCTAGAAACTTGCCACTGACTGTGTCTGAATACTTGAAATAACTGCACAAACCCGTGTGGGGCCTAAATCGGTGGTCTTGTCTGTCTTTGTGTCATTGTAACAGCTGCATTATTATATTATAATATTATTATTATAATAATATAGATAATGCAGGTCATGAATGTTCATTGCATTGAAAAAGCATCTGAACTCTGAACTATTTCATTACTAAAGGAACTCTTAGGCTTCGCTGTCACTAAATGTTGCAACATAAGAACAACCATACACCTTCTTACGAAGAGGTTTTTTTTTCAGACTTATGTTAATATCATTGCATGTACTGAACTGTTGTCGATAAATCTGTTGTAATGAGTTAAAAGACAGTGTCTCAGCAAACGAAAGGGACCTCGCACACCAGCAATCTCTGGGTCTTTAAGATTCTCGTGTGGTAATTTGTTAGTGTAGGAGTACTTAATCTGCCAACCACAGAATTAAGCTGCCAACAACTATGATTAAGAATCGGGATATTCAGCTGAAATATATTATCCCAATCGGCAAGGAAAACAAGTAATTCAGAGAATGTTGATTTCTATTTTATCTAATTCTTGAGAAAAGATTAAATTCCCACAGAAACTTTATTTTCTTCTCGATTTGTCTTAAGTGTGGGGATATTTCCTGACCAAAGCATGAAACTCCCTGCATTGAAACTTGGTGGATCCTAGTTACTGGATTGGAATTAAAACTCTGCTTTGTTTAACTCGGTAATGTATAATATGACCTGGGCGTTTCCTACAATTGCACTTCACATTTTCATTTTTCTATTTAATGTTCATTCGTTTCTACGTTATCCTGTATATAAAACTTGATATATAGATATAATAGGAAGTCATGATAGCAAACACGTTGCTTGAGGAATACACAATAGATGATAATAATTAGTTAATACATACATAAACTGTTGCAAAACTTCAACGAAAACCTGTTAAATGGCTGATAAAAGCCGCAACATGCTGTCCATCTGTCCTCTGACCCAAGCTGATAGGGTGGAATGGCAATACAGGGGTCGTGGTTTTTTGTGTGTTTTTTTTTTTATGAGCACAAACGATCAATTAAGTAATCAAGCCAAAATTGGGTGAAGATCTTTGTTTGTTGCTGGTCCCAAAGTCAAAATTGTTTGAGAAACTGGAGTCTAGTATGAGTGTACGTTGTACCTTGTGACTGCAAAGTGTGTTTATGAAGTGTAAGTCACATGATCGAACTTCAGAGATTAAAAAGAAACTTTTAAAAACAAAGAAAAAGAAATGGCAAAATCAGTAACATTTGAAAAGACAAAGGAGGACGTGGAAAATCTTGGAAGAGGACGAGTAGAAGTCAGAGAAGGAAGGACTAGTTTGAGCCCACGTTGAAGTAAATTTAATGTTAGGATCACAATCTCGTTACCTCAACTTCAATGTGAAGAGATGACAGTAAAGCAAAGACTGCAACACAGGGATGATAAGGTTTATCGAGAAAGCTTGCACCGAGCAAATCTTCTGAAGGAAAACACAATTTCATAGCGTCATAATATTTTGATACAAGAACTTTTGAAGCTGCCATCCTGTTAGTGCTTACGCCTCGCAGTGTATAGCAAAGTCACGTAATAATCTGGGAATCGGCGCTTTTCTGCCGTCAATCAGCTTCAGATCTGTCACCAAACAAACTCATTGAGTATTGACTAAATTGACTCCTGTTGTCCACATCGCTATTCGGTTCCTACCTTGATCTGTGTAAACTAACATAGTTGGTTATAATACTTCAGGCAGCTTTGTTTCCGAAGCACAGCGGTTCCCAAACTCCGCGTGACGACCATAGCTTGGTGGCGAGTGATTCTGGTCTAAAGTTTGAGTGTTCCCTAGAAATGGAAAAACAAGTACATGGCGTGGGTTGTAAAGAAATGTGGCGTGGTCGCTGGGGTGACAAGAAATGAAATGTTGGGTTGCAGCCAACAACATTTTGGAACCGCTGTCGAATATCGAGGTCGAGAAGGACATAGTTTGGTCTCTGGACTCGCAAGCACGTGGCACGAGGTTCTAGCGATGCGAGGCTGAAAGGGTGTGTGGGGGGGGGGGGGGATGATTTTTGAAGAGGGGAAATAAACCACATATTATTTATTGCCACTGTGATACTGAAACAATTGTTTGCTCTTTGTTCAATGAAAAGTCCATCATTAATATATTTTTTAGTTTACAGCATTCATAAGTCTACCTTATGAAAACGCCGTCACCATGTTAAATGTGACTTAATCAATCATTTTCTTCGGACCAAATTTGATCCAATAAAATAGTCCGTGATATTTCTGACAAAAGTGACGGATATATTATAATCTACACTCCGGGTCATTCTGTCTCAAAGACATTACAGTAAGTCACAGTGATCCTCTGAACTACACTTGAGCCGATACATATTATTACGGTAGGCTTTTGCACCGCCATCCGAGAATCGATAGACTGCTCCAACAAAAAGGTCGAATATACGAGATGTAAGTTGTGCATAAATTGCTGAGTGGAGAATTTTGTATTTGAGTTCTCTTGAAAGTAGCAATTTCACAGGGCAGAGCAATATTTGTTCTGTTTGCTTGGCACGGAAGCTTCTGAGGTGGTGTCTGATCCAAATGCAGAACTAGGAAAGGGAAATATGGATGACTCTTTCATCTTTTTTTTTTTCTTTTTACCCATTTCTACCACACACTCCCCCTCAACACCCCCCCCCCCTCCGCCCCGAAAAGACATATATAGTAATCTAAATATTATTCACATTATAATTTGGCTATTTCCCTGACATAAGTATCAAGTTTCGTCGTATCAGATGGACTTTTAAATTTGATATTTGACTTGAAAAAGATGAATCGGATCACTGTTAGGCGACTTTCTCGTTATCATAATTATCTTTATTTTGATAATAAAACACATTTTCTACGTCACACAAGGTCAAGATAAGGTGAGAAAAGAATCCCTTTATTATCCCATGAGATAAATTCACTTTACACACTCCGTTTGAGAGTATGTACGCAATGTACATAATTATCATTACATAAACATATCATCACTCAGCAACAGGCAATATTATATGATGCAACATGGCATGGAACCTTAACATAATATGGCACACATCTAGCTATAATGTCTCGTTGAGGCGACTTGCAGAGGGCAAAAAACAATCTACTGTTTTTGTGGTATTTCGTGGGAAATCGTCTATCATGTTTTGGCATAATTTTATTCTGTGTCTATCCTCAGACTATCCGACAGAAATTTCCTCACTTGACCACCAGGAGGCTGGGAACGAGAGGACATTCAAAGTAAGTAATCCCAATCCGACTGATGCCATAAAATAAAATCGTACTGACGTTGTTTACAACCTTTGCCAATGCCACAAATAAGGTTATAGGAAACCTAGGTTTGAAATGTAAATATGTCTAAGAATGCCGCATGGTAATCATTTTTAGGAAAAGCAGTAATTCTGACCGGGTGACTGTTCTAATCCAGGTCAATCTGGCAAAGTGAACAAAACGGTGATGGACGGTACTTTTTTCTTTTTTTTTAAAGTTAATTTTCATTTTTATTAATATTGAAATTAATCAGCGCTTGGAAGTTCCAGGTATGTGTTACCGAAAACTTGACCCCATCACGGGTACTTGACCTACCCTGATTCCACCAACCTAAATGCCTAATTTATGGGGGGGGGGGGGGTTGTTTTCAGGGTTAGGAGGTTCGGGTGATCATTTCTCTGGAATAATATTGTAATATTATTGGTGACTGTTACTGTTGTTATAGAAATTTTTAGGGCTTGGAGACGGGAGAAATATTTTGTTAATACGTTGCAGCCTTTACATACCTCTTTTTTTTTAAACCAATTTTTGTGGTTATAACAGTCAGTTGTAACAGTCTCAGGCAGAGCTTTAGTTGTAAAATGACAGAAAAAAAAAATACCAAGAGGCAACTTTTATGACGACAAGTCAATGAACCCAATTGACAGTGCGGTCATATAGGTGTTTGATATAATATACTTGGCCATTTGTATGTCCCCCAGATATCATTACTATGGCATTGGAATACGAGAAACCAGCCAGTATTACCACTCTGTTTATTCAGGGAAAGGACTGACCAGGTAAACGTGTTATCTTCTCCCATAGTTATCGCCATGTGTGTTGTTGTTTGGAAATACCTCAAACAGTGGAAGATTCTTTAATGCAGCCAGTTGGTCCTCACAGAAATAAGATAAAACATGCCAAATAAATTTGAGGATAGAGGTTAAAATGAAACAGTGGTTATAAAATTCAACAACTTTTCGACTGTGATTCATTATCACTGCAGTATTATTACCGCCATTATCTTCGCCATTATTGTTCATCGTCAACATCCTTATCTTCACGTCTAAAAATGACATCGCCCGATAGAATTATATATGTAAGCTTAATTATTAGATCAATGACCACACAAACAAATTATTTCACGAGGAATACCCACTCAGATCTTGAGTAGGTATTAATTAAACTAATTAATGTACTCTTATTTACTTTAATTTTAATTGTTTACTTTATTTCCTTTATTTTCATCATATTTACATTTATTTTTTGTCCGTCTTTGATAATTGTACACTCTGTGGATACAATCTGACCTTAAATAACAATGGACCGTTTTCCTAATTCAGATTTTCCGGTTGCAAGTTAAAGAATGAGGTAAGTTTTCACTGTCCGGTAACTTTGTGCATAGTCAATGATATTATAAATTAACGTTGTCGGCATGCTAAAAGGACTTTTAAAAAAGTTATCTCTATCCCATTCCCTGAATTTTTTTTCTGTCCAGATAGTGTGTGTGCATGTGTGTGTCTGTGTGTGTTCCCTTATATTTTTTTTTCTCTGTTTCAATTCCAAAGATTTTTTTTTAAAGTGATAAACGTTGCAAGGAATATTTTTATGCGTTCCAGAAATCGTAGAAATTTATTATCTCCTCCTGATTAAAATGTTCCAAATTTTATACAGCTACTTGTGTCCGTTTGTCAAGCTGGGATTATACTTTTGGAGGATAAGCATGCTCCTTGTAATAAGGGAAGAAAAAAAAGTTTTTTTCGTAACAGCATGAAGTGTTATTACAATCAATGAATGATTCATACACTTGTTCCTCATTGTACGCTACTGCTTGGGAGACACTCCTGTGTTTTGGCTCTATCTTATTATTTGTATACATGGTCTGCCCTGATAAATGGGATTATAGACTGCAATGAGGAGAAGGAGTATGTTCGATCACTTAATGAGCTGAATCCAGAAGTTAGGCATGCAGATCATAGTTTAGATCAGTGGTCCTCAGCGCGGGTGATTTTGAGTTCCAACAAACAAAAGGTTGACAAGGGGGCGAAAACCATGAAGTGAGGGAAAAAAAAAAAACGAGTGAAAGACGATTTGGGGGCAAAAATACAGCTCAGCCATTGACTTGTTCAACAACACGCGTAGATGGACTTTATGAGCAGAAAAAGCCTTTTTTTTTAAAACGTGCATTGATAAAGAATGCTTCCTGTTTATAATGAATAATCATTGTTGATTACACTAATTTATATGTGTTGCCGTCTCGGCAGGAATATAAAATATATGACCTGTAAGATGCTACGGTATCTTTCTGCACCGTGGACAGTTTAAAGGGAACTCATACACGTACCAATAACATTGTAATCACAGCACGTCGTCAATAAATATCTGGCGTTATGAAGAAAACGTTTTTGTTACCAAAAAATGTAAACCTGTTAAGACAAAGGAAGACAAGTAGATCTAGTTGGACAACCCGCAACCTTAGTTCGTGTTTGTTCTATCTCCATTTTCAGAAAACTCTTTTAGTAAGCAGAAAAGGTAGAACAAATGCACATTTTGACATTTGTTCAAAATGCGCTGTTGTACTTACCAAGCTGTTTCAGAGTTCCGATTTATTCTAACTCCCTATCATAACACTACATAGGCAAACGTTTAACGTCGAATTTCTCAGGTCTGCTAAAAGTGGAGTTGGAACAAACAAGAACTAAGGTCACAAATCTTTGGGACATTTTGGTCAATTCGGTGAGGAGTTCGAGTTTGGATTGCGCATGAATTTAAGGATGCACTAGGCACTATAAAAATACTCAAATGCTGTGATGAATGTAGAAAATTATTTATTTTCAGTTGTTGTTTTTTTTTCTTGCTCAACTTGATACATATCCATATAAATTTTGCCTACTTTTCATTCATCTCGGATCTTGGGCCTTTTCCTCTTAAAGTACTTTGAAGAGGCTGATTCTTTGCCGTTCCTGGACGCATACCATATACGGAGGTGTGATATTTAGTTCCACATTCCGAGATGCTACGATATCGCACTAACTTGGTAAAATCTAAATCAACATGTAATGGGAATTCTAAGAAGATCACTTAAGTCTGGGACTGTACCAACATCCCCAACAGATCTGTGGATTAAGTCATGGATAAGCCGTTAAGCCGCCGTCCTTTAAATCAGTATAATACCCGAGTGGCGCAGCAAGCGTACTCGGCATAGTAACCAGAAAATGTACGGTTATGGGGTTTACGGGGTGGATAACTGGAGAGACACTGAGGCCTTGGGTCTCATCCTTCACGATTTGCTGATGGATTAGTGCGAGGTAATTACGAAACTGTGAAGTGAGAGGCTTAAAGGTGGCCATTTGATGCATACCACTCGTCCAAACAACCCAGCATGAATGCACTCTCCTGGACGTATGATGGGTTATACAATCATTGGTTACTGATTCATTCACCATCATCTTACCAATTTAAGCTTTTAGTTCATTGTAAATAACTGCTAAATTTCTATATTAAATTTTTCACATTTAAGTGATTAAAAACAGAACAAATACGTTTTCTTGACACCCTTGTGGTCATTTGTTCATCTGTTCACAAATCCATAAAGTCGCCCACCTTTCGTAACGATATCAAGTTTGATCATGTTTTAGTCTCTGAAAGTTTTTGCGAGTGCGGATGGAATGATCGAGGTAGCTGGAATGTCTCGATTGTTTTCATTTTTACATGCATGAATACTGCAGTAGTATTAAGTTTATATTCAAAATGCCTATTTTCGAAGGCGGCTTGGTACCCGAGACATAGAAAACCGAGACGAACCATTCATTCTCTCACTATATTTATGTCCACAAATTTGGTGCGTATAAATATGGTCGGTACTAGTGTTTTTCGTTCGGTTATGAAGGGATGTGGTGCGCATGTTGCGTTGTTGTCATTGACGATACGCTTAAGTCGACGAACGGAATATGGCGAGTTGATTCGTCTCAGCATCCTGTGTCTCAGGTGGCACAATAGACGTTTAAAATAACTTACTTTGTGCTCTAAGTTCTGGAGCATACAAAATAAAAGAAAAACAGATTCATACTCAATAAACGTGCAAATATTGTGTAGCCTAATCATCATGATGACTCCACATAAGAACTTTTTTCAGGAGGACTCAAATTTCTATTTATCGGCACATTTTTCGAACGAGACAAATACATTGAGGAGCAGTTAAAAGGTTTTACCTTCAGCAATCTTTAAATTCATCATCAAAATGTTGGATTAGATTTTGCTCCATCTCTTGGCCGTATACAGAATTCTTGAATTATCCAGAATGACATGATGAATCATTGCAAAAAGATTTCAATGTGAGCATGTGAAGGATTTTGGTATTTAATTAACGAAAAAAATAACACTTAGAGCAGATGTATTGTAAAAAGCAATCTGATTTATTATCTAAAAAAAGATAATAACGATTTCATTCGATCTGTTTTCGCCCTTGCTTTAATTTGATCTGTGGGAAACCACACAGCCATCAGTTGCCAAAAATGTCAACTTTGGTGAAAACAAATCAAAGGAAAACTAAACCGGGAATAAAACACACACACACACACACACACCCACACCCCACACACACACACACACACAAACACACACCCCACACACCCCACACACACACACACACACCCCCATACACACACACACACACACACACATACAGTGATTAACCTAAAGTTGTCCAAATCTGTTCAAGAATTTTTTATTGTTTTTCTTTCCCATATTTTATAACAATACATTATGCTCAGTACATCTGGCATTTCACTTGCCACCTTAACGGTGTATCATCTTCTTTTTCCAGCTCTGTAAGTTATTCTTTATTTTGTCAGCGTATTAATCCTCGAATGCCTTCATAGAATTTGGGTAGAATATTAAGGGGGCGGGGTGGGGGGGGGTGAACAGAGACAGGCGCTTGTGGAAGCTGAGGCAAGACAATTTTTTATGAATTTAGAAACTTTAACATAATCACACATTTTAGTTTGAAAATTTGGAGTAGGTAGAAGTTATGGAGAGAGGTACTATGAAACGGCATCTCAAAAAAGCCGAAAGCTGTCGGCATCCTGTAGTTTCTGACCTCGAGTGGGAGGAGGGGAGGGGAGGGGAGGGGAGGGGGATCTGTGGTTTCATGAGATAAATGGCGGGTAAAGGTCGGAGTGATAACGCTTGAAGTGTATGCTAAATTTATGTATCGGACTGAGTGGGTGAGGAACTTTCCTAGCCGGGAGAACAATGTACGAGGATTGACACCGATCAAAACCAAACGCGCCACGTCAGCGCTCGAGTTTAATTAAGTCTTCTCTCTTAACTTATTAAACTTTGTCCAAATCCGACTTAAGTCACCCTCGAAAGGTCTCAAATTTACCACAGGAGTTTAGGGAGGGAGGTGCAACATTGGCAAACATGTTGGAAGGAAGTAGACGAGATACATCGCTTATCTTTTCATTCCATCTGATTTACAATGCCTCCCTTTTTTCTTCTGGGTGCCCCACGGGGCCCTCTGAAATTTATGCCGGTGATAATTTGTCCACAGTGAGTCCCGAGGTCCGATATGTCGACAAACTGGAATGAGATAATTGAATGAGTCAAGTAACGCTGGAGAATCCACACACATGTCTATTCATATCCTGATTTCTGACTTGGAATGGATTTAACAAGATTCTTAACCAATATTTGTCAGTTTTATGTGCTAAGGGTCACAGCCCACTTCAAGACCAGATGGGGGAAATGCAGTAAATTAACATGAGTTTAAAGAGTGCAGTGGTGGATTAGGACAATTCAACCTTAACACATGCGGTCTAACTACCCTTAAATAAAGCAGGTGTGACAAAATACTAGTCGTTGTTGTTGCTATCTTTGCTGTGTCTGCTGCTGCGGTTGCAGTTGTTGTCTTTGTTACTGGGTCGTAAATGTGTTTTTTTTTCTTTCACTTTCAAACTAATTCATATTATTTAACGTCAATTTATCATTCGGGGAGGGAGAGAGAGAGAGTGAGAGAGAGAGAGAGAGAGAGAGAGAGAGAGAGAGAGAGAGAGAGAGAGAGAGAGAGAGAGAGAGAGAGAGAGAGAGAGAGAGAGAGAGAGAGAGAGAGAGAGAGAGAGAGAGAGAGAGAAATAGGTGTGGGGTCACAAAAGACCAATCCTTCATGTCTGCACCAGTTCAAAAATTGGATAAATTCTGCACTTTTACTTGTAACATAACTTTTCAAAATACGAACATCATCTTGTGTTTTCAGTAATGTGGGTGCATGCAAAGCTCATACAAAAAAGACAAGGAATATTCATTAATGATTGAGTTATGCCCCTTTCTCCTATTCAACATGCGGGTGGTTCGTGGGCGCTTCTGGTAGGTTCTCCTTCATCCTACCATTCTGCTATAACCTGTCTATCACCTTGCTTCTTTCTAACACAATATGGCCGTTATCGTGTCGACATGATTTCTCCAAACTAAGACTAAAAAATCTCAAAACCTATTCAACATAGATGAGATCCACTTTCTGTCACGATTTTCTTTCTTTCCTTTAGTAACCAGATGTTCACCTCAAAACACTTTGGTGTGGGTTTTGGAATCTTCACGTAACAAAAAATTATGCCATCCATTAATTTATACGGAACGCCGTGGTCGACAGATGGAGAGATGGGACTGTGTGCAAATTGCAAAATCCGTGGACATTTGTTTGGCTATCGGTATTCTAGCATTCAAACTAAAACGACAATTCTGTTCTATGAATTCATTTACGTCTTAAGGCAGAAATGTGTCAGAAAATCATTCACAGTGTAAAACGCTTGAACGGAAAACAAACAGCTGAAAGGCTGAAGAACTGGGCTTATCCCTGGATTTGATCAAAAGAAAAAGAGATTTCATGAGATGGAGACTAATTCACCATTTCAGTAGTGCACCAATCCTCTCAAGTAGCCAGCTGTGAGGTATCAAAAAACTTCAAAAGCTCAACATAAAATCAGAATGACTGGTAGTGCAATTTAGACGTTTACTTAAATGAATTTCTTGATTTATTTTAGTCAAAATAAGGCAAGAAGAAAAAACTGTATGAAACAAAGCCTCGCCCAAGAAATAATACAGGAGGATACAATAAAACGCAGAGGAAAAGGGATGACAAATCAAGCTTTCGGTCTATTGCTCTTCAACAGGAAAAAAATGTAACAGGACAGAAAATTGAACCAATAAAACAACTGAATAAATTTTTTTTTTTTAATGTAGAATATTAAACTAATAAGAGTACTTAGGTGTTAGTCCAGACATAGATTTTCGGAGCTCAGACTTCCGCCAATGACCCAAATAAAGACTCAATAATTTGTTTTGCCTTACGAAAACGTGTGACAAAATCTGCTGCTGCCAGTTGCGTCTACTGGTGTGTTTCAAGTACATCACCCAATTGCGACGTGTTGACCGAGATGGTTTGCAATTGGTGCCATTCATTACGAATGCTCAGTATGCACTGGAACATTTGAATGAAAGACAAAATACATCTAGATTTCGCAGACGAGCAAGTTCAGTGTCGTCAAACAACTACAACAACAGAAAGTCACATATCACACTTGTTGTTATTTCATATCTTGCAGGTTTTTATTTATTTATTTATTTATTTATTTATTTATTTTTGTAAAGTGCTTTTCAACTGTATAAGAAGATGTTGGTAAACGGTGTGAGGCAGCGGTTCTCAACCTTTTGCAGGCAATCGCCCCTTTAAGATCCAAATTTTCTTACCTAGATCTATCCTGTATTTAAAAAACAGAAAAATAACTGAGAATGAGATCTATGGGAGAAACTGGAAGAGACAGCTAGCAGTATGACAAAAGTAGTATGAGTGAAAGCTGGTCTGACAAACAACAGAGAGGTGATGAAGAACAACACATCAATAGAATGTGGTGCATGATAGTGTGTGGATGAAAGACAAGGAGAGAGAAGGGGGCAGACTGGGAATTTGAGTGAAAGACAACAGTAGCACAAAACTCGTATATATATGCATAAAAAACGTTAATATATTCGCACTGCGAGATCACAACTATCCTTTTTTTTTACTCATCATTTGTTTTTGGTTGTTTTTTTTTTAGCAATCTATCTCTTTTCTTTTCTTTTATTACGTGTATGTGCCACATACGCTCAGGGGCTTACGCCTTGCGTAGTTTTAAATTAGTTGTGTGTTTAGACTCTTCCAATATAAACTTTTTTTTTGCCAACTATCATCTTACATCTGGCCTTTCTGTGCTTCACCGCTTATAGGTCTACGTTTTGTTTTGCCATATTAGGAAAATGGCGACCGTGCTCCACAATTGTGCTTCACCTTGCGTGCTGCGAACCAAAGGGGGTGCACACTCTAGTGTTATAGGAGCATGCCTCTGGTCTCTGACCTCAATATTCCATGTGCCCATGATGTCTTGGAAGTTCTGACAAAAGACGAAACAAAATTGAAATTTCCGAAGAGTACAAGCCCTGTGACGTCGACTGAAATAAACCAGTTGGATCAATAGTGCTTTCCTCAAACTTTCCCACAATCATGAATAAATAATGCACAAATCAACATCTTACACTTCTTCTTTGCTGCGAATTTCTTTTTTAGCGCATCTAATGCAAGATTTTAAGCTTGCACATCAATTGAAAACGAATAACTATATCTGTGGGCTATGTATTTATTTAATGATGGTGTCTATTTTGCGTAACTCAATTTTATGTCCCATGACTTCGGTGTCTGTTTGATTTTTAAATAATTAAATCTATGGAAAACATTGTACCTTTCCGTGACTGTTCTGAAATTGGAATATGATCCGCTAGGTGTGTCAATCCGAAGTCGACAAATCATATTATACAAAGGCACATTGTGGGCTACATCATAAAACGATATGAAAAAGTCAGTTTGTTTGGTGATTTTTTTATTTTTTTTTTGCTTCATTTGGTGCTGCGCGAAATCCCACTTTGTTAATTTTGTTTTCTTTGGTGGTTTTCCTTTTTATTACTTTTTTTTTTTATTCAATAGTATATCTTAACATGGAGTAAATGTCACCATTTGAAAACCACAGTGATGTAAAATATGTAATGAAAGAAGAATATTGTATAATACTTTTCCTTTATTTCTATTTTTCAAATTGCCAGGGTGGCTTCACAAGGAAGTATTCTCTCAATTCCAAAACTGGGACATTGTTGCCGGACTTCCCGAATGCCAGATTCCTCATCCTACCGTTGTCAGTTCCCAGGGACAAGGTAAGTTGTTTCTTCTATCTATCTATCTACCTATCTATCTATCTATCTATCTATCTATCTATCTATCTATCTATCTATCTATCTATCTATCTATCTATCTATCTATCTATCTATCTATCTATCTATCTATCTATCTATCTATCTATCTATCTATCTATCTATCTATCTATCTATCTATCTATCTATCTATCTATCTATCTATCTATCTATCTATCTATCTATCTACCTATCTATCTATCGATCTACCTATCTATCGATCGATCTATCTATTTATCTATGTATCTGTTTGTCTTCCCGCCTGTCTGTTGCATGTCTGCCTGACTGTCTATTTGTCTATCTGTTTGTCTGTCTGTGTGTGTCTATCAATCACCATCAATAATATTGCCATCATCTTTACCAACCATAAATCTACTTCAGTGTCACCGAAGGAAATGTTTGTGTGTGTATCTCTCCATACAAGTCACAAGTTACCATCTTGTTTAGTTTGTATTCCCCTTCATCCCTATCAGCGGCCGGGAAGCCCGGAACAAGAGGAGTAAACCAAATTCAATCATTAGTAGAGAGAGAATTATCAAAGCCTGAGCCACCCTTGTGCCTCATGCGCCGCCAGGGTGTAAACACACTTGTTATCACTAATAATTCGTTAACAACAAGTCACTCGGAGTCCCGTTCCTATTGCCGCCTTTTCGGGCAGATTGAACTAACGATTATGAAAGATTCAGGATCTGTGAGATCTGAAGTTTGGGGGGTTTATCAGTTCCCTGGCCTGCGTCCTTTCCACTGCAGCCCCGGGGACCCTGATCTAAGAGCGGTCGTGCCATTGTGTTTTCAGTGTTGCTTATCTACGCCAAGTTCCGAGCGCTTGTCATAGAAGAGAAATTTATCATGGACCTCCATTCAGGAACAGACGGACTAGGGGACCTCCGGTATCGGCCTCTTTGCCCAAAAGCAAACAAGTCCCGCGTCTGTGCCGTTTGCCAGCGCTCATGATGTACGAGTCGAGCCATACCTGGCCAGAATTTATCACCTGAAAATCCGAACTATCTGACTTGCATTTATCAACTTTTTTCTCCGTCCCTTTCATGAAACCTTCCAGATTTGGTTCAAGGGCTGATATAATCCTACTGATTTCAAATGAATGATTTTTCTTGTTCTTTTCCTTTTTTTTTTTCTTCCATTTTGCACAGAGTTCTTCCATCTTAATCCTACCTTTTTTAAAAATTCATTTTTTTTTTAAATTAAACATTTTAGACTTGTCTACCTCCTCTTTGATCAATTGGAAATTTTGTTTCCATATTGGGTTGATGGTGCTCGTGGCGTACATGTCCGGCCATTTAACCATGACACAGTTACGATGTTTCAGGTGGTGCACAGAATAATAGTGTTGTTGTAATCATATTTCTTCAAATTCAAACTTTATCTTCATTGCTGGCATGTAATAGCCTAGTACAGTGATTCTCAAAGGGGAGGTACTTGGCTCTCAGAGGAGGAATGTCAAGTCCGAGGAGAGGGATTGGCCTGGGACTGAGAATCACAGTCCTAGCAGAAATCACTGAAAGGAATTGTAAAGATCAAAGCCCAAAATAAAAACAGGCAGACAATTATAGGCGTATGCTTTATTTACACAGAAAATCAAAGCCACAGCCCCAGAGTATTTCCATATGGTCCTCTTTTTTCTCTTTTCCAGGATATATTTAAACTGTCTTTGTATAGGCCTACAGATTCAGAAAAAAAAAAAACACATGGGCACAGTCACGAATATCCTGGGTTCATTCTAAACACCACAAAAACGCCAAATAAATGGTGTTCTATATTCTTATCTACTCACTTTGTGCTTTTCATCTTTATTTTTCCACATCACACGTGATGGTAATTCGATTTATTATTTCTAATTTTTTTTTGTATTTTCATATATTTATTATTGTGTGTGTGGGGGGCGGCGGTGTCTGCTCTGGTTATTTCCCACTTTCATGAATAATTAGTGTTCGAGTTTTTCCGAAGGAAAGATTAAATGTAGGAGAAGCTTCTGTTTACTATATTTACACCCTTTTTTCTTTCAGGTTGAAACTCTCATAATGATGTACAAAACTCACTGCCAGTGTGTTCTGGACACAGCCATCAACGGAAATTTTGAAGAGGTGAGGTCATAATTTTTATTACCAACAATGTATGGTAGGCTATTTTGTCTCACGAACTGTTTTGTTGGAGGAAAAACATAACCCGTTTAATTTTTCTTCTTCCTGACTGTATTTCCATGCGTTTCATTACAGAGAAAGAAATCTCTGTTGTTTTTTTTTTCATTTGCCATTGTTTAGACCTCATTTGTAGAATAGAATTTCCAAATCTAGTCACAATTTGCAAAGACGATGGTTAACATTTTCACTGTTAGTATTTCGTTACCAAAGCTGTTTCCATATGCATGGAAACACGCCTTCTATCTACCACTTGATGGATTTTGACGTTTCTGTTGCCGTTTCCGTTTCCGCACACATGAAAACACAGCTTTACCTGAAATTGAACGTCTTTTTCGGAATGAGCTTCACAGATGTAGTAGAAAGTAGAGTGAATTATATGGATACACTTTGGCGCTAGATAAACGGATCATATTTTCACACTGTCTCCAGATTCAGAATTTTCTGCTGCATTTCTGGCAAGGTCTCCCAGATCATCTCCTGACCTTAGTGGAGAATGAAGTTATTGTGGACATCTTGTGTGTCTGTGATTCCATCTTGTACAAGGTAAGAGGATGGGTGGCATGATGGGCGGATGGCCAAACAACCGTTTTAATTTTGAGGCCCTGTCCACTCATTCTCCAATACTTGTTTTTTGGCTCTAACATTCGATTATATTCAGGAATGTGGGAGTCCAGAAAATACGTTGTATTGGGAGCTACTATCTGGTAAGATAAGTGGTTTAATATAATTATTGGTTACATTCTTGAAGAATCGGTGAAGGAAATTGAGCAAATTGTTCATTTGTAGTATTTTATTTAATTAAGAGGCCGTTTTATGGTATTTTGCTTCCCATAGGAGGCACATACTGTTATTTATTTACTGCCAGCTGTTGAAACACTATGATCAAATGTTCCAGGTCCTTACAGATGTACTGATCCCTTCAACCATGCAGGAGATGCCGGAGACGTAAGTTATCCACCTCACACAATATCATCTGATTTTTTTTTTATTATGTTCCGGTATCAAAAGTTCGTTTTAAATTAGGCCCTCATGAGTTTCCTTCTTTTTCACTCAATTTTTTTTTTTTTTTACTCCTTCACTGTAAGCTGCAAGCAGCCATGTGTTATTCTGTTTAATTTTCTCATTCCTCAAGAACACGCATTCCTCTCAGTCATACTTGCTTTCCTTCTTCTGCTGTTCCTCCGCAATTGCTCTCCAGCCATTTTATCAACCAATGGGAGTAATTTCCTATAGCATGATAAAAGTAATGACCCCGACTATCGCCTGAGAAACCTATTATCGTCATTATTGCTCTACGATCATGGCATATGTCAAAAGTATACCAAAAGGCAACGGACGGTTCATTGCATACCAGGGCACGAGGGCAATCAGATGATATTATATAAAAAGAAATGCTCCAATGGGAAACTGTAATAATCCAATAAAATCATAATGCGATAAGTCTTTTTTTTTTTTTTCCTTAATGTATCAAAAGTGCCAAAAAATGACCCATTCAATTAGTGTAGAGCAGTGACATTATATTCTCGTCTAAATTTGTTTCAGAATTCTTTATTCCTCTCTCTTTATCTCTCTGTTCTAGCCTCCTGTGCGACATTCGAAATTTTGCCAAACATTGGGAAAGCTGGGTATCGTCAGCACTGGAGAATCTTCCAGAAACATTACTGGAACATAAACTTCCGGTTGCGCGAAGATTTGCGCAGTCACTGAAAAGACAAACTTCTTTTCTTCATTTAGCACAGGTAAACTTGAACTTTACGGATGGTTTTTTTTTTCTTTTTTTTTTGTCTTGTAATAATTGTTTGCGGTTTGTTGTTATTGTTTGTTACTGTCCTTGTTATCATTTTTGTAATTATTATTTTTTTGTTGTTGTTCCTATTGTTAAAACAGTAAATGGTCGTGGACGATCTTATTGTCTCTTTTATTTGTTTCTTTATTAATATAAGTTTGAATATATCTGCTTGGTTTGTTGGATTGGTCGTTGATTGGTTGTTTAATTGGTTGTTTGGTTGGCTGGCTGGTTGGTTGGTTGGTTGGTTGGTTGGTTGGTTGGTTGGTGGCTTAGCTGGTTGGTTGATTGGCTGGCTGGCTGGTTGGTTGGTTGGTTGGTGGCTTAGCTGGTTGGTTGATTGGCTGGCTGGCTGGCTGGCTGGCTGGTTGGTTGGTTGGTTGGTTGGTGGCTTAGCTGGCTGGCTGGCTGGTTGGTTGGTTGGTTGGTTGGTTGGTGGCTTAGCTGGTTGGTTGATTGGCTGGCTGGCTGGCTGGCTGGCTGGCTGGTTGGTTGGCTGGTGGCTTAGCTGGCTGGTTGATTGGCTGGCTGGCTGGTTGGTTGGTTGGTTGGTGGCTTAGCTGGTTGGTTGATTGGCTGGCTGGCTGGCTGGCTGGCTGGCTGGTTGATTGGTTGGTTAGTTGGTTGGTGGCTTAGCTGGCTGGTTGGCTGACTGGCTGGCTGTTTGGTTGGTCGGTTGGTTGATTGGTCAGTTGGTTGGTTAGTTGGTTGGTTGGGTGGCTGGTTTATTGGTTGGTTGGTTGGCTGATTGGTTGGTTGGTCTGTTGGTTGGTTCGTTTGTTGGCTGGCTGGCTGACTGGGTTGGCTGTTGGTTAGTTAGTTGGTTGGTTGGTTGGTTGGTTGGTTATTTGGTTGGTTGCCTGGCTGGCTGGTTGGCTGGATGATTGGCTGGCTGGCTGGTTGGTTGGTTGATTGATTGGGTGGTTGGTTGGTTGGTAGGCTGGTTAATTGATTGGTTGTTTGGTTGGTTGGTTGGTTGGTTTGCTGGCTGACTGGCTGGCCGGTTTGTTAATTGGTTGGCTGGCTGTCTGGCTGATTGGCTGGTTGCTCTATCAATTAGTTGCTTGGTTGGATGAGGACGGATCAATATATTTGCACCTTGCCTACAGAAAGCCTGAAAAAAATTAAGTCATTTGCTTTTGATTGTACGCATTTTTAGTGCATTACATCATAAGCCAACTCACATGCAGTTGTTAAAGAGGAAAAAAAATAGGGCCGTGAATTTCGTACTTTTTATTTCAAAATAATATAATTCTGAGACTAAATATTAAAGGTGAACGACTCTTTTGGTCTCTCTCTCTTTCAGACGGCCCGCCCAGTGCTGTACGATGCCAGTCTAGTCAATGCAATGATAGCAGATGTGGACCGGATTGATCTCAGCAGTATCAGTTCTCAAGCCTTTCACAGCTGCAGTAGTAGTACCAGTGATGACGAGGACATTCAACTAAACGCTGAATGTAGGTCCAAGCCATTTGCGACCCTTTCATCTGGCCCATGAAATGCTCACTATACCTCAAAATTTGTTCCTTTGGAAGATCTCCAACTTCATAACTTTAAGATAAAATATACAAAAATTGAACTTGCCACTTTGTTAACACTTTTTCATTGTTATCTTGGAAGTTAATATTGTTGTTGTAATGGTTCTTGGTCTATTTTCACGAGGTAATAGACTTAGGTGGACCTGACAAAACCGGGTTAAAGATGAAATGTTTATATCTCTTTAAAAAATCAAAGTAAAATGCTTTTAAGACGAGTTCAAGCAAAATATTTTCACAGAATGTAGGAAAATGGCTACACTTTCATATTATAAGCAAACCGCAATAACATTTTGCCTCCTTTGGAGAAGTTTTCTCAGGAATTTAGTCTTTCATCTTAAGCCAGATTTAGTCAGATCCATGTTAGGCCCGGGAGACAGAGACATTGGTCATTCAAATATTTATTAGGGTCGTGGCCATAGTTGTTTGTTTGTTTCTTTGGTGAGGCCAAACCTCACTGGCCAAACCAGAGGCCTGTGTTTTTCGCTCTTCCTCATACTATAATCTGTAGTGTCTGCTTTGTTGGTCTTCTTATTTCCCCTATTATCTCTGAAAGAGCCACGGCTCTTATTTGATCCCCACAACTATAAAATGTGTTGTCATGAATAACTGTGCAATGAAAGTAAAGTGTGATTTTATGGCCCTGTGACCAGAAATGCCATCTTTACGTTTATGTTTTGTTTGTTTTTGGTTGCCAGTTTTGAGAGAATTCAAGGAATTGTTGAGGAAACAAGCTACAGTAGAGGCTTTCACCGAGTGGCTGGACATGGTGGTCGAACAAAAAGTTATCAAGGTAAAAAGCAAACATTTGTTCTTAGTGTCGAGCGGTGATAATGGTGGTGGTGGTGGCGATGAGGGAGTTGACATTTACATTCAAAATGTTGTCTTTATTATATATACAATTTCGGTAATATTTTAGTCATTGAACCTAAGTCTCATTGTCCCCGTTATTATTAGTAGTGGTGATAATCTCCCCTCCATCTGAGATCACGCTATTGTTAGATGAAGCACTGTGATATTATTCTTATTGTGTTCATTGGACTGTCACTGCATTGTTACAGAGGCAATTGTTGTTGTTGTTGTTGTTGTTGTTATTGTTGTTGTTGTGTCAGTTGTCGTAATCGTCGCTGTCATTTATACCACTGAGTAAATGATGTCACCGTTATCATCGCGACCGTTTCATCTGACACATTAACTGCACACTATACCTCAAAATTTGGCCCCTTTGAAGATTCCCAACTTCATGACTTCAAGATAAAAATAAAAAAATTGGACTTACCTCCAAATTATTTGATTATTTTTGATAAGATTTTTTCATTGTCATCTTTGAAGTTAATCTTGATGTTGTAATGGTCTTTCTACTTTTATTTTTGATGATGTCACCCTAACCCTCTCGACTTTTAGATCTGCGCCTGGCTGTGTGATACATCTTTGTTCATTCTTTCTCTCTTTCTTTATATGGACAGCCAAGCAAACAGAATGGCAAGACATTCAAGAAACGTGCCCAGGACTACCTGTTGAAGTGGTCTTTCTTTGGTGCCAGAGTCATGCACAATTTAACACTAAACAACGCTCAGAGTTTCGGTATGTCACCTCCAGGTCAGACTACTAAATCACCTAGACTTTGTCAACCAGCCTCTCGGAGGTGCAAAATTCAAATCATAACCAAATCAAAATGCCAAACAAATTTACTGCCAAATTGTCCATTCCAAACAACCAGTGGCATTTAATCATTCTTGGCTGCGCAGTCACCAATTGAAATATTGAAGAAAAAAAATGGAACTAATTGTATTTTTGTAAGTCCATGTCAGACCACAATCTTGAAACATCTTCACATGACACAGCAGGTTTTCTGAAAGTCCTCTGTGTGTGAATGGCCCAGACAGGACTTAGCGGCGACCTCTCGCAGTTCATGAATTTATGGGCTGTAATGTTTGGACCTCATTGTGTTCTGGAGATGCGATTGATTTTGAACGACGGATAGGTTGAAACAGTTGAGCATTTCTAATTATGCAGGTATCCACTATGGGATCTGGCCTTCTAGAAGCACCTCTTAACAATGATCGTGGAAGCTTGGAATTCAGTTTTTATACGCTGTAGTTTTCAAGTCCTGCAGTGAAAAGAAGTACCTACACTTCCCTAAATCTCAAAAGAAGAACAGTTTAAATTCTTATATCATTTCTCTGGCTGGCTCCATTCTAGTATATCCGTTTTATTCATGCATTGTATATCTCTTGTATCATATCCTCATTTTGTCATGGTTATCACATTTAACAGCATCCTTCCACTTGATACGTATGCTGTTGGATGAGTACGTTCTCTTGGCTGTGGAGTCTCAGCTGCACAACGACAAAGAGCAAGAACTGCAATCTTTACTGGAGAAACATATGAAACCAGGTAAACACCACGCTATTTGGGATTTTGAGACACAAAAATAGGCAAATTAGGATTCAACATAGTTTTATTGTAGCGTTACAAAGATAGCCTTTGAGCACAGGTTAACCCTATTACTGTCGGAAGGAATTTATTGTGCCCTTTTTTTAGCAATGGTGTTTTCGTGTTGTTGTTTTTTTTCTTCTAATTTGCTATCTGGAGTTTGCAAAAACTAGAAACCCCATCGAATTCTACATTAATTTCTGGAATCCCAACTTCACGGGTTCGGATAACACAGTTTTGAGAAATTTGCCGCATTAACAGACAGTAATAGAGTTAATTGAGTTTGACTCCGGACGGAAATTCCAATTAGCAGTTTCAATTTTTGTCTGGATGCCGAAATCAAAGTTTTACCACATTTCATACCAGTACTCACTTTGATGCTTCCCCAGACGACACAGGGGCGAAACCAAACCTTCAGCAACCTGCAGGGACATGTTTTGTTGCCAACCAGAACAGAAATCCCTCTCAAAACGAGATTTTAAAACGTGAAATGTATGGAGATGTCATAACCTCAGCTTCTCCCTTTGCGCATGCGCAAGTACCTGGACGTGACGTATTTACTTTGTCTCCACATTTGTCGTCATTATCATCGATCACTCAGGTATGTTTTCAAACATATCAGTTTCATTAAGTTGAACAAACGATAGGTATTTTGGTGGAAAATACTCATCTCTCACGCACAGGAATTTACGTTAATTTCATCAGGTTGCTCGTTCTGCAAATCGCGACCTTAGTTCCTGTTTGTTCTATAGCCATTTTCTGAAAAACTGGAGATCTTACAGTATGTGGAAGAGATATAACCAATTCATACTTTAACACTTCTTTAAATTGCACTGTGGCGCTTATCAAGCTGTTTCGCAGCTCAGATTTATTCCAATTCCTTGTCACAGCACTAAAGCCACAAACCTTTAATGTCGAATTTCCAAGTTGCGCAAAGAGTGAAGTTGGAACAAACTAGAACTAAGGTCGCGAAAGGTTTCATTTGGTCTTAATTTCTTTTCAAGTAGGATTATTATATCATCATTGTAGCTGTGTAGCTGTAGCTGTCCTGGCAACGCCTGTCAGTACTGACATATACATGTATTATGCATGTTCTCATGCTGCTGACGTTAAAGGCCTCGTGTTGATGACTATCACTGTGAGATGTACTGTAATGTCATGAACGCTTTAATGACGGTCGGTGTTCTTTTCGTGGGAAAAAGTTATGATGATAATATGTAAGGTGGATTGGAATGGTGGATGTACCGATGTGCACATACCACTGTTATATCTGCTTTTGTTAGACTGAGCGCCGATCAATCGTATTTCTTAGCGATACAAGGCAGTAGAACTCAATGGCTCAATAACATTTTTCTTTCTTGAAAGGCGATGTCGACCAATGGAAATGCAATGTTGACCCCTCCCGTTTCACCAGTTGTACCCAATCCCATTGGCCATCGCTCTAGCGTCATTACCCAAGGACCAATCGCATCCTACTCGAGTACCACACAAACACCTATCCTGGGAGCACCGTCATTTTCTTACCTGGGTAGGTACCCACAGGGTTAGTGTAATTGTGATTTGCTCCTAGACCTCAGGTTTTGAAGTAGACGGACAAATATATTCGTGGGTTAGCCTGACCCACACCGAAATAATTAAGTTACTGGTTTAACCTACAAAATCACCCCGCTAACTGGCATCTAGTGGTTCTCAACCAGTCGCACACGACCCAGGAAGATTCAAGATGTCATTTGTAAGGATTGAAATGTCAGATTTGCATTTTTGGTGAGTGGGGGTCGGCGGCGGCTGTTATTGAAGATTAAAACTAAGCTTTAGCAAGAAATAAAAACGATGCACACGTGACAAGTAAGAGGTTTATGAAACATTGCTATAATCTTCAAAATGGGATCCCTTAAAGTTTCTCTTACGTTGAAACAAAGGGATCAGTGGTGAGATGTGCATCTTTCATCTTTCCGGGACCTTGCAGATGCAATTGCCATGTCTCTGACTTGATGAATGGCCATCTTGTATGAAATGTTTCAACGAAGTGACAAATCTACAAATGTCAGACGTATCCATATTCAGTCTCACGGGACATTGAGTCTCTAATAACTTATTTTATGGGTTTCCCATTTCAGGTCAACAGGGGAGTGAATTTCCCCATAATCCCAGTCCTGTTACTGGTTATGGCCCTTCCTTTAATGCTGGTCCTCACAACAGCGCCTTCCGCAGCCACCAGACAGATAGCACCAACAATGGCGACAACACCAACGTTGGCAGCAGCAACAGCAACAACAACCCAAGCAATAGCAATACAACAGCACCTCAAGCAGCACCAAGCACCAGCCGTGCCGGTTCGGGTCTCTCTCCTAGTACAAACAATTTCAACACAAACTGCAATAACTCAAGCTCTGGGACCTCCAATAACATCTACGCTCCTCATCCTTATCATCCGGGTAACTTTCTCTCTCATCATCCGGGCAGTTTCACCAGCAGTTTGTACCACCAATCAGCATACAGCTCTCGTCCAGACTTCGATACGCCCTCCATCCCATCAGCGTATGCCGACAGTCACCAGTACCACTCCGATGTCAGTCCTTATTTCTCACCATTTTACCACGCCCCTTCCGTGCAATCAAGCTACCCGCTGGGCGGAGCTGGCAGTCCAATGGGTGGTTTAGGAGGCGGAGTCTCAGGAAGTAGTGTAGGAGGAAACCCAGTCGGAGCTGGTAGTGCATTCAACGTTGTACATAGTCAGCATTCAGGGACACCATCTTTTGGCCAAACACATTCGATCTATCAGAACTCTGGTAAGTAAAAACTGCCAGCTTAACGAAACAAAACAAAATGAAACAAAAACTGCGTGACAAATTAATTATAATAATATTTTGATGTAATCTCTGTATTATGAAAAGCTGACATTGTAAATAAACCAGATTTCAGAAAAACACTGTAAGCCAGTTAGGACACTGTCATGAAAGACAACTCTGTCGCCAATGATATAATATAAAGAATTTCATGAGTTATGTTTCCTAATAGTTCTGACATTTTTTGTTCTAATGATGAATGAGGGAAAATCTACAACGTCAACCCCTCTATCATCACTTGTCAAGACACAAACAGTAATGATTATATTTCATAATTAATAATAAATGAAATGAGTATATGCAAAACACTTCTCGCCATGTGCTACTGAAACTTTGTCATCGAATCTATTTCCAGATTACTTCTCCAACTCCACATTTCCTACAGCACCAAAACCTCTTGTGGAGCACGTGCCAGTCATTCAACAACGACTTCCGGTCGCTCCATCGCCGTTCAGCAACGAGGCACGTGACCCTCTGAACTTGTTAGACAAAACGTACCGGTCCAAGGACACCCTCAACATGTACGGCTCCATGGCTAAAGACACCATGGGCGTGTACGGCAGCATGTCAAATGGAGGTACCAATAACTGTCACAGTCCTAGGGCTATGAGTCATCATGGAATGATGTCACACGGTAAATAATTTAAGTTTAATGATTATTCTAGCCGGGAGGCCATTTTAATTCGAAAAGATTGTCCTTGTCAAGCAGACAAACACGGGAGGGCAGACATTTTCTCTTTTTTTTTTTTTTAAATAAACCAAGAAAGTTACAAATACTACGTTCAGGAAAGCCGAACCTTAATCCTACACCTAGCACTGACCGTGACCCCCCCCCCCCGCGCTTTTTTCCTAAACAGTTTACATAATATTACCATGATTTCACTGTCTGCCCATGAGCTTGTGCTTGTATGAGTGTGTGTGTGTGAGAGAGAGAGAGAGAGACAGAGACGGAGAGCGAGAGAGAGAGAGAGAGAAGGGGTCATCGCCACACAATGACAGTATTTGCTTCTGAATTTGAGTCATGACATTAACAGTCAGTTCCCTTTTTTGTTTGCCATTAACATCTGTTTTCCTTTCTTGTTTGGCATCATCATTTATTCCCCTTCCTTGTTTAGCATCATCCCTTATTTCCCTTTCTATCACCAGTTCACCCTCATGCTTCGGCCATCTCACACTTCACAAGTGAAGACTACTTCACCAGCATGGGACTGGGAATGTCTACGATGTTATCTGCTGATCCAGACATGTATGCATCTTTCTCCGAAAATGGACCTCTACCTTCCATAAATTCTGTCTTTCTTTCATGACGGAACCATCACTGAATACAAGATCACTCTGCCTTACCATGGAAGTAGACAGTTGAGCACTTTCTGGTGGAGTCCCTGATGGTCTCAGCTTCAACCGTTACCTCAGCGCCACAATGGCATTGACAGATACACTACTGGAAGTGAGACTGCCATATCATCTTATTGTGCTACTGCGAGCGTTTACCTCTCTCCTGCCAAGCAATCGTGTAAAATATCACGTTTACTTCGAATGGCTTAATTGGCAGGGAAATAACTTAAAATTTTTCCAGTGGTAGGGGAAAAAACACATTTTATCAAATTATTATTCGAAAACGAAGGGACACTGGAGGACACACCTCAATATCTTTGATTTGAATTCGAACATCTTGTCACTTCAGCCTTTTGACAAAAGTTTGGGGTTTTAGTTAATAAGGCTGCACCCGTCCCGCTAGTGACCGAAAGCGGCTCTCTCTCCCTCTCTCTTTCTTACTCTTTCATTTTTTTCTCTCTCTCTTTCTCTCTCTCACTCTTGCTTTCTTACCGCCCCTCACTCTCTTTCTCACTCTTTTCTCTCTACCCTTTCTTTCTCTCCCCCCTCTCTCTCTCTATTTCTCTCTCCCTCTCTCTTTCCTTTCTCTCACTCTGTTCCCTCTGTATTTATATTTTTCTATCTTGCTTCCTCTTCTCTCTCTCTCTCTCTCTCCCTCTTCCCTCTCTCTCTCTCCCCGACATCGTCTCGCACATACACATGTATCAAATAGTTACGTATTTAAAAAAATCAAGTCGCACTCTAGTTAGACATGATAGGAACCACTCTATTGCAGAATTTGTACGCTTAAGATAGTCTTGAACTTCAAAATGTATCAGAGATCTTTGCGTTTTGACTTCACCGAGTGAAAATATACATACTGCCTGGGTCGTGGCAATAATGCGCAATTTAGACTTGCCTGTGGCTCTGTTGTGTCCTAAACACATGACTCATGTCACCGTTTTCATCAACTCTAGAGACATTTCTTAAGGGTCTGTCAGGAATTTTCCATGATCGTTTATTGCCTGGGGCAAAGACAAACTTCTAAATCTGTCACCAGGAAAATCAGACACTTAAAAGAATAACATGACTCCAAAAAAACGAAGACCTGTTCATAGACCAGGAGCTACGACTGCAAAAGACAAATAATCCAATGTGTTGACGCATTATTCATGATAAAGTCCCAGAAGGGGCTATATAACTGGCGAATCAGTGGAAACATTTACGTGCACCTTTCTCTCCCTGATCAACCCAGAAAATAAAAATAGAAAGTATTATCACATATCTGAAGAAGAACACGAAGGCAAAGGAGAAGAACAAATTAACATTCTGTCTATCACATGGTAAACAAAAACCTGACTTCTGTTCTTTGCGTGGGGACACTTTCTCTAGAATTGGCATCTGTTCCTGTCCGAACTGTGGAGGAACCTGATATCATGGTTTCACACAAAAGAAACTAAGGGTTTTCAGGACTGATCTGGTGAGAACACCCACTTGACCTGTACTTAGATTTCAGCAGCAATGTTAACAGAAAATCTGTAATATTAAGTGATAATCGTGTGGTTTAATTACTGTGAGAAACAGTACGAGACATGTCTTGTGAAGTTTCTAATGTAGCAATCGTTCTCTTTAGAGGAGTTGTAATGGCAATTATGTTTGATTTTTTTTCATTAATTGTTTTGTTGTCGTGCATTTAAAGCATCTGAGGGCAGAAAACATTACTTTCCTACATGATCCATTTTTAACAGTGTTTGCAATGTCCACTGATGGCAATATTGTACATCAATTAATCGCAATTTGCAACAAATTCAACGGTGAAATTTTAAGTCTGTTATAGACCGACAGCATAAAACTTTTTATATGTATCTGCTCTGACTTATTGCAGTTGGAGAAGACAAACAATTAATGGACACGTTATAAAACCATTTGTTCGAAAGCTTTAATTTCTAATATAAGACGGCGTCTGGAAAGCTGTTAAAGAAATGCATTAACAACTCTAACAAAACTATTTCAGTTCATATATATTTATATTTTTAAAATAAAATATGCCATAACCAGTTCAATGGAACTGTTCAATAGATACAATCTGAAGAGGTTTCAAACTTTTCACTTCAAAGTAATCTCAGTTGTTGTTGTTGTTGTTTGCCGTTTGCTGTTGTTGTCATTGGGCGAAAGGGCGGGGGTAGGGGGCTCTTAGTCTACTGCTTACTCAACATTTTTGTTTGTCCAATAGGTGACACAAACAATTATTCTGTCTTCTAGCCACAGCCTTGTGAGCTTGTCCAAGTAAAAATCGATGTGCAAAATTCAAACTGAAAACAAATCATTAAAAAAAAAAAAATGTTTGATCGTCGCTTGGCAACTGAAGCACAACAGTTGAGATTTAAATACCACTTTATTGTTTCAAGAACACCATGGGGACTTGGCCATTGTTTTATATAACGGCACGAAATATTGCAATCGTGGGGAATTAAACTTGCTGTCGAGTGAGAATAGCTGTTTCATTTTACCAACAGAGTCACGCGGAAATCGACTTACTTCTAGGTTAGCCCTGACATCTACATGGTTTGGCGTGAGACCAATGATTCTGCGCTGATAACATACGTCAGAGAGGATGTGGGTTTTTATTTTTTGGCTTTCTTTTAATAATGTCTTTTATCGATCTTTATCGACCATCAGATGTTTGTTTTTGCAGGCCAAAGGACCTGAATGCTCAGCTATTGGCTGCAGGTTTGAGCGTATTGATTAAACAGACAGCAATATAATCGATATGTCTGAAAAAGGTCCACACTTTGTCAAACTTCAGATTGTTCTATTGGAGACCATCCCTTTACGCCATATATTGTGTAGCATTTTTTTTTTCGGTTTGAACGATAATGGCATTATTAATGCAGAGTTTACTAGTTCCCTTCTTCCGTTCCTTTCATCGCTTTCCTTTATTTGTTCTTTCTTCTACGCCTCCCTCAGAATCCACATACTTGGCTTCGCTTGTGTTTGTTAGCTGGAGTTCAGCGCTCTGTCGTTCAGAATTTAGACTGAGAGATGTTTTAAGTGAGGAACCGCTTTAGTGGTCTTGTCCATGGCATCTGTTCCGCTATTTTTACTGAAAATGATGAATGAAAAGCTCTCTTTGTCTCTATAGCGATGAGGAGCGGATCGGAACGGATGCTGCGGACAAGTATACAGAGGCAAAGAATGTTTTACTTTTTCGTACGCCATTTTCCGCACAAAAAAAAAGCAGAGCGGATGATGTGGACAAGGGCAGTTACAAGGGCGAGTTTAAGAGACGGGTATGATATCTTTGAAATGTCTGTGAAAACAAGTATACAATCTTTGTGGGGTGTTTACAGAATGGAATTCAACTTCGTATGTTTGCAGAATAGTGGTTCAAGTATTTTATACGATTTGCACTGTCCATGAAAATAGTAGTGGATTTAAACATGAAATGTTGTGGTTATGTGTGAGTGGAAGTATTGCTCGTTGATATGCATTTGCTTTATAGGGTTGAAATACCGATGGTAGAGATGTTTGTAGGGTGAAAATGCTGTTTGTAGAGATGTTTTGTAAGGTAAAATTACTGTTTGTAGAGATGTTTTGTAGTGTGACAATAGTATCTGTAGAGATGTTTTGTATAGTTGTATCTAGGACATCTCTGAATCTTAGTTTATTCTTCTTCAAATTTTTTGTCGATTGGAGTGAATGTTAAGGCATGTGTATTGTACAGATAAAGACGTTGGGGGGAGGAGGTCTGAACCTCACATTTTTGTGTTGATTTAATTAAGTACGTATTCCGTAAATTTTTGTAAGGCTGTCTCTCTGTGTGAATGGCTGACACCAGATGCAGAACTCTGACCTAGAAATGTTTAGAGTTTTGGAGAGGTCTGACGTGATTTTTTAACTACACAAGTGAACTGATGCCCTTTTCATTGTCTTAGGGCAGTGGTTTTCAATCTTTTGTGTCCCATGTTCCATTTCAATTTAAAACAAAAACAAAAAACGGGCGCTTACCATAACCGAACAAAGTTAATGTGCAGTACTGTACAAAATACTTTTTACACAGTTAAGTAAGAGTTCTATCAAAAGTCCATACGCCCCATTGTGAAGTCCCTCGCCCTACCAAAATACTACCAGGGCCCATCGATGGGGTATGGGCCCCACCTTGAGAAACATTGCCTTGGGGCAAACGGGGAAAGCCTCTTTTTGTTATGACCAACTTCCACTGTAAGGAAAAGAAAGTCACACTGCATTCTGTCTTTCTGCAATAACCAAACGTTTCAATTCAGAAATGAAGACTTAGTCATTATTATCACATCAGCGCAGACATTTCACCCTTTAGAGCGAGTGGCATTTTGTTTTTTCTCATACTGTCTGGTCGTGTAGGCTTCAGTGAAATAAATTAGGTATGAACCCTTACTTTTAGTGGCAATGAGGTTATTAATTAGTTTTAAAATATCTGCATGCCAAAACGTGGACGATTAAAGTTACGTGTCCATGGAATTTTTCTGTATCCAAGGCACTCATTGTAATGTAGCCTTGTTCTTGTAATTGTGATTTCATTCTGTACATGTAATATTTGTAATATAGATTTTCTGTACACATTATTGTACATATGGGGTCGATGTAATATAAATTAGACGTTCATTTCAATATTTTTCGTACTTTTCATACATATTCTGTATCTTTTTGTCATGTATTTCCTGCTGAATAGGATACGAAACATTTTTTGTTGTTTTTGTTTTTTGCTATCGTGTGTACAAATTGGCAATACAGTACAAATGAGGGGGAGAGTATTGGCTAAGGTTTTTAAAATGGCGTGTCGTGAGTCCCGTAAATTAATTGTAAATAAAATGTGCGACAATTTTGGAAATTCACTAAAAAGAAGGGCTGCAGTGTTAAAATGAAAGAAGAAAGAAAAAAGTGCATGTATCAGTGTGAGAGAACAGCAGTACGACAGTTTGTTAGCTAACGAAAAAAAAAAATGTAAAAGTTTGCTCTACATTTGTACAAAGGTGAAACATTTCTAGTTAAAAATGTCAGTCTGTGAGAGACTTCAACCCCTCGCTCGCTACATTTGTCCTTCTTTAAATTATACACACGTTACGTAGATAAGACAAGAAAAGATAAGAATCAATTCATTATGCCATGACGGGAAATTCATTTTCAAGGAAAGATTAAGAACCCCCGCACACATCTTACGCATAATTACATAAAAACATGTCATAACTTAGTGACAGACACGACACTTCCAGTAACAAGGCATGGAACCTAATTAATATATTGCAGAGATCTAGCTAGAATGAGTTGTTGGTACGAACTGCCCATGGTAAGAGCGATCTCCTTCAACGGACAGATATTCCGAAACCATAGCATTGTATTTCTATGGCGCTACTGTTTTCCCAGATATTTATACCGGTACTTTAAGAAAAAGAGGTCAGTCTTTCTTTGAATAAAGCTTTTGGCTGGAGTTTCTTTTCATTTTTCTCTGTTTATTATTTATTATTTTATTTACTGTTAATATTATTATGGTTTACATTTGGAACATGTTGAAAGCAATTAATATTGGCATTGCCATATCGCGACCTCAGTTCTTGTTTGTTCCAATCCACTTTTTGCACTACTGAGAAATTCGATGTTAAACGTTTGCGGCTTTAGTATTGTGATAAGGAGTTAGAATAAATCGGAACTGTGAGGCAGCTTGATAAGTGTCACAATGCATCTAAAAGAAGTGACAAAGTGTTCTTTTGTTACACCTCTTCTAAATAATAAAAGATCTCCACCGTTTCAGAAAATTGAGACAGAACATTCAAGAGCTAAGGTCGCATTATTTCAAAGTAATATGTTTGAACCACCATGAAATGTTAGCTTAGGTGTTGTACCTGCTGTCCCCAGAGCAATTTATCATGGATCGTTGATTCTTTTGTGTAATGTTTGCTGTGTCAATCAATGATGTGCAGTATTGGCAAACTATTGATATATCCTTTACCATATTTATTTCTTTATTGCTCTGTTGCAGAATTTGCAATTTCTGTCTTGTTCCGGACGGAAAAAGTCTTATCGCAATAATTTATTGTGAATTAGGAGTTGTAATTAAAGAGAACGAAAAGGAAGAAGTAACTCTTTGCTTTCCTCTTTCCCTGCTATCTTTGTTATTTCACTTAGTGGTCTTGGATGCTGCTATTGACAGAATACCTGGTGGTTTTTGTAGTGCTGTTGTGGCTGACAGCATGGGTTTCCATAATTGCAGTCCTTGTTGTTGTTGTTACAATCTATATCTTGCGCTGCTGATGTCGATGATGTTGATGATGATGGTAACGACGGCGATAATGATAATGATGGTGTTGATGACGATGATGATGATGACGAAAACAACGACGACAACGATGATGGTAATGGTGATGGGGATATGATGATGATGATGACGAATAAGTCGTCGATGATGATGATGATGATGACGAATAAGTCGTCGATGATGATGATGATGACGAATAAGTCGTCGATGATGATGGTGATGATGACGAATAAGTCGTCGATGATGATGATGATGATGATGACGAATAAGTCGTCGATGATGATGATGATGACGACGAATAAGTCGTCGATGATGATGATGACGAATAAGTCGTCGATGATGATGATGACGAATAAGTCGTCGATGATGATGATGATGATGACAGTGGTATATTGAATAATAATGATGCTGATGGTGGTTTTGATAGTGGTGGTGGTGGTGTTGGTGGTGAGGGTGGTGAAGGAGTTTGAAATGATCGGGAAAAAGTCTACAAACAATTCATTTATACAGAACATGGCTGAGACCAAGCTACTGGAGGAGCTAAATCACCCAAATGCCAAGAAAATTCTATCCATATACCTGTCACTGGTGCTTTCGTCTCATATGTTGGCAGGAGCTAACCAGTAACGTGAGACAGACAGAGGCATAGAGAAGGTAAAAATGCGTTGGGTAGTAATAGCACCAGCGTTCACAAAAACTTGAGACAAAGAAATAAAGGCGGTGAAGTCATCCATCGTGGCTTTCAGCGATGAAATATTAAAGCAGACCTCTCAGACTAAGGCCACATTTCATATTAAAATTTATCATGCCGTTTTATTGTCAATAAATCGCCATCGCGACCCCGTCCATGGGAAGATGACTGTCAAGAAATGTTCATAACAGTCGATGAGTTTCTGCCTTGACACAAATTCGTGCAAACAGACGGGGTCAGTCGACAAGAAGAGAGACAATGTGTGCTTGTATTTTCCACTATGACATGCCTGTCTTGAGTCTCCTATGAGGACAACTTTGCTATGTGGCAAATCTAAGAATTCATAGAAAAGAAAGGTAGCATTTTTCAAATACGAGAAGAATGTTAAAAGAATAATGAGCTTCTTATAAAGACTACTAATGCCATTTGCAGTAATAGATCTCATTCCTTCTCCGTTTTTCAAACGGCAACTGAAACAAACAAAATACAAAAAAGGCAACTAACATCATGTCACAGTACTGACAGTATTGTCTAAACACAACCATGCTTAACAAGTTGAACTCATTCACTAATGGGGTACCCATAAAAAAAAAGAAGTGTAATGAGCTCGGGGGGGGGGGGGGGACTATTAAAGGCATTACAATTTATTTTCAAATTTGATAGTGATGATTGGTGAGTTTCTGTTTCTTTTGTTGTTGTTCTGGGAGAGGCTGGGTCGATAAAAAATATTTAACTAATCCAACACAACGCAGTAGATAAAAGTATTATTACAGCTTTCGAAGACATACAAACAAAAAAGTAAATGCCGGTGTTTCTAAACGTTGGTGCATGCTATATGAAAAACACATTTCATAAAACATCGGTCCATATCAGTCCATAACAGGTCCTAGCCTAGTCTTAACTATTTATCAGTAAATTATAAAATCAATAACAATAAAAAATAGTAACAGTGATAATCATTTGTCATTCCTCTCTTAATCGTAATATCCTATCTCGACTCCCACCGCATGGCACAGTCATGGTGGCATTTTTCTCCCACCCACCACTTCACACGATGCCTGGACCTAATCGATCCAGCAAAACCTGGAGCCTGAGAGAACTACGCGTTCAAGGAACAGTGTGAGTTGGTGTCCCTAAACCAGACAGTCCTACGTGAGCACCTATTTCAGCAGGTGAGTTGAAATGGCGCAATAACTAACTCCGTTATGAATTCTCCTTTGTCAGGGACGTTTAATACTTTATAGTTTGACAGTTTTTTAACAAACTATTTGTGTTGTATTTAACACTAAAATAGTGCTCGCTTGGGACTCTCAGTAGCTTCGCGGGAAATTTGTAGAAGTGACAGTAGTGTTGTTGGAAATAGTGGCCATATTTGAGGTATCGATATGTATTCATTGTGAAAGAGGTAGCTGAGTTATCTGCAGTTGTGTAAGAGTATTAGTCATGTTTTGTTTGTTTGTGTACCTCTTACCTGGTTCGTGAGTTCATCAACTATGTGGTCGGTTAGTTAGTTAGTCTTTTAGTCAGTCAGTTAGTTAGTTAGTTAGCTAGTGAGTGAGTGAGTGAGTGAGCGAGTGAGTGCGGGAGTGCGTGAGTGCGTGAGTGCGGGAGTGCGGGAGTGCGTGAGTGCGTGAGTGCGTGAGTGCGGGAGTGCGGGAGTGCGTGAGTGCGTGAGTGCGTGAGTGCGTGAGTGAGTGAGTGAGTGAGTGAGTGAGTGAGTGAGTGGGTGGGTGGGTGGGTGGGTGGGTTGGTTGGTTAGTTAGTTAGTTAGTTAGTTAGTTAGTTAGTTAGTTAGTTAGTTAGTTAGTTAGTTAGTTAGTTAGTTAGTTAGTTAGTTAGTTAGTTAGTTAGTAGTTAATTCCTTCGTTTGTTAGTTATATCGCCGAGTTTAACTTTTTGGGAAATTTTTTTGTTTTTAGAATTAGAATGACGGACATAGGGTGAACGTTAGGATTAGTTTTTCAGTAATATATCATCTGAACTTTATTTTGTTGTTTAATTTCAGTAGAGACATATTGTCAGACTCCGATTCGTATGCCTTGCCGGAATAACGTTTCTGGGATTAGAATTGGCCAGGGTAACAATTTGCTTATAAGAAAGATTGTTTGGATCGTTTGCCTTTTTTTTTTTTCTCACAGTGAGTATCCAAGAATCCGGAACAAGCAGAAGGACGTACCTTGTTTGTGAACAGATAGAGGTACAAGATAATGACCAACAGCCGGAGTGTCCAGTCTCTGTGCTGTACTTTGGCTACCAATTTCGTACTTTTGCTGGCATGTTTCATTGAAGGTTTGTACAGTGTTCTATTTTTTTAATGCGGTTTAAATATACTCCTAACTCTGTCTGCAACTGTTGTATCTTGGTAAAACAACACAAAACATGTACTGTATTGATTTGAAAAGCCCTGTTAAGGACCAAAGTTGTTCATAGCCTTCTTTTAACTGTACTTTCAGTTGTCTCCTACTCTTCTAATTGCTTGAAAGCTGTGAACGTACGTGGTTGTTGTTTGTTTTTCATTATACCCCTCTGTAACATCGTGTCTCGCATTAATGCGGCAGATCGCCAGCTTGCGTACATTCAATGTTTCAGCACGGTGTTTGTTTATTCATATATTTATTAATTAATTTATTTATTCTTTCATTCATCTATTATTTATATAGTTATTTAGTTATTAATTTTATGTACTTGGTCGGTTTGTTGATCATTTTGGCGAGGGGAACATATTAGGCTGACTTCATGAGTATAATCTACAGTGTATGAAGTAAGGTTGATGAGATAGTTGCTAGCTTGATTATTGCTTGGTTACATGTTAATCTGGTGACTGGCTAACTGGTGGACTGATGGATGGCTTGATTGCTTCCTAATCCGCATGTATGTGTGTTATTTTATTTGATTACTTCACATTTTCTTGCAGTAAAACTTTCAGTGTGGCCGTGTGCCAAAGGATTTTTTAACGTCAAAACATATTCATGACCTGTAATTTTAATTCTGGTCTTTCAATTCTTCCTTTGTCTCTGAACAACCCGAGCGACATTACAGGAGGCCACGAACAATATAAAATTATCGACTAACAACTAAAATCAATGAAAAGCAATACACTGTACATTTCTGTGTCTGAAATTCTCTCTGGGAACAAACGTCACACTTTACAGTGAGAGGACGTTGAACAATAGGGTCTACTGATGCCTGGCCTGTAACTATAGCACCGTGATACATTAATTGCTGGCAATTGAAGTCATGCGGCCTTGACAGGATCAATCATAAACAGTTGCTGTTCCAAGTGTAAGTCTTGACTGTACGGTAGTCAAAAGTCAAGAATTCCTACGTCTTGCTTGAGAGCCACTGCCACTGCCACTGACATGGTTTCATGGTTTGATTTTATAATCCTAACATTATGTTTCCCCATTAAGCTGTCATTCGTGGAATTCACAACCCCAACATCATATTCCCCACACTTCCAGTATTACATTCTCCCTATTTTTCTTTTTATCTATGAAGTTCATGACCCTAAAATTATATTCCCCCGTACACCCAACATTACATTCTCTCTAGTTTTCTTTTTATTTATGGAATCATAACCCTATCTTTATATTATTCATGAATACGCCCAGCATTACATATCCTCTATTTGTCTTTTATTTATGGAGTGCATAAAATCAGCATAATACTCCCCCACGTATCCTTTTTTCACACTGAAACTGTGTTGAATATTAATTGTGTTTTCCACTCATATTTAAAAACTAACCTTGAATGTTAATTTATGACTTCATTTTTCTAATAGTCTGAATCACCGCGATTTACTGTTCTGGCGTTCTGGCTCATGGCCATTTACTGAAATGTCAAGTTCCAGCAAATAAAAAGTACAAAAAATTATTTCCGTCAGGCATTGAACAAACTACGTCTGTGAAACTATAGCACATCCGGGCCTCTACAACCGGAGATCTACGCCAGTGTAAGAATGGCAGTCATGGGCATTTCCGGTGTTTCCGTAAACACATTTATCGCTTAAATCTGACCACATCACATGGCGAATCTATTCTTCGCTCTCGATTCGTTCGTGTATATAAATATGAGTGCTTTTTTAGCCAGGCTATCATTTTCATGCTCTCTACCATCAGGAAATCTCCAAAACTACAAATATGATATTGTGTATAGCATAATTTCGTGTCAAATGTTCTGTGTTCCTTCATGTCTATGAATTATTTATTTGATTGTCGAATGTCTAAGTGAATAATAACCGTTATATTTGTATTTGTATAACTCTTTAATCCCATTTGGGAAATTTTGCCTTTGTGCCATTGCACCCCAGTTACAACTGGAGCAGGCACGTCGTCGCCACAGTGCAGCGCCGGTCGGCGTTTTTTTTTTTTTTTTTTGGTGGTGGGGGGATGAGGGGGAGTGGGTGGTAGGGATGAATTTTTATTTAATTTTGCCCGGGCAGCGGCCTGTTCGGCCTGCTCTTTACGATTTCCAACTGCCAAGGTATCTTTAACGTGCGCAACGTGCACACGGGCCCTCCGAATTTTTTCGTCCTTATCCGAGAAGACTAGGTACTCGATCCTACCCCTCAATAGGATCAGGGACATGAAAATATGAGAAAAATCCCAAACTTCCAACATGCCTGCACCGGCCGGGTTTAGAACCCGGGACCCTTGGCATGAGAGGCGAGCACCTTGCCTCTAGACCACCTTGTCCCCATGGGTCTCTTTGTGACAAAACAATCTTGTGAAAAGTCAACTGCCGCCAATTCACTGATCCGTGAAAAGTCGAGCGATCTGAACATCAATGATTTATCGTTTATTCGTTTTTCCAGCGTCCCACCACAAGACCCAGCGAGCTCTACATTAAATAAATGTCCGGAGAGAGACAAAATGTCATTTTTCTGTGGAGGGTTTCCCGTCATCCTTTGTATATATGTAGGCCACTACCTGTTTAAATAGAAAACAACAACAACAACAACAAAAATCTTCCTTTTATTTTATTCATTTTTTCGCCCCACACCAATCCTTCGAAATTAAAGCGATTTAAGAAATTCCTTCTCACAAACAAATGTAATGTCTTCGATTTTTCATGGTTGCATTAATCTGGGTCATCGATCAATCGATCACGCTATTTGATGCTTGCCAGTTTGCGTTATCCGATGCTATTTTATCGATTCCTCTATTTACATAATGTGGACGCAGGGCAGTTCATTTCCTGACTAAATGCATGGGAGAGATCGAAGTTCCTGGGATATTGATTATGTCCTTGATCGTTCCACACAAAAACAATACACTGAGGAGGTCTGATAGGGTTGCCTCTTTTGCTGGAATTATAGAAACAATGACGCGGGCATTATCGAGCACAGCCAGGCGGCCAATGTCAATACAATGATATAATTTTAATCTTAGAAATACAAAAAATATTCATAAAATGAAAGCAAAGAAAATTGAACTACGGGGGTGTTTTGTTCTGGGTTTTTTTTCCCCGTAAGATGAGGACTGCCTGGAGAAGGATATGTTAGACAAAGTATAGAGTCGTTCAAATTGATTTTCTTTTGTTTATTACAGTTTGGTTTTTTACCGCTATTAAGTTGTGCCAGTTTGCTCTATTGTTATGCTCTAACGAAGCAGGCAAATACTGTTTGTACGAGTGTTTTAGAGATCGCGTGAGATCTTTAGTGTTTGTGCTCAAACGTGTTTGATGAGTATGTGTGAATACAGGAAAGTATAGGCCATAGACGGGCTTTGATTGTATGCAATACGTGTACGGTGCTTTAACAGTTATATCATGGTCGTAGCTTCTATCTTAAGAAAAAAGGAGAGGGGGGTAGATGTGGCAGTGTGAGCTTGAAATGTATGTGCGAATGGATTTGAGATGTTTGAGATGTATGTCGTGTTTGGTCTGGATAGAGGGAGAGGAAGCTTAAAGACGAAGGAAGAAAAGAACTCAAAAGAAGAAAGAAAAAAAACCAGACCAGTGAACGAAGGAAAGACTCGAGATGAAGAGGAACATATCTATAAAGCGTGAAACAATGAAAGAAAAGATGAGAAAAGTACGAGGGGCAGATCAAAAGTTTTCCACCTGAATATGAATGAATAGAGGCAAAGTCTTGAAACTTACTGTGGATGCACACCAACTTCTTACTAAACTAGAATGTGTGCAAATTTGGGGAAATTTCCATTCACGAGTCTTGGGGATAGAGCACTCCAAATGAAAGTGGGTGTTAATCTTTTGCTAATTAAGCATCAAACTGGAGAAAATTGAGCTCAGGGTAGTTATAAAGTTTTGATTTTTACAAGTAAACAGCTGCATGGCATTCTCATGGTGATGCCAGCAGTTTATAAAAAAATATTATCTCATGCTGTCCATTTGTAGCTGTGGTGAGCAGTACCTGTTACCGCGATGAAAGTCTCGGAGACAGAGAGGGAAATGTGTACTACTGCCAGTCTAAAGATCTACCCAGATGTTGCACCAAAGATGGACTACAGACTTGCTGTGTTTCTGAGGATGAGAAAAACTTGTAAGTTGTCTTCGGGCCTAGGGAGGTCCGTGTATCATGTTAAGCCCTGCCAGACACAATCAGATGCCGGCAGGCAAGAAGTGCACACCATAATTTCCTATAATGATTATCTGAATAAATCCGGGAAGACCCTATCTACTAAGCCTGGTCAGACACAGTCAGATTCTGCCGTTATTTC
Organism: Onchidella celtica; assembly: GCA_963931925.1. NCBI lineage: Eukaryota > Metazoa > Mollusca > Gastropoda > Systellommatophora > Onchidiidae > Onchidella > Onchidella celtica. The sequence goes on from OZ007575.1 coordinate 12,696,046, forward strand.
TTTGATGTACAGTTTGCTGGCAGCAACTGTTGAACCCCTTGGCGATTCAAAAAATTTCTCCCTGGCTTTTCTTATTATGTTTATCTATTTAAATTTTTTCGGTCGGCCTTTCTGTCTAGATCATTCTGCACAGTAAGGATTTTTTTTAAAAAAACGTCCAAAGCAGTGGATTATGCCAAATCTTCCATTTTCTGGACACATTTAAGTGAACCAGGCGAAGAAACTAAATTTTGTTTCACGTTTTCATTTTTTCTGCAACCGTTCGAATAAGTTACTCTCTTACTTTTGATGTTGTTGTTGTTGTTATTTTAAATACGTCAATGCTCGAGACATTAAACATAGACAAAAATTAATGTAAACACTACTTCAATCCTGTGTTCTTCACAATAATAGACATGTCGATTTTGATTTCTCACTACAAGAAACGAGTTATTCAAATAATGCCCTTGTACATCGGAATATTCCATCCCTGAATGTATAAGAATGAAGACGCTGACTAGTATACGTGACGAGTTATCAGTCTTCAGTGGGATCTTGCATAGGATAAGGAAGATTCTATTCTTATTTATTCTAAAGAACGGAACAACTTCAGCTGTGGGGGACAGTGGCTGGCGTCATTCTTCTAATCGCCATTCTTTTCGTGTGTTGCAAGAAGGACATCAGTTGCTGTAACAGTGAGGGTTCCCTGAGAGAGAGATGGCACAGCTTCAGGTAAAAAAACCGAGCTGTGTAATGTACTTTTGATTTCGGAGCTTCCGATACTTCTTCATAACAGATCTTTCCCTCAGAATGACAGGGTTCTATGTCCATTTTTTGGCTGAACAGAGTTACACACTACTTTTACGGGCCTTCTCCATTGTGTGTCAAAAGTATCAAGCAGATTCAGTGTGCAATTTGTAAGTATTACTGACAAGAAAAAAAATTCTCTGCTTTAAAAGCTTCAATCCTCAATTTCTCAAAACTTGACGGAAGGGAGTTAGAACCGTGTGATTCTAAGGGGACGACATCAGGACTTCCGGGGGAATATCCTTACAGTAGTCAACTTTCGCTCTCAGTTAGAGATTGCTTCTTAACAACAATTAATTCGTCACTTTGAAATGAGATTTTGCTGGGCTTCAAGAATGCACGTTTGTCATAACAGTAATTTAGCTTCAGGGAAAACCATATCACATGTCTATTTCGTATTTACTTTTGGCTTCAACTTTCAGATGTCAAATAGTCATCCTGTCTGATTCCACGATTGTTTAAAGAGACTTGCAGGGGAAGTAAAGTTGTCCTACAAGCTTACACATCAAATTCTTCACACCACATTATAAGAAAGGGGGGGGGGTGGGGGGAATAGATGTGACTGTGTGATTGTCTGTGCACATGATTTTGAAATGTATGTGTACGGATTTGCGATGTATGTCAAGTTTAAGAGGGATAGTGGGGAGAAAAAAAAACTGTAAAGAAAAGAGGAAAAACAGACAACTGAAAGACTCGATTGAAAATGTGTTTTGTTTTTGTACGGCTCCACCTTGTTATGCCAATTCAGTGTTGGATTCGAAGCAATATTTAAAACCGTGATTGACGTTTCGATGTGTTTTGACAAGCTGAATGGATGCTGAACCAGTGGATTTATGGAGACTTCATCAATGTGGATGAACAAAAAAATGAATTAAGGATTTTTTAAAAGGAAATCTTTCTTCCCTCAGACACAAGGACAAGAACAAGGAGGCCCACCTGGTGGAGAAAGACGAGAACATTCGAGGCACCTACTACGACAATCCTGTGGGTGGCTTCGGTGGGAGTAGTAGTCTGTACCCACCCAAAGATCCTTACAACTTTCCGCCTCTGCCACCGGCAGAAAAAGTCAAGAATGTGAATGATTTTAGCCACTCCTATGCTTGATCAGTGGCCAGCTGAAGAGGCCAAGAATTCAGCTAATTCCCATTCGATCTTAATTAGATAAAGGGGAAACGTCCATGTATTTTTTTTTACTAAAAACATCGATAACAACACAAGTTAACTTACCTTTGAATTCTACAGCAGTACTTTGTTTCGTAATTTTTCAGATACGACGAGCCATTTGTCAAATGATCACGCACTGCTGAAGTTCCACGAGGCTATAATTTATTGAAAGGTGAACATTCTTTACCTATCAGGATAATTTTGAACGTATAATGATAATCTTCATCGTGCAATATTTCTTATCTCGAGTCCTTTTGTTTTTCTTTTCTTGAATAAGATCAAGCAAAATTAGCATCAGAAAGATTCCGAAAGTTCATTTCAGGGCAGAAAGTGAATAATCTTAGTGAAGACATTACCACGTTATCTGTGATTTCAGGAATTTAATTTAGTTCACAGATTAAAAATTTTTACAATTAATCTAGATTTTACTTTTTATACCACAAGCGATTTCTTTTCATTTGTTATATCTCGCGATGTTTTTAATCTCCGTCCAGTAAATTTTTTCAATCAATATTTTTGTTTAAGAACTTCGGTATTTAATCATCTCTTTCAACATGAACTTCTGAACAAAGTTTTATATTTTCACGTTCACAATTGTATAATATTCGCGATGTTCTCTTCAAACTAACCTTTTTCAAACATTGGTTTCTTTTTACTAAACAGATTAATGACAGTCAATATTCCGTCCATTTTGCAACCATAATAGAATAACATATCGGATTTTGATGAAAAAAGTTGAAATGTAGTTTTCAATGACTATTGAAATTTTCCATACACACAAACAAACAAAAATTGTCAGTGTGATGCTTATGGCTAATTTAAAAGATATCCAACTTAAAAATATTCAATAGAATTATTTGATGTTCCACATAAATTTCAGTCTTGCTAGAATGTAAAGAGAGTAACACGTTAAATTTACTACATTTCTAAAGTAACAAGAATGGTGTATGGATCTCTCATCTCCTTTCAGGGTCGTAAATTAAAAGACAATATGAAACAGCTTAGTCGGAAAGTTAGAATTTTAACAGCTTCGTACTTTTATTTTTGATGGGCTTTTGCATCCCTTCCAGGACATTGGGACTATAATATCGGAGTTTAGAAACACCAAGAGAAAGTAAGCAGATTGACAGATCGAATTTATTCACCGAGTTGGATTTGAACCTAAGATCTCTCGCGCCAGAGTTAAGAGCTCTAATCCCTAGGTCACTGCCTTATCAAAACGTTTAGGTTTTTGTTTTGTTTTTTAAACACACGCACATTGTAATGCTCCATTGTCTCGCCTTTACACCTAGAGCCATCTTTTACTCTGATCCAGATGATTACTTAAGAATACATTATCATTAGCTTCTTGTTTCAGATAGTCATGCTTCTGTTTTGACCTGTCATGACATTTTTTTCCAGCTTCAGTGAGCTCAGTGTTCTTGAGTAGGCACCAATCATATCAATATAGTAAAGTGTCTGTGTGTTTTCCAACGCTGGCGACCTCAAATCCAAAGCCAGAGCCAAAAGACAGAATTTGTTTTCTAGATATTGGTATGTTTGAAGAAGATCACCAAAACTCAAAAGCAGACCTCTTCCATTGCGCCACCGCTATTTTCTGTGGGAAAGCAGTTTAAATTCATGAATTCGAGGACGCAAAAGTTCTATGATGTCAGCTGACACAAACTCATTTTTTTTTCCAAAGTATTTTCTCCACATTTTTAAAGACATGATACGAGGTGACTGCAATATTATTGGCTATGATTAACTTTTATATATATATATATATAATCTGGTGCCTATAGACGATAAAAGAACTTTGTATTAAATATGCAATAGTCTTACAGTAGAGCCTGTGATTCCACAATGCCCTGCAGCGATTGTGACATGAATGAAGCAAACCAACAGCAAATAGGCACGAAACGCTTTGGTATGCAAGCCAATCCCTGATAAATGTTCCATGCTCTGGCCTTTGTCTTTTTTTTATTCTGACTGTGATAATTTTGATGTACTTAACTGGTTGCCATAACAATAACAGGTTTCTCACGTGGCTTAAGGAAAATTTTGGACTGTTTTTCCTCTATCTCTCTCTCTCTCTCTCTCTCTCTCTCTCTCTCTCTCTCTCTCTCTCTCTCTCTTTCTCTCTCTCTCCACTTTCCTGTACAGAATGAAAAAAAAAAAATTTTTTTTGCAATGCAGGGCACTTTTTGCCCCGAAGTAAAGATGCATAACATAAGCAAACATTATAACCACAGTTGGTAACAAATTGAGCAAGACTAAAGTTATATTCCTAAATACTTGATTCTGATAGTTTGTTTATTCACAGATAAGTCATTGTCAATTTCACTGCACGACAAACACTCCTGAGCAGTTGTTCATTTATTTCTAAAGCTTAAATAATGTGAGTCTGAATAAAAATACTTGTATAATAGTGATGATTCACAAAAGTACAGACAGATCTGACAGGCAACGGTGCAACCTCCCCTTCCCCAAAAACCCTTCGAGGAAAGAAAAAGTAAAAGTCATCGGAGAATTTATTGTGAGGTAATTTTCGCTTCGTGGCAAAATTTGGTTTGAATTTTATCTCTTTTGTCGCATCCACGAAAAAGAATATAAAATATGGAATTTATACTGGGAAAAGTGAAGACATGTTATATTTTCTTTACATTTATTCGACACAATTTGTTATCTCTATTTAGATTTTTTCAAATAAAGACACATAATTATAAACAGTTTGCCCTGGTGTCTTGTTTCTTTTCAGATGATTGATACTGCTACTGGCTAGCACTTCCTCAATCTACCTGACTATTTTTTTTACCTATCTCCCTGTCTGTCCACTGTTCTCCGTTCTGTTTCCCTTGATTTGTTTGTATCGATTGATTTTCTGTCTTTCACAACCACGGCTTTCAGGACTTCAACCTTTGTAAATCTTCACCATCCACTCTAACACATTGGATTGAGAAGAGAAAGGTCTTTTTCAAACGTACTGTTATCAAATTAAAACAAGAGAGAGGCAGACAGACAGACAGAAAGAGACAGAGGCGGAGAGGCTTTGGGGTGGCAACCCGATTTGCTGATCGCAGCTAAGTAGCATCCACATATTGATTTTAAACATGTTCTTTCAATTTTCAATGTTGTTTTTTTCTTTGGCTTGATGAAAGTCATTGAAAGTCCAAGTCACCTAATGCGTGTCTGTTTCTTCAAGAGTTAATGTTTCTTTTGAATTTATTGCAAAATTTCGGTTTTCTTGTTTGTTATTCTCATTTTGCAAAATATAACTAAGGGTTATTATATGATATTATCTTTATTATTATTTTGGCCACATTTCAGCACGGCATTGAGTTATGTACAATCTGATTTCTTAGATTTTATTTTCAGAGTACAATTGATGGTAAATTTATGTGATTTATTATCACTCCCATCATTTTACACTTTTGTTATTATTGCTGTTTTGTTTATGCACGTATGCTAACTAAAGACAATGATCTGATTTGACACACTCAGCTCAACACAAAATCCGCTCACAGTTTGTACGACTACTATCAAGGCACTCAAGTTCCATTTCAGTTCATGCATGAACAAGGATTTATTTTCCCATAATAACAGCTGTATTATTATCAATGTTAGACACAATGAATGAATGAAAAGATGAATTATTGCAGTTTCAGTGTCACCGTGTCAAACGCTCAATATCCCGAATCCACTACCCAATATCAACACAAAAGGCGCGTCTTGACAAAACAGAGGTTTCTTGTGTACCAAAGAAAGTGTAATAATAATAATAATAATATCAGGCATTTGCCTTCCCATTAAGGCTTATATAGCACATAATGAAGACCCAGGTAGAAAAACGACCATAGTCACATATCCATGAGGCAGAAAAATTACTTTCTGAAGTTTGAAAGTAACCGAGTGCATTGTTAATGGTGAAAAAGAAAAGCAACATATTCCATCAGATGGGGGCTTTAGTTAAGCAGGAAAAAATGGGCTTTGGGGCAAAATAAGCATTCTAATGTTTTAAAATAACAAAAATATCTTTAAAATTGGACTAAGGTCGTTCTTCCACCTGGGTCTCCAAATGCATAGAAGAGAATTTCGTAATACCCCCGATTAGGCATGCACAACATGGGTGGAGCCTGAATAGACGCTATCTCCTGTAGTTCCCATGTACCCACCCCAAATCTGGGCATGGCTGGGGAGAAATTTGAGCGACGTCATAAGTGCTTCCCCCCTGTTCAGATACTTGAGTCTGTCGTGTAGAGTGACATTGATGGGCGTGGACTTCTGCTGGTGTAGCATGTCGTCCAGTGTAAACTTGTATATGTCCGTGTCAAATTTCATCTTGACAAAGAGGGCGTGGCTATCTATGATGACGCCCACTGACACCACATTGGCGATAACATCAAGTTTACCATCGCCATCCACATCACCAATAGCCCCTGAACGCAGAAAGAGAAACATGACTTTTTTTTATGGTCCTTCAAAATGGGGTGGGGGGGTGATAAAAGAGTTAGGGGTGAACATGTATGGCAATCAAAGAAAATAAAAGACTGCAGAAATGCTTTCTTTCAGTGGAAGAGCATTCAGAACATCCGTGCATGCCTGCCCGCCTGTCTGTCTGTCTGTCTGTCCGTCCGCCGTCTGTCTGTTCGACAGGTTGTCTACCCGTCTGTCTATCCGTATGTCTGTACATATGCTCGTCCGCCTTCCATTTGTCAGTCTGTCTGTCTGTCTATCTATGTGTCGATTCTCCTAATTTCACCAGACCCACAATATCACGTGATTACCCGTAGTTCTTTCGTCCGGCTGTGTCAAAATACAATAAGGTTTTGTACTGCTGCTCTGTCCTGACCCGTCCACGTCTCGCCGTCCATGTGACCAGGGTACTTCATTCTCTGTCATAGTATAGTTGACACCACAGTGCTTAATCACTTCTTCCACGCGTTCTTTGTCTCGTGCGGTCAACTCTGTCGAAAGAACGAGTCGTTTTTGAGTTGTTGTTTTGTTAAATATCCCAAGTAATATTCAATTACACGCAATACTAACACAAATTAAATTACTGTACAGTAAACTCACAGTTATATTGTTCCTGGCACTACGGTGTTTTCTGTGAATGGACTACAGTTCAGGCTTTTATTTTCTTTGGTTGAATCAAAGACAATAGAGTTAGATGTGGGTTGAATTTAGTGCGTTTTTAAAACTGACCTATATCAGAGCTGAGGTGCTAAATTCTTCTTTCTTTCTTTCATTCTTTTTTCTTCCTTTCTTTCATTCTTTTTTTTTCGTCCTCGCTTTCATTCTTTCATTCTTTCTTTGTCCCATTCTGTCTTTCTTTTCAACTGTGACATCAATTAATTTAATCAAATAATATTGAAACAGACACAGTGGTCATTAAGCGGAACAATATGTGGAAGGAGTAGCATGTGCTTACACAACTTTAGTCGGGTACATATTTCATGCTCTGAGTGTGTGGTCGAGCAGGACATTTCCTATGAAAATATCCACCTGGAGGACTAACTCGCCAGGGGCCCCGCCTCCCTCCATGCGACCCTCTGCTCACAGACGCTCATAAAGTCGCGTCCTTGTAGTAGCCTATCCTTTCTTTTATTATCATTATTCCTTGTTGTTGTTGTTGTTGTTTGGATAGGGGGGGAGAGCTCAAATTAATAAGCGATTTGGAACGTATGCATTCAGTGCACGATTCAGTGATTACAGATAACTGAATAGATAAATAAGTACCTAATTCAGGAACAAAATAAAAAGTAATAGACAGATGTTTCTTCGTAAATAAGTAAAGGGGCTTAAAGTACATAATAGGTATAAAAAAAAAATTTTAAAAATATGAAAGTATGAAGATAAATAAGTAAATAAGTACATATCTGTCTGAAAGGACTATGATGGGAATCGGACCCAACTAAAGTCTTTTATATCCCAAAATTGTCAACTGCTGAATTCTGCGTTGTCAGCTGTCCTCGAAGCGTTTAAGTCTTTTCATCATCAGCTGACAGGATCTTGTAGTATCATTATTATGTGACTTTAATGGAGCTCCTGCCCAATATCTTACGGTAATAGAATTTCTGAGATCCTTTTTCCCAAAGTTTGAACGGTCTGTTGAGCGTTGTGCGATCTACCGCAAACATCTCAGTCAGATACACAGTCTGGTCAGATTCACATTCAATGAAGTCGTCGGCCTTGACCTGGGCTCTGCTGGACCTAATGTGATGCTCGGACAGCAGGATGCCGGACAGATCAATATCAGGGTCACTCAAGTCACTCTCTGCCAGCTGAGCGCTGCCATCTGTGGTCGACCGTCGCTTCACCTGGACAAACATCAATATTTAGTACGGTACTGGGCTTGGACCTGAACATTATAGGAAGGATGAATGATAATAGATGGACAAAACGCTGCACTGAAAGGCAGCCATGAACAGGAAAAAGAACACGAGGGTGACCAGGAAGAAGATGGCAGGATGATATTTTTTTTATAAAGGGGGAGGGGAGACAATATGGATGAGGAAGACATCAGACAGAAAGAAATGGAAGTCATTGTCGGAGGGCTAACATCCTGCAGTGGATTGACAATGCCTAGGCGAAAGGTGAAAGGTGAACGTGTAGCACATAACTCACATTTGCCAATTCACAGGCCTCATGAAATGAACCGTCCACTGTTAATCGTCATGTACAAAAACCTCTCAGACCAGTGTTTCTGAAACTTTTTTTTTGCCCCGCTTCAATTTTCCCAAAAACGTGTGAACCACCATGATCGGACAAATATGAAATATAGTATAATTATCTCTCCACCCCATTCTGAAGTCTCCAGGCCTTACCAAAATATTGCCACGCCCCTGGGACGTGTGCGCCTGATCTTGAGAAACGCTGAGTTGGTCAATGGAGCTTTATGAAGTACATATTTCAGCTCTGTGCCCCTGTAGCTCTACTACGACCCACACAATTTTTGTTGTTTTTTGTTTGTTTGTTTGTTTGTTCTTCCTATCCGCATGATGCAGGCACTTGGCCGTTGTGAAGAAATGAGGCTGACTTACATCCATTCTTTTTACTTGGAAACAACTTAGATTACTGGAAGGTAAAACCGTGTCGCTGAATACTTGTGGAATCATACGAGTATAGCTTATAGTAAAAGTCAAGTGCTCTCTGAGGGAGAGAGAATTACCATATGATTTTTTGTACATAAATCCATAAATTTGTGTCTGGCAGGGTGAATAAGTTGTCACGCTGAAGAACTTTCACCAACTTTTTCAAAAAATACAGATGAGTGTTAGTGGGCGCTTCTGGCAGGGTCTTTTACTGTCCTATCGATTTGTTATATTCTAGTTAAGGTCTTGCTTTTTGCTGGCACATTGTAAACCATATGTGTAGACAGGCTTTTTCCAAACTCAAACTCAAATTTTAAAAAATTACAGAAATACAAGGGTAGGAATGGCAGGGTTTTTTTTTTTTTTTCAGTGCCATCTGGGATAATTGGCACGTGAAAAAGGGGCGGTGGTGCTGGTGGAGGTGGTAGGCTGGGGAAGGGGGGGGGGTCGATAACAAATACCAACGAGTTAGCTAAAAGGTGATAAATCCAGGCTTAATATGGAGGTAAAGGAAGCTCATAAGAATAAGATATCACTGTTGAGCTCCAAGTGTGATAATTTCACGGTCAATAAAGTAGGCTCAATATCAAATTATGATAGAAGAAAATAATCCACGAGTAGGCCCCTAAAAAGGCGAACTTACAACTCTCTGAATTCCTGTAGCCCCGTGTATTGCGCCGTGATCGTGTGTGTCGTAACCATGGCGACCTTGTAACCGGAAGAGGAAGACATCTCTGTTGACAGCTGATGTGCGAGCCACCAGATCGGAGCTGACGTCATATTTATTGGAAGTGACGTTCCAAAGCACCGTTCCGTCTCGACCATCTAGGACAATTGTCTGTTGAGATAGCAAAGCAAATATGTTTTTAAACATTAATGTGTTTAACACTACGATTGTCCTTAAGCAGTTAAAGCTGCCAATTTTTTCATGCTGTGCTGCAAAAGCCAATGAAATCGGGTTTCCAGAAATACTGTATATACTTTGTTTCGGTTTTCAGATCAATGCAAGCTATAATACCAAATTTATAAGATTACTAATGCAGCTCAAAACCTTTAACAGGACACAGTAGAACTACAAGTAGGAATAGTGAAGATTCCAGGAATTCAGTGTCGAGTAGAATTCATTGATTTCTGATTATCACGTCTACAGTGTGATTGTTTTGACCCGAACACACCTGATCTTGACACCGGTTCTGCGGTGAGATACAGTTTAGTTGCTTAAATACCAATGTCAGGCTAAGCTCAAATACTCACATCTGTCGTGTTATAGAATGGCCACGCCCCCCAACTCCAGTGGATCATGAAGTCTAGGACGTCATCATCATTGAAATAACCTGGAGCTGGCGTGCTGTAAGACAGTGAAATAAGTAATCTCGCAATTAATCAGACTATGAAATAAATCAATGATCCCACATCACAAGATCACTCACTATCTGCAGTGGCGGATCTGCAGTTAAACGTAGGCTTAAGGGAGCTTGAGCTTCACGGCTCCTAATGTCGGAGGAGCCCTGAAGAAACTATTTGAGTGAATTTTGGATGTTGCCCTGTTGTTGCTGGTTGCGAAAGGGCGCCATAACAGTTCAAGTTTCAGGGCCCCAAACATGTAGGGCCGCCACTGACTATCTGATCTCCATCATCGGTAAATCAATAATTTCTTAATGTCAGTCTGATTGTTCCTTACCTGTAAGATTCCCTGTCGTCAAAGTGAACTTTCCAGATAATTTCCATGGTCTCCCCGTCAAACAGAATCATAGTGCCAGTGAAAGCGCTCATCAGGATGTCATTGACGCCATCCTTGTTGATGTCAACCATCACAGGAAGGACCATCACACCCTTGGGTTCTGACCTAGAGAAGAGAGAATTTGTAAGAGAGGACTTGAAAGATGGACAAGAAACCTACCCCTTGCTGCGTCCAAGGGATTTTTGTAAAGACTTCTAGTGGAAGCTGCCTTTACTGTAAAGACAATTGACGAGGCTGGGGATTATCATTTACTTTTCATCACAAGCACCAAGTCACATTACATATTTTTCATCAACATTACATATTTGTCTTCAGCATTTAATATTTTTCTTCAGCATTACATATTTTTCACCAATATTACGTATTTTTCATCAATGACTTATTCCTCATCAACATTACAGATTTTTCATCAACATTATAGATTTGTCATCAGCATTACAGATGTTGTTGTTATTTTCATTATCATTTTTAAATACAATGAATTATAACAGTGAGTTTATATTTTGCTTCTTATTGTCTGCTTTTTGTTTTTGTTTTGCTTTTTTTTGGGGGGGTGGTGTTATTGTTTCTGTAAAATTAATAATAATAACATTACTTAATCAAAGGCAAAAAAGGCGTGACAGAACTAGCCAGAGCTATCTTAACGCATGGGCACAGTGGGCAGTTGTCCAGGGGCCCCAAGGGTTTAGGCAGCCTCATGCATGCAAATTTTACGTTGGTTTTTGAAACGGGGAAGAAAATCCTTATTGCTTTGCCCGGGGGCCCATGATGATGTTACCACGGCCCTGAAACAAGAATGGTCAGAAACTCACATGTATATAGTTATGGCCCCGTCAGGCCCCGGATGTTTAAATCCCCAGTTTCCATACTGCCCAGGGACCTGGGACAAAATCTCATCCTGATGTCGCTTCGTCACGTGGTGATACAGGTCTGGTATTGAGATAGCCATGAACCGCCCTGAAATGGTGGCAAGCAAGCAAAGTCTGACTTACAGCGAAATGTCATTTTATTGGGTGGGCGTTGGCTCATATTGTTCTAGGACGAATAAAGGCCTTTTAGATAATACACTCACTCACTCACTCGCTCCACTTCCTCCTTCCCTCCCCGTGCCATTCCACTCCACTCACTCACTCACTCGGTCAGTCAGCCACTCTCACTAACTCACTCACTTATTCACTCAACCTCCTACCCACTCACTCACTCAGTCACTCACTCACTCACTCACTCACTCACTCACTCTCTCGCTCACTACTCATCATTCACACTCATCCTCCTGCTCACTCATCCATTCACTCACTCACTCATTTACTGGCCAACTGACTGACTCACCCACTCACTTGTTCATTCACTTAATCACTCACTCGCTCAAATACTTCCTCGCATACCGTATTCACTCATCCACATGGATTCTTTATCATCAGAACACAAGACCTACCTCCCACTGTCTCCCCACCACTCCCATACAGTAGATACTGATATCCATCTTTCCTCTGATGTAATGTTGGAGCACAGTAAGTCTCCCGATCTTCAGGCATTGCCATGTGATCTCCAATCGCTTTACCTGTGGCACCCATAGATATAGTACACTAGATCGCTGAGCCAGCCAGCGGCCCACGCAACGAGGCCGCCATTACGCTAAGCCTGAAGCTCGCCGATGCTGTACAGTCGTGCCAGCCAAGGAGTATAGCAGTAATGTTGCCTGCGTGCGTTGTTTTTTGTTTTCGGGAGAGGGGGGGGGGGAGGGGGTTTACCATGTGTGAGTTTGCGAGACAATAATATACAAATCACTGTTCTAAATGCTCTTCAGAAGTTTTTGAGCATTGAAACAACTCATTATGAGACAGCTTTATACTTTCATAGTGCTATGTATATCGACCTTCAAAAAAAAATAAATACATAAATAAATGTTGAAAAAATTATCTACATCTACAATGTTAATCTTGGCGGAATTCAATTAAAATACATATTGCATATGCATTCAACGGGCTATACAACCCACCTCGCCCCACCAAAAAACAAAACAAAACGACGCACAGTGATGTTTAAAAAACAATGGTTTGACCAGCTAGCGACTCATAATTTTGATGTCCACAGTCACCCATTCAAAAAAAGCAACATTTCAATAATGGAGAAAGGAATGAGACAGAGAGCCTTATCATCAGTTAATCCAACTGAATATCAGTCAAACGTGAAGAATGTATGGGGACGACACACCCACGGGACACAGTATTTCTTGAAAGAAAGAAGAAGAGGTACAGAAGGAAAGATGGAAATCAGTAAACAGTTTGATGGAAGGAGGAGAGGTAACACATATACATCCTGTTAAAAAAGCAAACTCCACACGCTGTCGTATGTTTCACAGTAAGGATAGTCTACATCTCTTGAGGACGTTAAATGAAACATTCACTTTTGTAACACTAATAACTCGGGTCGCAAGAGAAATTGCAAGTCCACATATAGAGTAATTTTCTATTCAGGTTTAACAAGGAACCAAAAAACAATAAATACATAAAATTGTACTCACCACCGGTGTTCATGTATTCCAAGACGGGGATGAGGAGCAGCACACAAAAAAACTACTGTCCACTAAACAGTAGCCTACCAACTTGTTCAGTTTCATCCTCTTGGCTGCTTTGCCTCCAAGGATCATTCTCTGTTGGTGCAATTTGCCAGCCTTAAAGAGTCTCATCCGCAAGTAGTAAGATGCCACACTTTTGATGAGGCTAGTGATGTGGTCCTCCTCTACAATCATCTCGTGGTCATAGAAATGATCCCGCAGAGATGGGAATAGATCAAAATATTTCTCCTTTACATATGTGAGGACGAGGTTTTGAATCTGGACATCAATGAATTTCTTGTGTGGCAAGGTCTGCATGACATCTGGGCTAGGCATCACAACCCTGAATGCTTTTTCTGTTGCCAACAAAAGCTGCACAACACCGTCGGAAGGGCATACAAGACCGCCTTGATCTCTTCTCCTCAGAAAGGAGAAACGAATATCTTCCGGAGTTTCCGCACATGTCAAGGCAGCCCTGCAATCTGAACATTTTATTTTTGGAATCAGACGTGCGCACACAAATCGTGCTGTGTAGGTCAAGCATGAGTATCTCCACTCATTATCCAGGAGTGTAAAGGTGGACTCAAGCCTGTCAACCGCAGCAGCAAACATGTCATCCTGTGAGAAATCAGGCAGGTTTTGGGGTTTTGCCGGTGCCTTCAAAAGAAAACAGTCCAACTGCAACTCCTCTGTGCCATCCAGTTGAAGGCAATTAGCATACTCGGATGCTTTCACATCATTCTGAATCATGAGTGTGCGAACTGAAGCCCGAAACTGTTGTGCAGTTGGGTTGTTATTCCACCCATTTCTTTGACGAATCTGAAATAAATGAATAAATTAATAATTTCCATTCGATAAAATACAGGTAAATTTTTCTCTAAACAATAAAATCTTCAAAAAAACTTTCTGCAAGTGATTACTATAGAGTACAATAGATACATTTGCCTGAGCAATGGTCCAAACAGCATTCTCTTTTCAATTTCCAGATGGCAAAGAATACATGTGGCAGCCTTAATATCCACAATGAGCGTGCATGACTTCTGAATTTTGCTATCCCAAAAAGAACCTGGAGTTCAGTCCTACCCACCATAGCATCAGAGGTATAAAAAAGATTATGGACATTTTATGCTGCTTTGGTATGTTTCGAAAACACGAATCCTTACCTTTCAGAGGACTGCAAACACTAGAGCACAATTATAATTTATCTATAATCAGGATCACACTAAAAAGACAGATCTCTTCTTGTAAATAGTGTTTGGAATTTTCCCAGAATTTTGCAATTATGTTGGTTAATTAAATTATTATCAGTTTCCTCTGGTCAGCATTATTTGCAAGATCTTGTAAATGCTACTTTGTTTCTGATTATCTCTGTCTCAGCAGACTATCAGATCAACAGACTTAGTCTTTTGTCCTGTTTTACAAACTCTAGATCTATTTTTTTTTTAATATAATAGGCCTATATATCTTCATAGTTAACACTGACTGACTGAGGAACAGCTACACTATCAGTATTAAGTCTATTTCACATATGAATTTCATCCTTGCCTCTATCACCTACTGTGCTAGCTCTTCATAATGGGCCTTTTTAATTGCTTACATAGCTACCCAAAGCAAATGTAATTGTAAGCACACCTCTCTTAACTTTTTTTTCCCTCAGTAGCCTACTCATATTCATCACTGAGCATCAATTGACATCAGACATTAATGTACTGTGCCAGATGTCCGGGCTGAGAATAATAAGTTGCACAGCCAAAACAGAAGTTACGAAAGCAGTTCAAGAAACGAAATCTGATTAGCCAAACCACACTAGCTGTTCTGTTATCAATACCGTTATATAGCATTAGCAGACAGTGATGCTGACTGCTGTACTTGGGTCAATGACGCCACGCTATTGACTGCTAGCGGTACGCGAGCCTGTTCCTCATTAAATTTGCAATAAACTAACACAAACTTTTGACAAACAACATCAGAAAGCCATTCTCATATAATATAGATCTAGTCTATATAAAAAATCTTGCCAGGCCCATTGTATTCGGTTAATTGCACCCACATAAATCTAGATCTAGATTAGATCATAGCGGTCAATGACGCGCTGCTACTGCTGGCAGAACGAGAGCCTGTTCCTCACTAACTTTGCAACAAACAGACTAAAACTCTTGGTAAACAAGATAATAAAACCAATCAAATAAATATCTTGTGATTCCTTACCTTTCAAATTGTCAGCTGGAGTTTGCAGTCGATCTTGAAACAATAACGATGTCAAAAAAAAACAAAGTGAAACTGCACAGGAAGAGTACGCCGTCTGCTGTTTTTCAGGCTTAAACAATGGCGGCCGGACTTCCTGGGAAGCGTCGGTTTCCTTTCCACCGACCAATGAGAGTCGGCGATCTAGTGTACTATATCTATGGTGGCACCTGACAGCACAACCAACCAGCCTGACCTCCGACTGTGTATCTGTGGTAAAAACACAGTTTTCATTTAACCATTTCCTCCAATCTAGATCTGCGATGCCTTTTTGATATTTTCAGATTTTGTGAAACAAATGAAGATAGCCTAAAGCTGGATTTTCCTGTGCACGGAAAGCGACACGGCAACGGAACCGTCAGAAAAATCCATCACGTACTTTAAAGCAAGAGTGTTTCCATGCGTGCGGAAACGGAAATGTTACCATACATATGAAAACATTCTTTCTATTTCACTGCAGTTTTTTCCATAACACTGCAGTTTTGTCCACCTTTCTGACTTATGCTGACTGATCATACAATCATAGGAGTGATTATAGATGTACCAGAGACACGGCAAAGGGGGACATGCAGCTCTGAAATAACTGGGTTATTGTTCTCAAGACCTCGGGAGAACTATGCAAAGAGGTAAATTGTGTTTGGAAGCAAAGAGAGGTTTGCATGAAGAAACAGGTAATAACACTGTCGTAAAGACATGAGTCTACATACTTCGGCCGCCACTGTCGGGTCGCCGCCGTGCGCAATGACTATGTCAGTGACACCGTCCCCATCGAAGTCCGGGAGTCTGGTAGCGCTGTAGATGTTCCAGCCTCGGTTCATGACTTGGGGGTCTCCCTCCCAGATCACTTGACCTGTTAGTAGGAAATACAGACAGGCGTGGAAGGAGCATGAGAGACAGACAGACAGACAGACAGACAGACAGACAGACAGACAGACACAGACAGACAGACAGATAGATAGATAGATAGATAGATAGATAGATAAGGTATGTGGATGGATGAATGGATGGATGGATGGATGAATGGATGGATGGATGGATAAATGGATGAATGGATGGGTGGATGGGTGGATGGATGGATGGATACAAGGGGAAAAGACAGAGGGATATGATATCTGCATAGAATGTAGATATGTGTTTGCTGTATGTTCGGTGATCAAGTGCACATAGGTGTTAATCGTTTATTTGTGTACAAATTTTGTATGTAGGATACCGTATGTAATCATCACCTGTTCTGACATCTATAGAATAAATGGTTCCCAATCTTCCTGATGCCACGCATTCCTTGATGCCATCAGAATTGGAGTCCACAAGATTGCAGTTGATCTCAAAGATTTCCGCATATGTGGTCACTTTCCATAAGAGCTTGCCATCATAGCCTCTCAGGGCCACCACCGCACCAGCACATGGTGTTTGCATGCCTGATCATAACATAATAAAAAGTCTGTCATCACTGCAACATAAGTAGCTTTCTTTTACATTCTCCGGGGACGTCTTAAAGCATAGAAACATTAGGCAGTTTCCCAGGGACTCCAAGGGTTTAGGGGGCCCCACGCATGCAAATTTACATTGTTTTTTGAAACGGGGAAGAAAATCCCTTTGGCTTGCCAGGGGGACCATAATGATGTTAAGACGGCCCTGGCATTCTCTATTACATTATGTAAATAGACATGTATGTGCTAGTGTCTACCTACCCAAACAGATAATATTATTACAGACATTCCGAGCGTGTATTGCCTCAACAACGTATCAGTTTTCTACCCAGTTTTCTACATAGGATCTCCGTTCAATAGCAAAGTTTGGACTTTATATTGTTTGATAAGGCTTTCAAGACATAAGACTCAGCAATTGGCTTCTGATATTCCATTTTACAAGTAATACAACTGAATGTTAATATTCTTGGCCGACATTCATGTCCAATGGTGATTTCTTTAAAAAAGAAAGAAAAAGAGAAAAATGGAGGGAGAGGGGCCAGAGAATGAAAGAATGAAAAGGAGAGACAGTGCTAACCTTCCTCCTGGCAATATTTGTCCATGGTTGATTCCACAATCATAGCAGTCACGTCACGACCAAATGCCAACCCAATCACTACATCATCCAGACCGTCCCCATCCACATCCACAAGTCGGATACAAGATTCTGAGCCTGGATAACACCACGTCATCAAACAAACATGTCAACGCCATCGTTTGTAAACAGTTCTGTAGGCTTTGACTTTCCCATGATTTTGTATACATGTACATGTATTATGTTACGGTATTTTTAAAAATTACACCCCCACCCCCATCCCAGGTCCCTAGTGGCAGACTATTGTGCACTTTCACATTTTAGCGGTTGTTTTGTTAGTACAAGAATTTATTTAGTTGTATGCAAAGAGACGAAAGAGAACATTTACAGTAGTTAAGAGTTTAATCCACAAAGGTGTACTCATCCATTGATACGGAATTTATGTCAGTGACCAATGTTTTTGTTTTTGTTTTTCTTCCAGAACATTCAAGGATCTCTGTGGGTTGATGCACGTTATCAAAAGAATACAGCCTAATCCAAATGAGGATGCTGCTGGCTTTAAAACTTTCATATCGTGTAAATTAGTACATGGTATTCTTTTAGTTAGAATTTTTTTTTTTTTTTTTGTTAAATCTCTACATCCTGTTTTCTTAGGTCGTCAAAGTGGCGGGATATTATACCAAGGCCGGTACGTCACAGCCAGCCAGTTGCTGTCAGTAAAATGTACACCAAAGAAATGGTGGCAGAAGCTGCCCGTGTCTGGCCGGGCTTACTATGATAATCTAGTCCGATATAGGCTTCTAAGAAAATACTGGAAATTATGGTGTGCACTTCTTATCTGCCAGCAGCTTTCTGTGCTGTTCCGGGCATAGTATGATATCCCCAGCAGTCCATGTCCAGCTTTCCCACACACGTTTTCTCCTGTTGAAGTCTTCACATTCATTTTTTCTTTTTTTTGAATCGCACTACAATCTTGCGCTTAGCCTTGTAGCATTTTGTCACCCTTTTGTGTCCACTACAATGTATTGTTTACGACTCGACACTGGACTTACCATAGTCAGAGAATTTGGTTCGCCAAGGTGTAACCATTGGGGAACTACTCTCAGCCTGGAAGATGTTCATGAGCGTGTCGTAGGCACCCAAGCCAGAGGTGAGAAAGCCTGCCATGTAACCCAGGCCCAAGGCTAACAGGATGAGAGCAAAGGATAGGGCGCAGGCTGCAGGGGAACAGCAACGGCACGCTCGCTGTCTCTCATAACGACTTCAGATAGACAGGAAACCAAAACAATATTAAGTAATGCATTTTGGTATGCTTTGGGCAGAGGGAAAATGTAGCAGTATTTAAACTTGAATTTCATGTTAGAGCCATTCTGAGAAAGAATCCCCCCCCCCCCCCCGGAATCTTCGCCGTCCACCAGACATCTGAAACTATCATTAGAAAACCATGGATCTAAATACATGTTTTCCAGAGAGTGCCAATGGTGAAATAAGTATTGCGTTGAAAGGCACACATCTGCTGTATTTATATAAAGTGACTCACTTTTCTTTCATCTTTAACTTTAAGGCGTTTAAAGTACATGTATTACCATAGTCCATTATATTAGCAGGATAACTCATAAGCTTATGGGGACTTCCTGCTTGTCGAAAGACAAAGACAGCCCTTTCCAGTTATTATCCCATACTGTTATGAATCTTACGATGTAATTAATTTCTTTTTATCTCAACTGCTTACCAGTTTTTCTCTCTCTCTCTCCTCTCCCCCCCCCCCCTCTCTCTCTCTCCTTCTCTCTCTCCCTCTCTCGCCCTCCCTCTCGCTCTCCCTCTCTCTCTAAGAGCAAAACTAGACATGACGAAAGAGATGAGAATGTGAGTAAGAATGGAAATGTGCCAGGAAACTTGCAAGTCTGACTGTTGAACAAGACACTACAAGATTACCAGACTGTGTTTCCCAAACTATGATACTCTAATTTCTGACACAGGCATGCCTTCCATATACACTACAGCCTACTGTGGTCTTATCGTGTTTACTTGCGAAGAATGGTCAGAGCATGGTCCTTATTGGCAGGTTTGGATGATTTTGTAGTTCTCCCGTTGCCAGTCACAGATTCCCCACTGTTAGTGTTACAGTGGACGTCATCAACATCTCCCGCTTCTTCGTCTTCACTATCATTTTCGTCACTTTCAAGCACCAGCAACTTTTTATATGGTTTATCTGTGTTTGTTGTTGTTTTTTAAAGCACAAAATAATTATAGGTCGCTTCTTTCGCATGTCATGAAAAATAATGTAATTATTTATATATGCACAAAGGAGAAAAACAAGGGATGCCAATATCTCTAATCAAATCCGGAATTAGAAACTCTTTACTTTACTTTGTTGCTGTGACTAGTACACGATTCCAAATAAAAAGTCCTGTATAGGTACTGTACTTTGTTGCTGTTATACCAGTTATTGTTTTTCTTGTTTCTGCCGCTGCCAATTAATTTTCTGTCGCCGCAGATCATATTGTAACCCTCTTGTTTATTCTCTTCTACAGAAGGACATAATTTACAGGGGAAAATTAGCGCTGTGCACACACACACTCACACAAATAAACTAAGAAGATGGAGGGGACCCTTTGCACTTTTGTTGTGGGATTGAAAGTTAACTTTGCCCTCAGCAAGGGAAAATTATGCAGAAATTTGTGAAAAGCCATTCATGTGAAATAAAGAAAATAAATTTGTCGTTAGTCAAACTTCATTTAAAATCTAAGTGTTGGGGGTAAGGTACATGTATATCGTTTTTCACACTACATTTGCATGGGTTTCATACAAGTAAGTAAATAAATAAATATGTTTGGCTGCGTGTATTCTGTGCATCTACGTTCACTGAATTTTTTTTAAAAACATTTGAGGAAATACAACCTACAAAATGACTTCATGATTTATAATTACAAGTATTTTGAATGCAAGACTAAGTTTCTAGAAGGAACTGAGTAAAATCGATCTATACGAGAAAGTTGAAACTTGAGTAGGCTGGAAAGAAAAATTTAAAGTTCATGGTATTTTGTATATGAGTCATTGCCAAATAAGGAAAAGTGCGATACATGGTTCCTGTTTCCACTGGAATCTATAGCACTCAAACATAATACTGATGATTTATAAAATTATACCTATGCAAAAATGGCACAACCAATCGCCCAAAAAGTTTCATTCACTTTGGTTTGGTATTTAGGTGGAAAAGTAAAGTTTAAGTGCAGAATTTGGTGCAATCATTTGCTCCGAAATCTCTCATGAAATAGGGTGATTTTTATACCCCCCTTGAAACTGCATATTATAACACTAATATAAAAACTAAATATTTCAGTGAATGTGAGATATGTTAAAGCATGATATTCTGAGTTATTTTTTCCAATTTTCCTTTTCAGGTGTTTGATGTAAGTCGTTTTCTTCACCGTAACTTCACATACGTTTTCATGTCAAATGTTTACTGTCAGAAACTTATGTAAATTAGATAATTCTTTCATTAATGAAAAAAAACAAGACATTCCGCATGAAGTTTATTGTCTTTTTTTATAGAGAGACAACGCTATTCAAGAAAACTTCGATTATTTCAAAAACTCTCAAGCATTTTCCTTGTGAACTCGCACTTTCACGTCAAATCACCGTGTGAGAGTTACATTAGAATAACACAAATGGAAAAACGGATTTGAAATTAGTTTCCAATTTTATTTAATTGCATCAATTTGAAAAAAACAAAAACAACTGCGAAAGCTATACATTTTTAGGCCGAAATTTTATTGTTATTCACTGTGACTGAAGTAACTCTTCACACGAGACCTCGTTTGACATGACACCATTTTCAATCAATTTTGATGTTTCCGGTCTCATTGTTCGAACGTGTGCGAGTGGCAGAGAACAATGTTTCAGACGCATTCAGGAGTGTGTTGTGCCTATTTTCACAAGTGAAGGTAAGTTGGAGTTTCAGATATTTATTCTAGTTTTATTTTATACGGTAAACAGTGTAGAATAAGTTCTGCTTCTTAATTGGATCGGACTCTCATACGTATTATGTGGGGGACATGAAAGTTGTCAGCTCTGATGAAAAAATGTTCCTGTATCTTGACGATAATGTATGAGAGTTTCGGGATTTACTAGAGATCTAAATTTGGGCTAGTCTTATTCTTAGTGGAATAAGATGTAACAAATATGTTTTGCCGACAAGAAATGAATAGACCAGCACTTTGTGGACGAAGATCTAGATTGTCATATTTCAGGTTAGGGATCATACTCTCATACACTGACACGTGGGGGACATGAAATCCATTCGGTGGTATAAAAAAGTGTTCCAGTATCTTCACAGTAATGTATGAGAGTTGCGGCATTTACTAGATCTAGGTTTGAGTCAATTTTATTCTTAGTAGAATAGGATGTTATAAATCTGTTTTTTGCACACAAGAAATGAATGGACCAGTACTTTGTGAAATGAGATCTAGATTGTCTTGTTCAAGTTAGTGGATCATACTCTCATACGCTCACAATTGGGGGACATGAAATCCATTCGGTGTTATGAAAAAGTGTTCCAGTATCTTCACAGTAATGTATGAGAGTTACGGCATTTACTAGATCTAGGTTTGGGTCAATTTTATTCTTAGTAGAATAAGATGTTATAATTCTGTTTTTTGCACACAAGAAATGAATAGACCAGTACTTTGTGAAATGAGATCTAGATCTAGATTGTCTTGTGTTCAAGTTGGTGGATTACACTTTCATACGCTCACAATTGGGGGACATGAAATCCATTCAGTGTTATGAAAAAGTGTTCCAGTATCTTCACAGTAATGTATGAGAGTTGCAGCATTTTATCCAGATCTAGATCTTTGGGCCAATCTTAGTGGAATAAGATGACCACTTAGTGTCAAGTAACAAACCAATTTTTGCCCTCCAAGAAATGAATGGGCTAGATAGACTAGATCTAGCACTTTGGGAAAATAGAGCTAGATCCAGTCCAAGATCTAGATCTAGAGCTGGACGTCTAGATCTACAGTCAAGTCGTTTCAAATTAAAAAGGGAGGTCCTCCGCCCATCTGCGCCAGTCAAGAAAACACAATAAAGAGGGGACTTTTGAGCGGGCTTATCAAAAGTTTGGGTTTAGTATTTGTATGGGACAAAGAAGGACCGAAAGCGCGGGTTAGGGAATGTCTTCATCATTATTTATATTATTATTATGTTTGTTAACTTTTTGGTAAATGGCGCGGACAGGGGCAAGACCTTCCCAAATTAAACTGCTTTCATAGGTAGTGACTAGTGTGGACATTCAGGTAGAATTATGGAATTGTACCAAGGAAAATTTATTGGTTCACAAATTATTGCTGATTGCATGCTGTTACCTTGAAGCTCCTTTAAAAATATTACCAGTTTTAGTTTTAGTACTTTTAATGGCACTCAACCCATTGTAACAAGATGTCACAAAGTGACACAAGTTTCCTCTTTATTTTAGTTAGGCCTAATCTTTAACAATTTTCTTCAGCTTTACTAGTATAAACCTAGACTAGATCTCTAGGCCTCCACCTTTACGACAAATGTGATTTTTTTTTTGCTTGAATTTTGCATTTGTTTTCCATTCATCTAGATCTAGACATAACTTTCTATAGCAAACACCTAGTATAATATTGATAATGGTAAATGGAGAATAAATATTGGGAGGTTGCAAATGAAAAGTAGAATGTGTATGGAACGTTTAACTAAAACAAAAGTATAATGTATATTAATTATATAATGTTATTACATTTGTTTTAGTTCACATTTTATGTAACTTGTGGCATTGATAATATTTGTGTGAGCATGTGTGTCCTGAAGAATATAATTACACTGAAAGTTTGACAGTGTGTGGTTTCCATTTTATTTTTCACGCAAGCCTTGGTAACAGTACAGTACAATCTTTTATTTTTTATTTTTTTGCCATTTTTAAACTTGCACTACCCCTTGCTGCGACTCCATTTTCACAGCTTTGGAAACATTAGGCCCATTTTCCTTTGTCCATTACAGTGTCTCCCCCTCCCTATCCTTTCTTCTTACTTGTTCATATGCTTACGGGGTTTGGACAGACGAGAGAAGATTAGGGGCGAAACCTAACTTTTTGTACTGATTCTTTGTCTGAAGTTATCATATGTCTATAATAATCCAGAACTGAAACTGAAAAACAGATTTATCCCAGGCAGGGCCAGGGATCTCTGCTACAGTGCTAGTAGGTTAAAAAAAAGAAAATTGTGGAGTCGCAATACCCTTTTAAATGCTATGTAAATCCATTCTCGTCTCCTCAAATGTTTTCTTCCTAACAGAATGTTCCTGCCTGTAAGTAAAACTATTAGTAAAAGACAAATTTCTCAGATTTTTTGTCACTTTACATTTCAGAAGCATGAAAAAGAATGCACAGCACCTTGCAGCAGAACGAGAGAAAGCAGCAACGGGACAGGAAGTTACACCAGCCCGAACTACAAGGGGAATACTTGCCGCCCAGCAGCTGACCACTGCAAAAAAGCATGACTATTGGAGAGAAAAACAGAGAAAACTAAGGGCACGACTGACTGAAGAAGAGAAAGAAGCAATTAAAGCTAAGAACAGGAAAAAATATGCTGAAATGAACTGTAAACGGGTTAAGGACCAACACCAGTATTCAGCACTGTCTGACACTCCCGTTGCTCTTCAAAATGCCATTATTAGGGCATCACCAACAAAAACACCAACAAAGGCAGCAAAATATAATGCAATGTATCGGGTTAAAAAGGCCATGCCGGCCAACAGAAAAGTCACTATTCATGTGCTTCAACATTTGATTAAGAATGCATCGCCTCGAAAGAAAGACGTACTTAAGGAACTGCTGCATAGTGAATTGTGCATTCCACAGTCCAAGGAAAATATGCAGAAGGCTGCAGTCCGAAAGATGAAGGAGAGTGAAGTGAAATCAAAAATTGTGGACTTTTTTCATGAGCAGGCAGTTGACTTGCCAGGAAAAAGACATTACAGCAAACGGCTGAAAAAGCAAAGAAAGATTTTAACATATCCTGTACATGTTCTTTTTGATAAATTTATAAATGAACATGTAAATATTAAAGTTTCGAAGAGAACATTTTATAGATGTCGGCCAAAACACATTTTGACAATGAAGTGTCAAAAATTTATACAGTGTTTATGCGAACTCTGTGAAAATGCTAGGTTGAAATTTAATGTCCTTAAATCATGTGGGGCCCTTTTGCTTAATGTGAGAGGTGCTCTTGATGCCACAATGTGTCCTACAACCAGAGAGTGGTGGATGCCACAATGCGTTGCACGAAAGTGCAGCAAGTGTGGTGTTCACCTACTGAAAGAAAAACTTGAAGCGCAGTGTGACCCAAGAGTATCTGTCACATATAAAGAATGGAAGCAGGTCTTTCATGAGAAATATAAAGTAAATCGCACCGAACTTGTTGAGCAGACATCATCTGTTCTGGCTCTGATAAATTCTTTTGTAAATAGTTTGAAAGACCATGGCCTTCATGTTTTTACCTCTGAATGGCAGAGGAAACAGTTTAAAATTTTAAAAGATGATTTACCTGCAGATACTGCTGTAATTGTGGTAGATTTTGCTGAGAACTACACCTGTAGGCATCAGCGAGAAGTGTCAGCTGTTCACTGGTCTTACAATCAGGTGACTCTACACCCCGTTGTTGTCTACAAGAGGTGTACTCAGTGCAATGAGAAGATTACTTGTTATTTTGTTTTTTTTTCAGATGATTTGAATCATGATTCAAATTTTGTTTTTCATATTCTTAATATGGTTATGTCTCAAATTGAAGCTTCCCAGTTTATGATATTTTCAGACAATTGTGGCATACAATTTAAGTCCAAGCTTCCATTCCATCACATGAGTAAGCTGGCCAGTAACTATAATTTCGAGCGATGTTATTTTGGGGAACGTCACGGAAAGAGTGAGTGTGATTCATGTGGTGGAATGGTTAAATCATTTTTAACCCAGGCAGTGGCTTCAGGCCGAACTGTATTGCGAAGTGCAAAAGAGATTGTCTGCTTTTTAAATTCAAATCTGACATTAAAAAATGTAGATTGTTCACACCAGGCAAGAACTTTTCATTTGGTGGAAGAATCAGATATTGACAGAAGTGTCCCCTCAAGCAGCCTGAAAACATTGCCTGGAACTAAAAAGGTTCACTCATTAAAAGTACTGTCATCACAGATTCTTGCTGTGAGACAATTTTCTTGCTTCTGTGCTTTTTGCTTACAGGACTTGTCAAGTGAGTGTTCAAACAAAGAACTTATATCCAATTTTGAATGTATTAAATGGCCTAATGCCAAATCTGACAACTGCAATTTGGTTGGTAATGATCAGGCTAAAGATGTGGAGAGTGATGTTGCCAATGCTGTTGATGGTGTTGCATTACCTGACAATGTTGTTGACGGTGGTCATGCATGTGATACACTTGATAAAATTGATGATAATGTGAATACAGCTCCTGATGATGTTCTTCATGACAGTAATGATAATAGTACTAATACATGTGATGAAATTGCTGTTGTTTATGATGTTTCAGTTGATGATAATGATGATGAGTTGAATACCGGAATGTGTCAACTTAGTGATGATGATGGTGATGATAATGAATTGTCTAAACAGAGAGTGTTACCGGTGGTAAAGAGAAATTTGTTTGGACCAATGAAGAAAGGCCGTGAAGCATTTTTCAAAGACATGTATGGCAAACTACTAAATAGTACTTCTTTTCAAGATGTAAGAGATCTTTGTCAAGAAATGTTTGTTGACCTTGAAAATTACCATTTGATGCTCATACATCCAACAATAACCAGAAGGGAAGTGGACAAAAATGCTGTGCAGTTGCTCCCACCCAATAAGCCTTTAGGGTTTTTGCCAGCCCTTACTGTAGGAGACGGGAACTGCATGATGCGATCCTTGAGTAAATGTGTGTTTGGTCATGAAAATAATCATTTAGAAATGCGGTGTCGCATCATTGCAGAACTTTCATTAAACAAAAGTCTTTATCTGGATGAGGACTATGTCAGTGTTGGATGTAGGTTGGAGAAAAATAAAGTTTTGCCCTTGATTGCCTTGTTGTCTGACTGTCATGACGGAACAGACACAACCTCCCTCACAGTCATAGAGGACATCTTTGACAAGGAGGTCTTCAATGCCAGGAAGTTGTGCCAAAGCCTTGGCATTTGGCAACTCTTAGCTGCCTCAAATATTTTAAAATGTTGCATTATATCTCTGTATCCACAGAGAGGCCCTGAGAATGTCCAGACTCTTTTTGGCAGAGCCATGCTTCCGCAAGGCATGGATTATGATTATAAAGATGTAATTTATGTCATGTGGTCATCTACAAGGGTCATGCCGGATGAGCACTGGGTAGCCAATCACGTGGTCCCCATGCTCAAAATTCATAAATGATTTTGTCCATGAAGTTTGAACCACTTTTACTGTTATTCTGCTTATTAGAATGATTGTCACACTTTCACATCTTTAAATGTCTTAATTAACTGATTTTGTGTTTTTTTTTCCTTTATTCAATGTTTTAATCATAACTGTTGTTATTACTGAATACATAAATTTTGCCAGTGAAGTTTGGATCCCATTTACTGTTCTGTTGTCCAAAATGATTGTTGCATTTCCACATAAAACTCTTTTAAATTCCCTTAAGTTCACTGGATTGTTTTTCTTTATTAATTGCTTTAAATACGGTTGTTGTTATCATTGAATGGATGAATTCTATGTTAATACCATAAATGGTTGACAAAATTGTGTGCAAATACTGAGAGAGAGAGTGTATGAGATTCCAGATGCGAGTCAAATTATTAACAAGGTTAGTGTCAAGGGACATGACTCTGCCCAATTATATTAATTTTCCACAGTAAAGACATTTTTTGAAGTGAACTGTTTATATAAAACAACTTTCATTCTTTAAGTAGTTTAGAATTATGTGCAGTAGAATGAATAAATGGAAACTAGTTCATCAGCTGTCAATTAGTTTTGAAATACATAATCAAGGGATGCAACTCTTCCCGAACTTGTTGTACTTCAACTATGATGACATTATTGAAATGGGCAGTTTACATACAACAACTTTCATTCTTTAAGTAGTTTAGAATTGTGTACAGTAGAGTGATTAAATGGAAGATAGTTCATACAGGTGTCAAATGGTTTTGAAATACACAATCAAGGGCCGTAACTCTTCTCAAACCTGTTGGACTTCAACTATGATGACATTTTTGCAATGGGCGGTTTACATACAACAACTTTCCTTCTTTAAGTAGTTTAGAATTGTGTACAGTAGAGTGATTAAATGGAAGATAGTTCATACAGGTGTCAAATGGTTTTGAAATACACAATTAAGGGCTGTAACTCTTCCCAAACCTGTTGGACTTCAACTATGATGACATTTTTGCAATGGGCGGTTTACATACAACAACTTTCCTTCTTTAAGTAGTTTAGAATTGTGTACAGTAGAGTGATTAAATGGAAGATAGTTCATACAGGTGTCAAATGGTTTTGAAATACACAATCAAGGGCCGTAACTCTTCTCAAACCTGTTGGACTTCAACTATGATGACATTTTTGCAATGGGCGGTTTACATACAACAACTTTCCTTCTTTAAGTAGTTTAGAATTGTGTACAGTAGAGTGATTAAATGGAAGATAGTTCATACAGGTGTCAAATGGTTTTGAAATACACAATTAGGGGCTGTAACTCTTCCCAAACCTGTTGGACTTCAACTATGATGACATTTTTGCAATGGGCGGTTTACATACAACAACTTTCCTTCTTTAAGTAGTTTAGAATTGTGTACAGTAGAGTGATTAAATGGAAGATAGTTCATACAGGTGTCAAATGGTTTTGAAATACACAATTAGGGGCTGTAACTCTTCCCAAACCTGTTGGACTTCAACTATGATGACATTTTTGCAATGGGCGGTTTACATACAACAACTTTCCTTCTTTAAGTAGTTTAGAATTGTGTACAGTAGAGTGATTAAATGGAAGATAGTTCATACAGGTGTCAAATGGTTTTGAAATACACAATTAGGGGCTGTAACTCTTCCCAAACCTGTTGGACTTCAACTATGATGACATTTTTGCAATGGGCGGTTTACATACAACAACTTTCCTTCTTTAAGTAGTTTAGAATTGTGTACAGTAGAGTGATTAAATGGAAGATAGTTCATACAGGTGTCAAATGGTTTTGAAATACACAATCAAGGGCCGTAACTCTTCTCAAACCTGTTGGACTTCAACTATGATGACATTTTTGCAATGGGCGGTTTACATACAACAACTTTCATTCTTTAAGTAGTTTAGAATTGTGTACAGTAGAGTAATTAAATGGAAGATAGTTCATACAGGTGTCAAATGGTTTTGAAATACACAATTAAGGGCTGTAACTCTTCCCAAACCTGTTGGACTTCAACTATGATGACATTTTTGCAATGGGCGGTTTACATACAACAACTTTCCTTCTTTAAGTAGTTTAGAATTGTGTACAGTAGAGTGATTAAATGGAAGATAGTTCATACAGGTGTCAAATGGTTTTGAAATACACAATCAAGGGCCGTAACTCTTCTCAAACCTGTTGGACTTCAACTATGATGACATTTTTGCAATGGGCGGTTTACATACAACAACTTTCCTTCTTTAAGTAGTTTAGAATTGTGTACAGTAGAGTGATTAAATGGAAGATAGTTCATACAGGTGTCAAATGGTTTTGAAATACACAATTAGGGGCCGTAACTCTTCTCAAACCTGTTGGACTTCAACTATGATGACATTTTTGCAATGGGCGGTTTACATACAACTTTCCTTCTTTAAGTAGTTTAGAATTGTGTACAGTAGATTGAATAAATGGAAGATAGTTCATACAGGTGTCAAATGGTTTTGAAATACACAATCAAGGGCTGTAACTCTTCCAAAACTTGTTGGACTTCAACTATGAAGACAATTTTGCAATGGGCTGTTTACATACGACAACTTTCCTTCTTTAAGTAGTTTAGAATTGTGCATATTTTAAGAACTAGACTTCCTCGAAAGTGACTCCATCCCTGCGAGAGATTTTGGCTCTCCTTATTTGGCAATGACTCATATAGTGAATGATATAGGCGATTTGAGTGTCGTAGCTTGACAAATCTTACCTGCCATGCTGATGTGAGAGACTGAGTGTCTGCAAATGACGAAGCACCTAAAACTACGAAGTCATTGATTGACATCTGTTGTAGTGCTTGTCTCGGAGTTATACAACAGATAAGGTAAAGAGCGGAGTTGCGGCCTGTGTCATCGGCTGTTTTTATTTGTCTTACTGGACACTACTTTTAGTTTTACCACTTACTGCTCGCTGGCTGAAACTGGAATGTCTA
Source organism: Onchidella celtica (assembly GCA_963931925.1). Taxonomy (NCBI): domain Eukaryota; kingdom Metazoa; phylum Mollusca; class Gastropoda; order Systellommatophora; family Onchidiidae; genus Onchidella; species Onchidella celtica. Next base: position 12,726,000 of record OZ007575.1, read on the forward strand.
TACAGGTCATGGTGTGTGAAAAGATATATTGACTGACGAATCAGTACTGAAATTTCAAAACAAACATAATTCACAATAATTAATGTACATGATATCCTTAATAATGCCCCAGAATACACAGATCGCCTTAAGATTTAGCATTGGTTTCGCCCCTGACTAAAATAAGTCATGATATTATAATATTCAAAAAGTAATGTTCTCTCTGACTTCTGAGAACAGCATAGTCCATCACTATCAGATAGCAGTCTTTTATCAACATTTCCCTTGCATGTAAATGTGACAATGGATTCTGAGTGCAGAATGCTATACTGTCACTACCACCAGCTCAGTAGGTAAGCCCACTAGCACTAACGATCAATGTATTAAAATTTAATCCCGTGGTGAGCTGATAGATTAGAACGGCGCCTCCTTACTAGCATTCCAACACGTTTCATTGCAAGAAATTAAATGTACGACAGCGAGCGTGATGAACGTCGTTCACTATGCGTCGGAGCGTTGCTTACCTGTACGCTTTTCAATTATATGTTCCTTCTTTTTCTTGTCATGCAACGTTTCACATTGTCTGCGTCTCCTCTCCAGCCCTCTCCCCTTTCCTTCCAACAACCAGCATACCCCTCTGGAACTTGAGAAAGAAACTGTCAGTGTGAGTGAACACCAGTCCTGTCAGTAGTATCACCTTTCCCCTTATAAGGTTTTGATATCTTTTCTTATTTTCCCACTTCAGTGCAGTGCCAATGGGAGAAATACAGTGTTTAATTTAATTCCAAATGTAATGTATTCGTTACTGTTGGTTCTTTAAACTGTGATTTTTTCAGACCATAGAGAAAAATTAGGTGATGTGAAATGTTTCAACTTTGGCTTTACTTTCTTCTGAGGTAAACCTTTGACCTGTGCACCTGCTGTTTACCACTGAAGTAGCAATACTGCAGAAATGTTCATATTCATCAAGGTCTACTCATATTGCAGTCGCACTCAAGTTTAAATTCAACATTGATATGTCACTCAATGACCAACCAACAACAAAATTTGACAAAAAGAATGAGGTGGAAATGAAACCTTTAATGATAACATCAACTTATACAAGCCATCTTGTAGCACTGAACTAGAGGCAGCTGACCATGATGAGAAATCCATTTCATTCATAAACACTGATTGAAAAGACAGTCGGAAAGTCAGCAGCTTCCATAAAATCGTATTTCCAGGAACTCAAATGTTAAAATGGAGATTCAAGAAAATCACAACAATTGTCACATTGGTGGCAAAAATGTATTAAACAATGACAACCATATCAAACAAAATCCACTGTCACTCAAATAAATAGGCTGAGACTAAAGTACATGTATATCACAGATATACAGTATTAAAAACACTGAACCAACAACCATTGCCAGCAAAATAATAGCTACACCTTTTTACAAGAAAGTGACATACTAAACCAGTCTGTAGCCTTTGGTTTTATAAACTTCAGCAAGTTACCACATGTGAAATATTCTTTGCTACGGCTTGCAACAGTTCAAAAGACTAAGCAAGAAAGAGGGGCAGTTGGCTGTGTAAAGACACGTTCCTTTTGACTTTTTCATTAAAACCAATTTCTATCAAATGTAACAATGTTTTTGACAATGGTTTCCTTACCTAATGAACCTATTCTAGACTTGTGCCCATGAAATGCAATTACTGAAATAGTACGATTCTGTAGAAACTTTCATCATAATTATTACAAGCAAAAATAACTTTAGATGTAAATGAATTCCTGTCCACCAATTGAATTCACATGAAACTGTCCACAATTGTACAGAAAATCAACTTTATCACTTATCTGAGTTTCTGTAAATATCACATCATCAACATTATATATAGAAATAGATAGTTGCAGTAAAAGATTATCACAAACTGGAACTGCCACATGGGAAAGTTAAAACATCCTTCCAACAAGCAGAATTTTTTCAACAAAAATTACCACTTTCTAGCCACACTATCACTGAAAATGTCAGTTTAATTGTATTAATAACATCTTTGAAGCACTATGGAATGAAAATGAAAGTCTTTCCTTTCCACTAACTCTTTAAGTTTTACATGTAAAATCATAATGTTCTGTACATGTAGCACTAAACCAAAAATCATAACCTATATGCTGTTTCTGGATCATTCTGTGAAGGTTTTTCAAATACATGTATTTCAATGCAACTCAAAGTTCATTCACTTTATTATCTTGCAGTTTTAAACAATGAAATAATAATTAAGAATGATCTTTGATTTATTATATTCATATCACATAGAAGTGCATGTGTGCTAGCCTGCCATGTTTTTGTCTTGCACATTTTTCTTTACTGGAAGCATGTATTCATTCAGGATGATTTTGAAGCTTTAATACAGGCTGAATGAATTATACTTGATTCTGAAACCAACACACAAGAAATGGAAAAGATCAAATACAAGTGTACTGCAGTTTGTGACAAAATAAAATACATGTGTGTGAGATGATGACTAATTCTGTATCTGTGGAATTTTTGCTGGAAATAACTTATGCTGTGGAGTGAATCTATGTTTTTATCAGTTACATGCAAAAGCGAACAGAATAAACATGACTTTGGCCACATCTTTACAACTTTGAACCACAATACACCGGCCTTTGTATTTATACATCCTTCGCACCAGACAAAATTGCATTATAAGAAATGTGCACCCCGCCACTGAAGTATCACTTGGTGAACGATTGTAGCAGGGTTTGGCACTGAATTGGTCAAGATCTAATAACAATTGCACATTTCTTAGAACTACAAAGGTCCATCTCTACCAAAGTTAGCACACCACTCTTTATTCAGATTGTCCTGCATGTTTCCTGTTCATTCTTCATTATCAACATTTACACTTTCCATTCTGTGGTCACAAGTAAGCTTTTAACCCTGAAAACAGTTAATGTGAACTTCAAAGCAAACAAATTTTACTGATCTTTTGAAATCATTTTGAACAGACTGAAGTGTATAAATAGCAAGAAGCTGGCATTTTGCTACACTGATCACGTAAAACATGACAGACGATGCTGAAAATTGGTGTACAAATAACAAGACCCTGGCATTCAGCCAAAATGATCACGTAAAATATGACAGATGACGTCTGAAATTGGAGATAGGTGTCACAGTTAAGGTTTATCAAATATCACATTTTAATATTAAGCTGCCATCATTTCTCCCATCTACCATAGAAATAAGTTGTGTTTCCATGGTAGCCATATATGTCTGCCATCATGTCTTGGACTAAGATATTACTCGTTTGTACGCCAGATGAGCGAGCTGCTTTGTGAATTCAGTCAAGGCCGATACATGGTAGAAGAACTCGTTGTCATTGCCTTCATCTGGAGAAAGAAAAAACGTTTAATCTCTTTCTTCCTTTGTTACTTTATTTTCATAAATTTATTTAAGATATACAGTAACTATGTGCATAGTATATCATGTAAAGAAAATAAAGTTTTGATAATCTCAATCAGGTGCACGACTGTTCTCTCCTGTTTGGTCAATTCACAACTTATGTTTGTTATTTTATTATTGGTGTTGCTGCTGTTTTTGTTTTAGTCAGAACTAGAGATCATTGGAAAAAAAAATTATCCTTTTTTTTCCCATTTGAGACCCAGGAAGATATGCATCAATCATTCCTTCACTGCTACTCTGGTTTTTGGAGGCACATGCCAAACTAACCTTTCCTTTCTCAAAATTCTGACTTCATCCTTTTTCTATTCAGGTTTTCAACTGTTCCTCACTGTTAAATTATTCAAATCCCTATCCAAAAAGGTGTAATGGGTGTGGAAGTTTCTTCAGTGCACAATATTGATTTTGCTCCTAAACAGTGACATGGACATGTTTGAGTGAAGATTACATTCCTATAAAAATTCCAAATCCAGATGTTGTGTGCAGGCTCATATTTTCAAAACCCTAATGAATCTTATATTGGTAGCATGATACCTTTTCCCATTTGCAAAATTCTTTATCTTTCCATTTATAAAAATTTGCAGTCCGTCATAAAAATCTCAATAAAAACATTTTTTACGGTACAAGAGTAAATGTTACTTCTAGAGGGGACTTACACTTTCTCTATTTTGCATCTGGGTTAGCTGTTGGATGGTTCAGATAATCTGGATTTTACGCATGCTTGGGGCATACATCACTGAAGCAGAGGAACAATTAACAAGAGAACTTATTCCTCTTCTAATCAGTTATGAAAATAGTATAAGTGCAATGCCATTTGCGGTATAGTCATAAATTTCACTTTCATAGGTATTTTGAATATGCACATGCTCACATGAGAGACAGAACAATTCTAGCGTGGCAAACAGCAATGAAAACAGTGGATTGTAGACGCAGTACACATAAAATCAACATCCCTTCAATTCATTGACTTCAATTTGTTAGGGTTGCTTTTGATTACTGTTACTTGTGTATCATTGGCATTTGTGGCTATTCAAATGCTATTTGGGTTTTCATGTTGACATCACATCAAGTCATTATTTACACATAGTGAACAATGATCTACAATAAACACAGCAGTACCACTACCAGTGCATTTTATAGATCACATGTAACAAATTTCACAATTGCAAAAAGATATCAAGCTAACAATATAAAATTCCTTTGGTTTTCGAAATCTACGGCCCCAAACATTGAGGATTTGAAGTTCTTGCTCACGGAGATACAGAAATCTTGGCAAAAAGGTGCCCACAAAAAGATATACAAGCTAAAGTAAAGAATGCCATTCGTCATTCATAATCAGTATTGATTTTGCCAGTCATGTGCGGCACTGCTCTGAAATAAGTGTTCCTAAATCTTTGCTCTCAAACACACCAGTTTCTTTTAACATTCAGCCTTCCAATCTGAAAGGGATACAATGGAACTTGCCAGAATCTGTGAATTCATGTGTATCTAATAACAGTTCCCTGAAGGTGTCTAGGACCCTGTTCACTAAGGCAAGACGCTCTCTGGGGTTGTCAATGGCACTAAGGATACAGTCCAGCATACTCATGACTTGGGAAATGTTTAAATTGTTCTTGACACACACCTGTGGTGAAAAAAAAACATTAAGTAACTGCACTCAGGAAGACAACATCTGAGCACTAACACTTTCTTCATAGGGTCAGTAAAAATTCTCTGATCACTGCAAATATGAAGAGCAAAGAACATGACAGATTCCCTTCTAGAAAATGTCCTATTATACCTGCGACAAACTGCACTTGGTCCACTGTAATAAGTCTTAATAACCCTCCATACACCAACAATCAGAACACCTAATTATCATGGACAAAACAATAATCTACCTGCAAGCTATCACTCATAGTCATAATAAGATTTGCCTGGGACAAAATATGGGGATAAAGTATGCTAATGACTTACCAAGCAAAGTGAAGTCAGGATGCCAGCCAGCTCTATGTACCGCCCATTAATGGCTTTACTCATCAGTAGTTTGGACGTGATGCTTTCCCCACAAGATAATAACAAACCTGCCACATTTTCCACCAACCAGTCCTCAGGAGTGCCTGGTGTTTAATGTTAAAAAAAAAAAAAGGCTTTGTAATATTTGTAAACCTTAATGGGGCTGTTTGGATCCAAATGTATAAACTTTCTCCCAATTATTACATCACTTAATAAATCATGTTTTCAATTCTGATAAATTATTAACAACAAAACATGCAGCAGCAAGTGATGTACAGAGATCCTGAGTTCTCTAGTTTTCCAATAATACATGAGTACAAATACAATGAAGTGCATGAGAATCTCAAGAAAATGTACTTTAATACATTCATGTATTCATTTGAAGAGAATACTGCCAAGTGCAGTGTTCACTGATTTAACTGATTTCCTTTTTCTATTCACTATATGTAAATAATGAAAAAAAAAAAAAAACAGTATTAGAAAAATAATGTTTTATAAAACGTCATTATTTTAATCAGTACAACATTATCAAAAGAGATTTCACCACAGCAATTTCACTACCTACTTGTCATTTCATCAATAATACAAATAATCTCGTCACTGGACCACTCTGTACTGTGCAGGTGCAGAATCTGAAGAATACTTGAGATGCTGCCAAAGAAGACAGTGGAATGCTCCAAATCCAGCGGAGTCGACTCACTCATTTCATGCCACTGAATTTCTCCAGCTAAAAGAAGAAACAGGACCATTACATGGCAACAATTAACTAATCTAAATAAAAGCAACAACAAAAATGATACCTTTCCTTGGGAGTCACACTGTCCATCAAATATAATAATTGTTATCCACACAAATTTAGGTGAAGTAACATTTTTCTCAACATATTTCTGATGCATTCTTCTTTCCTACCTCCCTTCCTCCTTCCTATTTACTTTTTTCAATTCACCATCATAATTGAAAGGCACACAGTATTCTCCAGCGCAACGTCCCCCTGTCCCCCAAATCCTTTTTTACATCCTTATTGATGACTTGAAGGGAAACTTTCAAAACTTACAAGCATTTGAAAAAGAAAACATCAAAATTATGAACCCAAGAAAAAGAATGTCTTCTGTCATTCTGTCTTTACTCCATTGTTTAAATATCCGAAAAAGGGACTGAAAGGGAATGGACATACTTGTTGAAAAATCAGAAAAAGAGACTAAAAAGGAATCGACATATCTTGTTTGTCTTGTTTTTCTGTTGCTTTTTCAAAGTAGCTTACATAAAATTTAGTTACTGTCTACTGTACTATATTTTGAATGCTTTTATACCGTTTTCCTTTACCTTTTGGACATGAGAAGTTATCAATATATCACAAAGTTCAACACTCACAAAACACATATTTTTATTCTGATATTTTCAAGGAATGCTTTTGGAAAATGCACTTTATTTTGTATGGCAACAAACAAGCAATTTATAGAATACATAATGATGCCCATAGTTCACTGACAAAGAACAGAGAGAACTCTCATTGGGAAGCTTTCACTTAATAATGTTGCTAAGACTGTATTCCTTAATCACATTACCTGAAAAATGGCCAGTGTATAGTATATACAATAATCTCGCTTGAAATACAATAGGCCATGGTTTCAGTATACGACTGATCCAGAAAGCTTTATCTGGTATTGTGTTACAAGGGTCCAAGAAAATCCGTCGATAAAAATGACGGACTGACATTTCCAGGTTACAGTTGGTGCCTTGAAATACAAAAAGAAACACATATTTCAAGGTGTTACCATTTCAGTATTCATACTCTAATCTGCCTATCACTATTATCAGAACTTGAGCATAAGAAAATATAAAGTTAGAAAAAGTAAAAAAACACATCATGTTCAAAAATTTCTAAACAAGAAAACTACCTTAATCCTCAACCTGTGGGAGGCCACAATTTAAGCCTCCTAGTGCAACAAGCAAGGCCAATATTGTGTCCTACATTTTGCAAACAGGGCCCTGCAGGAGGCCAATTTATTGTATAGCAATGCTGATTCTCATGTTTTGTTTATTCGGTTGCTGCGGTTGTCATTTTTTTAACAAATTTTTTATTTTCACACTAGTTTCACTTGCTTATCTATCCTGTGACCCCTACTATGTCTCACAAAATGGTATCCTCTGATTATGTTTGTTACGATACAACTATTTATAACTACTTGTCATACTCATGTAATAGTACTGACGGTCTGAAGTTCCTCCAACTGGGGAAAATCTTAGGGAAACTTTTGACTTTGATGCAGGTTGTCGTTTACATGTGAAACTATAAGAAGGGGGCCATCTGTGTATTTGAGAAGGCGTTCTAAGTCTATATATAATGAATTCCGATGTAGTACTAGGGTAAATGCTGTATAAGGGCGGCTGTCAGTAGGTTTTTCATCAGGGAAAACTGGGTGAAAATGACTGACTTTGTTGTTGATCGTTGTCTTTATTTGATGTGGTAATTAGAGAGATACTGTGTTGTTTTGATTAAATCACTTTTCAGTACATGCATGCACTCTACAGGCTTGAATTCAAATGTCTTGCTATAGGTGTGCTAAGAAAACTAACATCCTAGAAGTTGAAACTTCACATTGTGGAGGAGGGAGAGGGCAATGTCATGATACATGTAGTTAGTATATAAGTGCCTGGCTTAAAAAGTAATTTGTTCATCTGAATCGCTCTGAATACATCTGAACTCTTAGGAAAAGGAAAACGTATGTTAAACGGCATGTAAATTTAAATGCAGAAAATTCTTGATTATGGGCCATCTATTTAACAGTAAAACTTAACTGCATTTCATCACAAGCACTTTATCCAAATATCATAGGGGTCACTTACGATTTATCCACTATTATCTTTGTTATTGCATCCTAAAGTAAACACCATACACGAGTTCAAAATGACCCAATTGACCTGACTGCAAAGGTTATCAGCAACACGCGAACGAAGAGCTGACTGGCCACTGGCTATCCCCGCACAAGGCGTTACGTGGATGAGTTCACTCAAAGCCGGACGACGGTTAAAACAATAAATAAAGACCCCAAAATATGTGAGTGTGCATGAGAAAACCCGGCATAAGTCGGCAGAGCTGATTTTGAGAAAAACGGCTTTGAAGTGAAAATATGGGTCCGACACAAACTTCCAACTTGGCTGTTGTTTAGGGGACCGTGGCATGTTACAGGGTAAACTGTAGATGAGGAGTGAATACACTCACTATGATCTCTATAACAGCTTTGTAATTAGACTACGGTCTCCTAACATCAATCACTCCAATATTACTTGGTCAATTAGCTATTGCCACTTATAGGGTTAAATGCCGTTTTTTCAAAATCTTGTTTTAAGGGGGCCACTGACTTCAATTTATCAGAAATGTCTTGTCTTCTATACTATAAAAATATATGGACTTGAGATTTTTCGTTGCAAAAGGCTTCTGAACCACTCAACACTCAGACTTCAAATTTTATATGGTGCATCAGAATGGATGTGAGGGTGCACAGTTTTTAATAGAAGTCTCAAATCGGTGTAGTTTTTTTTATTGGAAATGTATTGTTTCGCCATCATTTAGATCTATTTCGAGTCCATGGTTCGCCATTTTAAGGTTTCGCTATCACTTCCTGCGATGTGTACGGGATGCGCAGTGTGTCAACTCACAAAGGCAGAGCAGTAAGACTTATTTAAAAACAAACAAACAAAAATAAAATAAACAAATAGTAACAGGCCAGATGAAGCAGGTCCATAATAACCACCCAGAACTGAAACCAATATTCAAACCGATTTATCCCGGGCAGGGCCGGGGACCTTAGCTAGTTTATTATATGTCACCTGTCACCTGTCGGCTTCATCGTCATCGATGTTAGCTGCTACAGTGGATGTCACGACAAAATCTCCTCCACCCAATCCTGTCCTTAGCTTTCCTAGTTAGTTCACTTATTTCCAGCTGGCTGACTTTCTTGATGTTATCGTGATATGTAATGGGTGGTCTTCCTTGTTTTCTCTTTGTTTCTGTCTTTCCTTGAAGGATTGATATCATAAGGGCCGTGCTTTTGTTTCGGGCCGCGTGGCCGATGTATGCAAGTCTTCTTTTATTTATTTCAGGTGTTATTCTTCTGGTGGTGCCAAGCTGTTCTAAGATGCTTGTATTTGTTCTCCTTTCTGTCCAACTTGTTCTGAGTAGCCTTCTGTAAAGCCACATTTCAGCTGCCTCCAATCTTATTATATGTACAGAACTCAAAATATCATGTTGCCGACTTATGCCGGGTTTTCCCATGCACACTCACATATACATGTATGAAGACATTCTTCATGGTTTTATTTACACTGGAAAGACAAGTAGCCATTCACATGAATCAGAATGCCAAATGCTAATAAAAATGAATATAACCAATACAAAATGACCTGGTTTACTTGAGACCACTGTTTTTACATGCTTCTGCATACACATGTGTTGATTAATAGCATCAAAGGCTCTTTGGCATTCACTGTCATCCCAACCAGCTATCACAGTGTGAAGGAATTTGCCAAAGCAAAGCAGTGCCACACAGCATGTTTGATCTTTGCACAGATCTGTATTGTAGCATGCCATCTGTAAAACAGATTATGAATAAGAGTTCATTCTTAAACACACATTTACAACTATTTTACAAACAATGACTAAAAGTTAAAACCAATTCAAATGACAGCTATTTTAACTAATTCACAAGATTCATCATCATGACTCACAATGTATCATTCAACAAAGCAACAGGAGAGAAACAGTCCATGTGAAGATGCTTGCTTTCGGACTGACAGTTGCATGAGATTTACTAATGCAGTTAACCCTGGGCCTACCCTGAGGACATATAACATGCTCTGTGGACGTGCACCCTACACCCTAAAATCAATGGACATAGTGTGAGTGTGCTGCTGATGTACAAAGTACATTCTATTAAAACCATGTAGCCTATAACTACATTACTTTAAAAAACAAATTTTCTGTCTGTTTCAAAGGCTGGTAGTTTTAGCATTTTCATATCGCCCTACACCTTCATAGAACAACGCACGTTAAACCAACTGATACGTTGCCCTCAACAGTGCCCTCAACCATGCAACCTTTCACCCCGCCAGGTTCCAAGAAGGAGTTTGCATTATTATGTACCGTGTTTGCTCCTAGTCATGGGATTGCTACATTGCAGTGTAGCATCATTTCATATTTGCTTTCACTGAACACTTAACACAATTATAAGGAGAGTTTTGGGTTTTAAAGAGGATTTGCATGCTTTACATGCTGTTATAATTAGTCATGGCAGCATCTAGTTCATTTATCACGTGCAGAGAATGTTTAAAATGTTCAAAAATGGGTTTATTGGATATTATATACATGTACTTAGAAGATCAGTTTTCTGTCAGTAAAATGTCATATTTTTATATTTGTTTTGTCAAGTCAGCTATCTTGTTTTCACTGCTGTGGCAACTAAACAATGCTATTTGTGATTCCTGTCTTCTAATCTTAATTACCTGTTCACTGATTCTAGTTGTCATACTCTCAGTTTACAAGGAAATTTTTGTGGAATTTCAAACTTAAACCAAAATTATGCATCTACAGGGAATAATTATTATGAAATGAGAGCATTCAATGGGAAGATCAAACAAGTGTGCCGTGCAGTGTGAAAAAGGTAAAACATCTTTCTTTCCAAAATAAGCATCTAAGGAAAAAAATGGTAGACATTTCCAAATGTTTAGTAATCCATAAATTGTTTACTTTCATCAACACATTAATTTGTCCAAGTTTAGAGTATCTTGACACAGATAAGAATAACAGATTTGCAAGTCTCTAACCCTCTTGCAAATTTTTTGCTGACCATAAATTTTTCATTATGCTTTCAAACATGAAACAAGTACCATACAAACTGAGTACTCACCCTTGTCAAAAATTCATTGATGATTCTTAATCGGTCCTTTGTTGCATATAGGCATGTGGATCTCTTCATTAACAATCCTAGACAGAAGAAGAAAACTGAGAGTACTCAGCATGAATTGGATGCCTAATCATCCCTAATGTCATGCTCTATCAGTATCACTGTAAACCTCTCATGCTGATATCGAATTTGATTATTATTCATCTACATGACACTGTGATTGTATTTCTGTCTTCAGAAATTTGTTTTAATCCATTATCAACGCTATCACAGAAGACTGTGTAAACCAAATAATGTGGGAAACCATTATTAACAAAATGTGACAACACCTCCAAATATACTTAGGTCTCCAACAAGGTCAATCTCTCATGAATATTATCATATCATGAATTTTGTACTACAAAGTTAAAAAAATTAATCTTGAAAGTCTCAGCAGTTTCTTATCAATTTAGTCAAATAAATGTACCCAGTTTGTGGTAGGTATTCAACAAAACTGCTTGCTGTTTCACACTCAGATTTCCATGTATGTCTTTATATGATATGCAGTGAGGGCCTGAAAACTGTGTCACTCTGTAGCCTTCTATCATATTCCTCATGGCCTTAGATGTAATTGTCAACATGCTGAGATCTTCAACTGAAGAATATACAGATCAGTTTTCATTACAAATTTGCTAATGTAAAAATGTGATTTTGTGCAATTTCTTCTGTTGTCATAAACACCATTCAGATAGATTTCAGGTGAACAATCAAATTTTGAATACATCAAAATGATTAATGAAGCATTCACAAAATTAAATGCAAATGATTCTACTGTTTTTCCTTATATATCTGTACAATCAAAAGAAAAAAGTCTCTAAACAAAAGTAGGCAAACTCAAATCAAAATTAAATTTTTTTACAAATAAAAAAGCATCCTGTTACATGTATGTTAATGATTCAGTAATTTCACAAGTACAACTATTTCAAGCACACCTTCATGTTTGGTGGCACTGTCATTTTTAATACAAAAGTAGGTGATTTTTACCTGGAAAAATATGGCTATCCTGTTGTTCTACTTTCTAGATCAAGTGAATTCCCCTAACACTGTTTCCAAGAGGTCCCTACCACATGTATGTGGGAAAACTTGCTGAAATCTTTTCCCATATATATATTCATAAGTGCCCCCAGTATTACTGTGACCCTATTTTCTCCATTCTAAATGCATTTGGAAAATGAAACTTCTGTGTTGTCATCCATTCAAATAAAATTATTGCAAGCAAGTGTCTCCACAAAATTATCCTACTTGTTAAAAACTGGAAAATCTTAAATCGCAGTTCAACTGGAACAATGTCAAAGTATCCCAAAGGGTAAGTGGTGAATGTTTCATCTTTGCATCTTCCACCTTGCTCATTTCTGTCTTTGCTGCTTAATCTGCCTGATCTCCGCAGCTTTTTAGCTGGTAAAAAGCTTTTGATATCCATATCTGGTGAGCAGATACAAAAGATTCCTATTCCATCCTCATGGAACAAACATGGTCATCCTTTCTGATGAGCAGAACGAACAAAATATATACTGAGAAAAGATATAACCATGCATGCAGATACAAAAAAAAAAATTTTTTTTTTTTAAAACTTTAATTCATCCTTTTGCCCAGTGACAGCCACTACAAAATAATATAAAGATAAGACAGTAAAGAGCCATAAGTCATGGAGCAAAGAACATCAAAATTAATCACAGAAAGAGGATGCCTTTGATAGCTGTGTGACTAGGAGTTAAGCACAGTACTAGTAAGTTTGAAGCAAACAGTGCAACATGAGCTATCTCCCTCTCCATCTGGTTGTTGCCCTAAACCATTTATAAAAATATATAAAGATATACCAAACCTGCATGTCCTGTGACAATTTTTTTATGTGACATTTAAAAAATTTACATCTAATTGTTTCAGATTATTTACTAATTACCTCTTCCATAATTCAGCTTTCAGTAGTCTTAAACTATTTATCTGTTTTCATTTTTATTTTATCTTATGTATAGGCCAGCACGGAGTAGAACCAACAGAGAGAAAAAAAAATGTAACAATACATCCGGTGGAAATTTTAAAACTAATGTGTAAATTATAACATAAATTCACTTTCTATTTTGTTTAGGAATTTTACTTTTTTAAAAATGCTATCTTGATCAACTGATGAAAACAGAACATCCACATTATGGATTCACTTCAAGTCAACTGAAAACTTTGAACATGCAAGCTCATTCTTCATGACTGCCGTGTTTCAGTATTAGTGCCCTTATCTGTGTCTGGACAGATTTGTAGAGGGAATGGAATCAATTCTAATGCTCAACTGCCATGCCTTTGTGGTAAAAACTAAAACAATCCCAAACCCCATACTGGAAACAACTTTTGGATCCAAATCTATCTCTTGAGCAATCAGCCTGATTAAATGCCAAGCACATAGGTCTAGATTTAGCAATACTGGCATGAGGTGCATTTGGAAGTCTTTCATCCAGATAGGTCTTGAGCTAGACTAGATATAGTCAATGCATGACTCTTTCTGAGCTAGAATCTAGACTAAATCTAGAATATAGATCTATTTTCATTCACAATATGAAATAGATGCCTGGCCAATGTCGTTTCCATCTAGATCTAGAGTGGGCTAACGCCAGTTCGGCAGTTTCAGGGGGCTGAAAATAAAATAAATGCATGAAAAATCTACATCACAGTTTTTTGTGCTGTTCTGACCCATTTATATGTTTAACCCTCACCCTGCCATAGGCGTACCTATACGGCATCGACTTTCCCTGCATTCACTCTGCACGGGCGTAACAATACAACATGGCCAAGCTGACCACTCTGCGCGCAAACCATATTTTCACGCGTCGAGTCACTGATCTTTTTGAGATGTAACTACCGTCTTATTGCTCACTGTATCTCTTCTAAATCAAAGGCACTGTGACCGGGACATGTTAACCAGTGAGCCACTGGTCAGAATCACAAAGTCTAAGCTTTCAAAGGCTCTCCCCACACTATTAAAAGATGTAACATCGACATGCGAACTGTTGCTCAACAAATTTGCAATATTATCTCGTTTTCTCACAAGCTGACCACCATCTGGAGTTGTCTGTATATAAGAACCAATCAGAAACAAGCTCTGAATGATCTTTGCCCCAAAACGCCCACATTGGTTTCTTAGTATGTGTCAATCAGGATGAAACCATTTGTTTAGGGCTTGGGAGGGCATGGCTAGTTATCATGCTTCGTTCTCACGAAAACTACAGAGCCTGTCAGTTTGGTATCATAAGTCAGATCATTGGTTAGAGACTGAAAGACTTAGGCTTTGCTGGTTAATTCATTATCAAGCGTGATAAGGCATAGAAATGAATATTTTCATACTGATCAAATACAGTAAAACCTCGCTATACCGTCACCCGTTATACTGCCATTCCCGCATACCGCCAGCTTTTCGCCGTGGTACGGATCTGACACCTATACAAAGTCACTAAAAATCTCATTATACCGCCATCCGCCAACAGTTTGACTGCTACATTCATAACTTGAGTATAGTAAATATTGCTCGTTATAGCGCCAACGTAAATTTAACCCCCACTCCCCACCTCTACCTAAATCCACCTAACAGACGGAACATCACATGGTGCCACAAGTCTGTGCTTGTTACTCAAACACCAATCCTACTACACAGTCTTCGCTTTTGAAGTCCTGATAGGCCTACTGATGGGGCATGCAGTGGGAAAAGACGGGTCACAGTTCAATAGAGAGTTTGCGAACGAACGTAAGAGCGCGCGAGGTGATGCTTCAACTGGTTCATACCGGTCGCGGGGTACGATGCAAACAACATACGTTTGTTGCAGAATTGTAATGTAGCATTATTTATCGTGTTGCAATACATAATACTTTTACTCTTAAGGTGCGATTTCCTGAATAAATAAACTCCAACACACATAAACACAAAAAACAACAACAACAACAAAATACAAATGCAAGCAATGTAAACTTCAAAATGTCAACGGCGGTTTATGGCCAGTGGAGAGATAAGGGAGATAACTGCTATATTTTCGACATGTTACTTTGTTAGCCAGTCCAATGTTGGTAAATTACTTATTTCCCTTGTTCTACATGGTATTTTCGTTGTACCGCCAATTTTCTGTTTGCCCCTTACTTGGCGGTATAACGAGGTTTTACTGTATAGGCATTTGGCTATTCGTCAGTCCGGGACCGGAGTATAGCCACAGCCAAAAAAATATCGCTCGATATGACGATTTAAAAAAAAAAAAAATACTCCTGAGACTTACAAAGTCAAGTGACAAAATTGACTTGACAGCTAAAAACATTCAGTATCACTCACTGGGATAGGACTCCCCTCGACTGAACGCAATAAACACTGATGGCATCAGCCACTGAACGAAATGCAACAAAATGACAGCTGTTATGCATGTTGAAAGCATGTGACGAAATGACCATGGAAATAAAAGTAGGCTTAAACATCCAAGGGTGAGTCAGGTAGCTGAATTCCTAACGTAGCCGAATAAGTTTCTAAAGTCCAATCTAGATCTATGGTCAATGCACTAGGTGCGGTCACGAGGCAGGAAATGGTAAATGCCAAGAAGTAAACAAAGTCCAGCAAGCTTCTGACTGGCTCAATTTAACCACTGAACTTTGGGCTTGTCAGTGAACACTTAAAATTCTCTCTCAGTTAATCTGTGCTGGTCAGAACACTTTTCATATGTAAGCATCAATTGCATGTCTGCGCGGTCACCTGCTGGTGGTGCAGTCACAAGTTGCTGGTCGTGCAGTCACCTGCATGTAAGTGCCATCAGTGCATGCTCTCTGTGCGATCAATATCAAAATAGATCTGATAATCAACCTTCCCATCCTCTTGTTTTCCAATTCCCTTACTTCCCACTTTTTCTTGTCCTCATGCTGAATTTACCAGACTTAAAATCTTTGATCAAGTTGCAAAATGCCTTGAAATATAGATCTAGCCTGTATTTGGATTTTACCACAATATTATTCTTTGTTTCTCATTAAATTCAGTTGTTTACTATTAGCTGGTGTGCAGTGGCTCTTTATTTTAACTCGTTTTTATCATACACATGTAATCATATTAATAATAAGAAATAATGCTGCTAGTGATCCCAGTTGATGCAAAAACAACACTGATGTCACACTGAAACTACCAGTGACTGCACCACATGCAGGGTGTCAGATGAATGCATGTCAGTGCAGTCAGCGCCATATGTGCATAATCACACTCATAATACCCAGAAAACATATTTTTAATGAAAATCCACTCAAAGTAGTGTCCAGAGCACTTTTGTGAGCTTACACCAGACCACCAAATGGAGAAAACTGTAGGGTCACAAATTGGAAGGAGTTCCGTACTCGAGCGCCAAAGACCAGAAACTAACTAAAAGAGATGATACATAGCTACCCCGGGGGCTTTCCCTGATATGTCAATCTGACTACTGCCCAGACGAACATCGGCCTACGGCCTCGATCATACAAACTGACTAGACCCTCACGTCGTTACTTATCAATCTGACAATCTGACAAAGTGGCGCTCGAGTAAGGTACTCCTCCCCACAAATTTACCTTTGAACTCAAGATGGAAGTTTTGGGGACACAAAACTTTGAAAAGTTATTCATGGCAAAATACAAGCTTAGATAACAGTCACATGCGATGTGATGTTGTGATGTCTTGATAAGAACGTCACAAAACGTGGATTAGTCACAAAAACACCCACAAATGAAACTGTATGGAAAAATAAATATTGACCGCACCGACATGCTGACCGCACCTAGATCTAGTGCATTGACTATAGATCTAGATCTCATTATGTGATATCTATCATCTAGGCCTATACTGGCCTTACTCTTTCTGGTCTACGTACTGATTTGCTGACTCGGTCAAGTTCAACTGTGAAATTGGGACCAAATTCTTGACTGCGAACTTGGAGTTGGGAACATTCAAGTGGTCGAAAACTGTTAGCCTAGATCTAGAGTCTAGATTTTCACTCCTTCAACTTGTTCAAGTGAAACACCTTTCTTCATCTGTCACCTTTCCCACCTCACAAGGTGTCCTTCCGTTTTACTGTCCGCCTTGATTTGCTCAGATATCAACTGGGCCGTTAATCTACCAGTATTATTCAAAACATTGTGCCGATGTAACGTAGTGTCCTTGTCAGTGTTCAAAAGTACTGAGTTTTGCAACTTTTGGTAACTGAAATTGATAGTAGCCTCCCTTGCAAGAAACTCATTAAAACTCGGATTTTGTTCCTTTGCGGTTGTAGCGGAAGGTTTCAGCTAAGAAAACATTTAAATCTTCTCAGATTGCAATAATATGAAGTCAGCTTTACTATGCAAATTAAATCAATATAAATTACCTTAAAATATTGCTGTGCAGTAGGGGTTTAATGCAAAGTCATACTGTGGCAAAACCATGTAGATTTACTGAGATTTTTTTCTCCGCTTTCTACAATGTCACTAAAATTACGCATCCTAGACGTTGGGATTGATTCCGTCTCGTGATAACGGTACAATAGTGTCGTTAAAGAGTAAAATGTAGACAAAAAATTAATTAACAGTCCTAGATCTATTTTGCAAAGCCCCGTGATGGAATAGAACAACTTAACCAGAACATTTCAAACGAAAAAATAAATGAAAATAAATAAAGTGCAGGTGCTTTTCGGTGACCTGTGATATCAGGCTTTACATTATAGGAGGGGTGGGAGTCCAGTAAGGGAGGGGAGGGGGGGTGGCTAGCTTTCGAAGTTGGTGAACGTTTTGTCTTTTCTTCAAGTATTGAACTTTTTTTTATATATGTCTTTCTATGCCTTGCGCAAAAATATAATGCAAGGCCAAGCTCAGGGCTGTTTGTCTATTGTAGCTATTCACAGGCTAGTCTAAAATATTTATTTATCACTTTTGAAGTCAGCAAAACCCAGACCAAGTATATTTCGACATGCTCTGACATAAATATTTGCCATCGTAAATAGGCCTACCCTATCTGCGCAACGCCATTCAATTGCTACAACTGCTATTTTGTTTTCCCAGGTAGCTCACTAGAGGATTATTTCTTTGTATTAATGCCATTACAATTATCTAACATAAATTTCAGAATTTAATTTCCTAATTTGTCATATAATTGTTAATTATCCTACTGCACCAGTCTGATAGTGTAGGCCTATGTTCTCTGTCTCTCTTTGTCACTGAAATATTTGCCGACAGTTCTTGTACCCGACTAAAACACTCTAACTACTGTTCCACTGAGTTGGATAATTAACATGAAATTGGATTTCTTCACTGATTTCGAGATTTGTAAACACTGACACGCGTTACAGCCTACGAGGAGATAGTTTATTTCTATTCTATGGGCGTGTACGGGTCTTTCTAGTCTTTCAATCAATAAAAGTCTAATTGCCTCAGGACGAAACAAACAAAATTAATTACCGCGTGTCTTTTCTCTTAGCCTGCTAAATTTAAACCAAAGAATAAATATCTTGGCATACAATTTTCTCAGAAACAGTTAAAGTGTAGTGAGACCACCCCTTTATTCCTGGGCACAATTATTACTGCTGTCTCCATTTTATAATATGCATTACAGGGCAGCTTGATGTGTGCGGCGCGAGCGGGAGAACAGGTCTGTGTGGCATACAAGTAGTGTTTGGAAATGGGAGAAAACAGCTGATTTTTTTCGCACCCTGCCAAGAATGATAACCTAAAGCAAGGATGAAGAGTAGTGATGCACTCTGCAGAGATGAAGGGACTTAAACGTAATGACTGGAGAAACAATACAATCCCAAAAGAAAACTGCAACACTCGATCAGTCGATGTCTGATAGATGAGGAGAGGGGGGGGCGGGGGAGACGGACAGACAGACAGCCAGAGGGGATATCAAGAGAGGGAGAGAGTTAAAACAGAAGAGAGATGTGGAGAGAAAGAGAGAGACAGAGACAGAAGGGGGTTAGGAGGGAGAGATCAGAATCCAGTTAGAGACATTTTAAGCCAATTTGAATAGCAGTGTATGATTTAATGTACTTTTACAGCCAAGCCATATTTTGAGAGATTTTTACCGAAATGCACAAATTTTAGTGGAAAAGAAAAAAGTAATACAGAATTATTTAAAGGCCAGCTGCATTGTTATATTTTATGCACATCTATGATTTATTTAATTCATTTGGTTTGTTTATCTTACAGCAAAGTGAAGAAAACCATGGATGAATCTCTTGAAGGTGATTTTGGGCCTGGTGGTAAAATCAACTGTTGGATGAACTACGAGTGGCTACGTGGTTAATGTGGGTTCAGTAGTAACTCCCTTAAGGATACCCAGGATAAACACAGGATTCTGCAGGCAATCTTATTTATTGACAAATGCCTCAACATAAAGGTATCACCAAAGTTTCTCCGGGTCCTGTGCTACCGCTTCATGCCTTATGGGGCGGGGTGGCGATGGCAAGCGTCGGCAAGCCTCTGAACTTCTACGGGCCCGGGTTGCTGGTCTGGGTTCACTGTGCGGTCGGCTCTCGTCTCTGCGTCTTTGATGGAGTGTACTGACCACTCGAACTGGCATCTTATTTATGAGCTCACGCGGACGTAGGAGGGAGCTAGTACGTAGCCCAGTTTTGGACAAGTGAAATGTTTGGGCATGGAGTCCAGCCCGACAATAAAACTGGTTAGGGTCCTAACACAATCAAATCCACAGAGCGGTTAAAAGGGTGCGCACAAAAGTCAATTAGATATCCCAGTAAACTGCAGAAATTACTCTATGGTCCCCTCCAGCTATAATTGAATAAATTTGACCCAGGTTGGAATTATCGGGGATAACATGCGTCTAACTCATAGTTTACTTTAAATCCGAGACCCTCTTATTAATTATTTCAATAGGATATGTGCATCGAAGTACAACAAAATTGGTACCATTATAAAGTAGAAACTCGCTGCTAAAATTCTAACTGACTACTTTTACCAGAAACCCGGTAATAGTTTTAATATAAATTTTCAAAGTGACAGGACTAACAACATTTGCCAGATTTATGTGGGATACTTTAGTCCATTAATATGACGTATCTCCGTTGATAACAAACGTTATCATGAATACCTATATTGTACCGATAGGGTATGGTCTACTCTCAAAAATGAATTCGGGTTCCCGTCTTTCTGTCGGTGGATAACAACGAATGAGCGAGTTGTAAGAAACTTAAAGCCATGATATAAGAGATGGGAGCCCGGTGGTCAACATTTCCAATTGACCAATCAAAATGCGCGCTTTTCACCGTGATGTGAATAACGGGTCCCGCGCTACTAATACAAGGGAAATTATCCAATTAATGGTACTCGGACAAGTGCCCATAAAATACTATGAGTGGCCGTCCCTCACCCACGCACTAGCGTTACCATGAAAGCACATTAAAAATGGAAAATCGTTCATCCTCTCACACAACGTTACTCAGATATACATTACATGTGCTAAAGTTCAGGACTTCTTTGTTCACTGATATTGCTACAACAATGGGAAGATTTCCATGTTGCGGGCATACCAGTGTGAGTAAGGAACCGAGATGTGGGAGTTAGAGTTAAGATTTAGGTTTATTTATTGTGACAAAGACGCTGATATACAAGTACAAATAGAATTCAGATTTCGGTGTGTATGTACGCTCGCGCGCGTGTGTGTATGTGTAGGCCTATGTGTTAGGGGCGGGGTGTATGTTTATGTGTCTCTATTTGTCTTCCGCAATTCGCCGCAACAAGACACTTCAGATAGAGGTGTGCCATATTTCACCAATGTTCCTTACCATGTCACTTCATGCATGCTTGTTATGATAATGTTTATGTAATGATGCATAAGATGTGTGTGCCATGAATGTGCTCTTAAACGCTCCGTGAAAGAGAATTTCCCTCATGGGATAATAAAGATATTCTTATCTCTTATTTTATCTAATGGGATACATGAAAGTTACTTCAGATCTTCATTGGTTAATGTCTTTCCTTTGTTTGTAATAATGTTAATTTTGTTAATGAACAGTCAGGTAATAACTATGAAATAATATCAATAATAAATTCGAAGCACAAAAACTGCAACGGAAAGATATGAAAAGGGACCAGGGGTAAATAACATATGAAATAATTTTCTTCTCATAATTTCATTGTTAATTCCCTTTGGCAATTCGAGTGTCCCGCTTACTTCCGCGTTTACACCTTTTCTTCTCATTGATTTCAAAGAGTACAACCAGGGGTACCAGATTGGTTTTATAAAATCCAAATTCCAGAACTTTGGCTTTTTTTTTAGATATTGGTTGGCGTCAGAAAATTCATTTGGCCTTTTGGCTTTTCTCTGGCTTTTTTTCTCGACATACTAAAATTATCTGGACGAAACTACTTACCATCCTTTTTCTCAAACATTTCTTAGCGAGGAAATACGTTTTGGTCAGTTACATGTACATGCCAAATTTCTGCCTCTAGTTGTCAAGAACGCGCCAGCCGGCAAAATCAGTGTCCAGTTCACCTTTTTTTTTTTTTTTTTTTTTAAACTGCTACTTTTTTTTTATTTTAAAGACTATCACGCACTTTAGAACTCCCTGCTCACACTGTGGGTCTGGACTGATGTAGCATTTAAAGAGTTGGCCACCTTCATCTAATAACCCCAGTCAGCAATGCTATAGCTGAGAGAATATTATATTTTCATGTATCCTCAATTAAAACTAAGACTAGAAAAAAGAATGCAGCCGAATCGCCTTGATGCTATTGTGAGAATCGGGGCAAACTATTGCTTTCAAAAAATGTTCCAAAGGCTTTCACTGCATCTCCAGAAATGCTTTGAAAAAAAAAAATCACAACTAACAAGATTTAAGCCAAACGTTCCACTCACTCTAGTGGGGAGGATGATATTAACCTAGTTTTGGACCTTTCGTGAGATCTAAGATCAGACACTCCCTTCTTCCGACCTCTTAAAATACTGTTTACATCCGGTCACAAACACCGCCCACTCTCGGAGCGCAGAGCCAGCGCTTCGTACAATGGATTTGCGTAGAAAATAAGACACAATACAGATCTGTTTCGCTTCCAGAGGCAGTTTAACTGTCTAAATATTTTTAAAATATGTAGTACGTAATTAACCCATACCCCGCGCGCTACCCGTAAAGCCCGCTGCATGGTCAGTGACCTTACTCACGGAGAATCTTATCTGGGGTCACTGACCCGTGCCGCTATGCGATGACCACATACGCTGTCCACGTGGTTCCGGTTTTATTGATCGGTATGAAAACATTCGCTGCTATGCCTTATCACGCTTGATAATGAATTAACCAGCAAAACCTTAGTCTGTCAGTCTCTAACCAATGATCTGACTTATGATTCCAAGTTGACAGCTGTAGTTTTCGTGAGAACGAAGCGTGATAACAAGCCACGCCCTCTCAAGCCCTACACAAATGGTTTCATCCTGATTGACACATACTAATAAACCAATGTGGGCATTTGGGGCAAAGATCATTCAGAGCTTGGTTCTAATTGGTTCTTAGATACAGACAACTCCAGATGGTGGTCAGCTTGTGAGAAAATGAGATAATATTGCAAATTTGTTGAGCAACAGTTCGCATGTCGATGTTACATCTTTTGAAAGTGTGGGGAGAGCCTTTGAAAGCTTAGTCTTTGTGATTCCGACCAGTGGTTCACTGGTTAACATGTCCATGTCACAATGCCTTTGATTTAGAAGAGATACAGTGAACAATAACACGGTGGTTACGTCTCAAAAAGGTCAGTGACCCGACGCGTGAAAATACGGCTTGCGCGTGGCGCGGTCAGCTTGACCTGGGCGACTTTTGCCGCCCGTGCGGCGTGGGCGCTTGCAAGTCAATACCGACTATTGCCGCCCCGCGCAGGGTGAGGGTTTAATAATGAATTTTTCTATAACGCAAAACTAAAACGTGTGGGTGAAGGAAGGAAAAAGAGAGAGAAACATTTTTCACGAGATGGCATAGGCATAAATATAGTAATGTGCGAGGCTTGCCCAGCCTCTCTCGCGACAAGTTATATTTAGCCTACCGACAGCGCTTGGATCTCGACTGCCAGCGATTGTACTGCTATGCGTCTCTGATGCAACGGTTGATGCGATTCTCGACGATGGTGTATTTTTGGTGAATTTGGAGAAGAAAAAGAAGAGGGGGAAGAATGAGAAGAAGGAAAATCCAAGGTTAGTCTGTTATTGTTAAAGGAAAGTCCTTAAAGGTTTTGAAAACCTTTTATAGTTGCCCCTATTGTTTATTTTCTTACTTGCATTTGCTGCTGGGAGACAGGGTGCGCGAGTTACTCCATAAAGGGAAAATTCAGCCTCGGTCACTTGTCATTCTATAAATATACTTGATCAATCTTCGGTATGATGGAAAATTAATAAAACGACTGTGACATTATTACCACATTTAAAAAGGAGAAAAATAGGTTTCCTACAACGAACTTCTTTATGATTACAAAGTAAGCGACTTCCAGCAAGGCCTAGGGCGACAGCTGAACAGTGAACAAAACACGGCATTTTCTCTATTCGGCTTGTAAAAAAGGCCGTTATTTACTTCTCTCACGCTTACGCCACAAGGTGGCGCTGCCAAACCCGTGCACGCGAAAACCCCGAGCTGTCTCATCTGAGCATTTCTAGTACAATCATGTATCTTTGATGTTAGTATGAAAAGTGTACTGAAATAAGTTTGGCTTTTTTCTGGCTTTTTTTCTAGCATTCTTTGGCTTAAGCTTAATGTTTAAATCTGGCAACCCTGAAGTTACAAGCGAACAGGTAAAAAGAAAGGTTAGCACCAGGTATGAACTTTATTTCACAGGTACATCGCTTATTAGAGCGGCAGGGCTTTATAACTGAAGGAGTTTAATTGTCTTGGCTAAGAATATGATATCGTAAAATTTTCCTTCGGAAATTCATTAAAAATTTCTAGATCTAGATCTAGATTCTAGATCTAGAAATCTATATATGATTATATCTATATTTGCAAACGGGTGACTAATGTAAGAACTTCGCGGTGTCACCGAGTGGATGTTCTTATGGAATGAATGGGATAGGCAACTTTTTCTAAGGATGTCCTTGTTTTATGGTCGCATTGTTTGGCGGATCTGTGTAGGACTGATGTTCCGTGGGCACGGCTCGAGTGTATGAAATAGTTTTGTTTGGGAGGAGACTTCATTAAGGTGATTAAGGAACTTCAGTCCCACGATCCTCGAAATTAAACGTGTTTTGGTGATCGTGTCTATCAGTTGAACAAGACCATTGGACAGGTACTCGACAGCAGTAAGTCATGTTTGTTTTTGGAAAGAATTTTGTATGTTGCGACCATTCAGTCAAGTCCACTTTATCCCTAACCTTAAACCTATCTATCCCTAACCATGTCCTTATCCCTACCTAACTCTAAGCCTGATCATATCGCTATGTCTATCCCTGTCTGTTTCAATCAGAAAACAAATAGAAAATTTATTAAGTATTGTAAGAGTTGAGATTGGTCGTTGCATACGAAACTCTTTGCTCTTTTTTTTTTTATCCAGATGTAGGCTAACGTTTTGTTTTAAAGTTTGTTTTTCTTGGAACAGTTCCACATGGGTTAAGTTTTTATTGTGGCAGGATGTCAGCATTAGGGAAGAGTTCTAGGAAGAATTACCTTATGAGTAACGCAACTTTAGTCAGGCACATATTTCATGTTCTGTGTCTTAATGGCCGAGCCGCGCAGTTACTATAAAAACATCCATCTAGAGGCCTAACTCACTAGGAGGGCAGCAATCCCTCCATTCACGAACACTGCTTAAGTTGTGTCCTTTTAGTATCTCTACCGAGGGACTCAAATGGAACTCCTCCTGAGTTCTGCACATCCCGACTACTTTGAACTCTTACATTTCTTTACAGATTGTCTCAATATTTTCTTTTCATTTTGTTTGAAACAGTTAGGGCTAGATAGGTTTAGGCTCAGGGATAATGACAGGGTTAGGGATAGGATGGTCTTGATTGGATGGTTAGGGCATATGAAACTATCCCAGCATGTTTGGAAGGTCTTCCGCCCGTCCGCGCCAGTCAAGAAAACACAACTACCCCAGCCCCTTTCGCCTGATTAGTCAATCTGACTACCGCCCATTGATACAAACTGACTAGACCCTCACGCCCCCAGGTCCATCTGACCATTCCAATGCAGGTTGTTTAATAAGCTTATATCTTAATCATATTATGTTTGTTAACTTTTTGGTAAGTGGCGCGGACGGGGGGAAGACCTCCCGCATGATTACTGTGCCAGAGAAATAAGTGTCAGGCCGGACATGAGGTACAAGGGTGGAGTTTTATAAAGTGAGATTCATTTATGGGTTTTGGGGGTTCAGCTGCGAGCCCTTGGAGAGGATGGCAGTAAGGACTTCAGTCACTGTCTGTGAATTCTGGAGGTGGTGAGGGCACTAAATTTAAGGTTTAGGTTTAATTATCATAGCATGGTCTGATGTAGAAATCTTTTCATTTTGTCATTAAATGTTATTTTGTGGTACCTCTCACCTTTTCCAGAGGTGATAATGAATTATAGAGATGAAATATGTATAGCATTGTGCACTATTTTTAACTGACTCGCAGTTGTATGATTGCATCCTGTTTGTCAGTCTTGCCACACTTATGACAAAGGCTAGTAAACCTTCACTTATCTGATGTGTCATAGAGTACTGACATTCCAATTTATCTTATCATATTTTTTTAAAGATTCCAGATGATACTGACATTTAGACAAATGTCACAATGTTTGGACAATCTTGAAATATTTAGTTTGGAGATATGTGTAGGAAAATGAGAGTAAAATCTGGATTAAAAACTCTGTTGACACCACTGTATGTGAACTGGCAGAGAAATTTGAAAATATTTCAAATGAGGAAGACTTATCAGTATATTCCTGAAAGGACTGGAACCAACTGCTTCTGACTTTAGATAACAGATCTGAGCTGTGAACAATTCACATGCAGATTATACCCATGGATATTAAGATATTAATGTCTTTTATGGGTCAGGAAAACTTGACCAATAAATCTCAAACAACATGAAAAAATTCAGATTTGATGGCATTTCATTTGAATAGAAATCTGCTACGAGGCTACTGATGTATGTTGAAAGAGATCACTCAGTCAGTTCTTAGGACTACGTAATAGCCACAATTGTACTGGAGTCAGTTTGTTTCACTTTGCCTGAATTCAGGCTGGCTCACTCAGAGTGCCTTTGCTTTTGGTAAATATTTAGGACATAGATAATCTCATTGGACAGCATTGCTTGTTTGTTTCATTTTTCATTGTTTAAATCATCATCAAAGGTTCAATTAGTGAGAATTTGGTGATATGCAATTAAAGCCAATTCAAACCTGTTAAATTATCTGTCTGGATTGGTGATTCAAGTCTGACAGCTAATGATCCATTATTTTGTACCCAGGCAGCAGCGTATGATTGAGTTTCTACAGAAATGAGTTTTCTGCTCTCTGGTGGCACGTAATGGAAATGATTAAATCAACAAGCATTAAAAGCTGAGAATTGTGATAATAGTCTCCATTCCTCACTTGCCATTTTCTAACAAAAGTGCTTTTTCATATTTCCATTCCCAAAGTGCAAATGTCTCACTTCTGTATCATGCAGCCTATTGATTGCTCAGATTGTATGGCAGACTGAAGCCAGCACAAGAGTTATGTCCCATGAGATCAGAAGAATCGTTGCATATTGATTAGTCACAGCTGAAAAACTTGATTTGGTGATAACTCCCATGTTGCTGGATTTTTACATACACTGACAAGAAACAGAATGTGTTTGTTTTTATATTCCTGTGCTTGACGTGTATGCATATGAATTGGTCTGTTTTTTTTCATTACGTGAAGCATTAATAGGATTTCTACACAGAATATTGAAAGCGAAAAGATTATCTGTTAACACTCTGCAAGAATTCGTGAAATATCTGTAGTGTACTGTCAGCAGTGGGATGAACTTCAGAATCAGTGAGGGCATGAGGGAGAACAAAAAAATTATTCTTGTGATACTTGCTGCCGCATAGTATTGTAAACTTTCTGGCGGGAAGGTTGTGTCTCACAAATTATTCTGGAGGGAGACCTTGTGATTTGTAGAGTAGGAGTTGATATCTTAGGGTTATAATCCGCAAGTAAATATATATCAGTCTCTTTTTCCTTTTTTTTTTCATCAGTGGCACACTTTATTCTCTGGGGCAAATTTGGAGGATAGAAAATTGCTCAATTATGTTATGAAATTTATTGTATGTAAATTAATTTGATTACTATTAACCATATTTGAGGTGATGTCACAAAATTGATAATAGGTCGCAGCCCATTAAGTTGAGAAAATTGGGCAAACTGATGTTTGGCATAAAAATTTACCAATCTGTTAATTGTTTTGTCTGTTTGAGTCCCCACCATCATTTTACTCAGTGTAATGATCTGGGGCAGTAACGACACATTGTCGATTTTGTGCTGCCACTTCATATATTATAATCATAAAGAATATTTATTTTTTATTTTTTATTTTTTTTTATTATAGTATACATGCAATCTTGGCTTAACAGGAAATATGTTGTTCTGTGCAGGAAGAGTGGATTTGCATGGTAATAGACAGAAAGTATTTTAACGGCTTTAAAGATTTGATAAATTAAAAAGAATTTTTTTGATACATCTGTTCTCTCTGATCCACAGAATAACAAGCCATGATGAAATGCTTCAAGATTCTTCTGATTGCCTTCAATATATTTTTCATTGTAAGGGCTCATTTTACTGCTAGATCTTAGTAACATTTTCCATAATACTAGATGTAAGGGGCCTTATTTTGTATCTTTTTTAATTACTGAATGTGGCAAGCAGAATAGAAATCACACTTAACTTCAGCAGTGAATAAAAAATGATAAAATAATTAAAGACAGCAGTTGATGGCTTAAGGGGTATGAGGTAGAACTCTTTATTTCATGAAACCATCATTAGAAAAAATAGATTTGGTGCCCCGATTTCAATTAATCAGAAGTTCATACGTGTTCACCAGTTTGTTTATAACAGTTTTGTTGTACAAGAATTGAATCTATGATTTTGTTTCTTCTTAATAGCTTGCTGGTATCGCTCTTATCGGCATTGGAATATGGTCAGCTGTAGCCAAGGTTTATGTGTCATTTGTGATTGGTGACTCGTTGTTCAGTGCTGCCTCATATATGCTCATCGGCGTGGGTATTATCACTGTGGGCGTATGCATTGAAGGGATTGTGGCATTGCTGAAAGAAAAACGTACTTTGTTGATAGTTGTAAGTACAGGTTAAATATGATAGACTTTGCACCTTACGTTGTCATATTTGGAGTAACAGCTTGACTCTATTAATTTTTTGTTTTGTTTATATTGTCAAAATACCCCAATAGGTTTTAAGGTCATGTCCTTTGCAAAGATATCAGTATGAGCTAGAGATAACATCAGATATTTTCCATATTGTTGTGTGTACATTTTTGCCTTTTTCAGAAAATGAGGATTGAAAGTAGGTCTGCAAAAGGGCCATAATGCATATATTTCATCACAATACAGATTTCAGAAAGTTTTTAACCAATTGGAAGGAGACTTGTTATGACAACCTCAAAATCGGCAAAATGTCATATACAATAGTATGGCAAATACCCCTCGAAAAGATGTATAAAAGGTTTGCTGAAGGTATAGTAATTAGTATTCTGAATACACATTAAACTTCAAATAAAAACTCCGAGTCTTGCATGGCAAGGAAAGTGGAATAAAAGAAATTCATTAGGTGGAGTGGCAACCATTGTTCTCCATTAGATAGATATATTCAGAATGAGTCAGTGCTGATTTTTTCAGTTTGGGAAATGTTCACCCTATGTACATTTTCTGATTTAATGATCTCATTTACATTGACATTTTTGTTGGTTAAGCTGTTGATTTGCCAATTCTGTAACACTGATTTTTATATAGTGTTGGTAATACATAGTTCCTTTAAGTGCCACCCCTTCGCGCAGTACATGTGATTTGAAATGGTAATATCTGTCTTAATGTAAAAATGATCTTCAGAAAAATGCTATTTATGGTCACCTAAACAGGAGCCTGTTCACATTTCACTGAGCCGGCACTGGAAAGGTTAAGGTCATTGACAGTTTCACTGCAATTTATAGTAAACCTAGAAAAAATGCAAATTTGGGAGATGAAGGAAAACAAGGAATCTTTTATTATGTTAAAATGTTAAAATTTTTCGCTAACACCATTGGAGAACCATAAAGTTGAGACTAATGGCTTTGTCCACAATGGGAAGTCACATGAAACCTGAAATATAGCATAATTCTTGCATTTTTCGGTAATTCTTATTGTCCATGTAATTTGTTTTTTTTTGCTATTACTTTTAGCTGAAGACAGGATCAAATTAATGGGAAGTTTTACCTGTTGTCACTGTTGTATTGTTATGGCCAGCATTGTAATCCGTATTGATTATTTTCATTGACTGTGGTTCATGCTGAGGGATGTCTTTAGTATGGTACATCATTATCATTATAAACTTCATACTGAGTCCACAAGATCTATTGAACTTGCTGATTTGTCCCATTTGCTTTTCAGTACTTCTGCCTGCTGATTTTCTGTTTCATGCTTTTAATCACGGCAGCCATACTGGCCATTGTCTTCAAAGGAGAGGTATGTGAAAAGTTTGATAGAGTCAAAAGAACAATAGAGTTGAATTTTTCTGGCTGGGTTAGCTGGCTTTTCTTTTAATTTGATAACGTAACTTGCCAAACTCTTGTTATCACATAATTCGTAGAAATGAGTGATAACATATAATTCTTAGAAATGTGTTTGTATGTAATTCTTAGAAATAAGTGTTAAAAAGTGTAATTTGTAGAAATAAGCAATAGGGCTTTAGTGGATGAACTATAACCAGCAGATTTCTTCCAATCAGATATTATGTCAGACATGAGGTTTATATTTACATGTGGAAGGTGAGGGTGCTATAGATTTATCCTATTTATATGTATCCAAGAGAAACAAAAGTGCATTGAATTAGACTGAAAGAAAAACTTACTAAACAGGGACAAATATCTCCATTTTGTCTCTGCCATAGTAAGACAAACAGTATCAGGTAGCACCTTTTCTCATCCGTCTAAAGTAGGGAAATACATGGTACTTTTCTTGTTTCCTCCTTGTTTTGTACTGTTAGTCTAAAAACTGCAATTTGTGATCTTCAGGTAGAGAGTTTGATGGTCAATAACATGCGGGAATCCCTTGTGGATGGCTATGGCAAGGACAGAGAAATTACTAAAGCCTGGGATCAACTGCAGTCGGAGGTAAAGCTCACTTCAGCTTTCTATCTCACCAGTGCTGTAAAGTAATCAGACGGATTTGAACCATTACAAAATAAGATGTGGCCAGAAAAAAAAAAAAAGAGAGAAAATGCATCTTGGCAAGCCCCTAATTAGAAATAGCTATAAGAAAACTATACGGTGCTTTCTATAACAACGAAAATTACCCCTAAACTATGAGACCTTTTGCCCGCTAGAGACAATTGATCTGCCTGAAAGAAAAAAAAAAAAAGAACCAACAGGAAACTCAAACAAAAGAATTTAGGAGGAATTTGCCAAAATGAATGAATGAATAAGAATGGGTTACTTAGCTGTGATTGACGAAATATTTCCACGTAAGCTTCTGTGTTGTATTTTTTTCAAACAAGATTTTAAAATTTAGCTTGAGTGCTCATCCCTGGCCGATCGAGTTTTCACTCGTGACGGCGATGGCGAATATGGCAGTATTCTTTAGTTGTGTTATGGCCCCATAAAGGCAGTTAGAGACTGTCGGGGTATCTGGGAGGTAGCGGGATCTGAGGTGTTTTAGTCCTTGGCACTCCGCCAGGATGTGCTCGACTGTCTCCTGCGGGGACCCGCAGTGCCAGCATACTGGCTCACGGAGTGGGTTGAAACGATTTAGATGTGCGTTCAACTGGACATGTCCCGTCCTCATACGCTGTATAATAGTCGCGTATTTACGCTCTAGTGTCAATATCGGGTCTTTGATGTCTGGTTTGGTTTGGTTATGATACACCCTACGTCCTTTATCCGAGTTTGCCCACTGATCTAACCATTTCGTGCGTCCGTGAGCGCGGATTCTGGCTCGGGCTGCTGGGTAAGATGTTGGGTGCTTTGGCTGTTCGCCTCTGGTCCCCTGTTTTGCTAGGCTATCTGCAACCTCGTTGCCCCGGATTCCTATGTGCGCGGGGATCCACTGGAGGTGGACCTCGACACCGTATCCACTTATGATCTGGTGGCAGATATGTCTGATTTTATCTGCGCCATGTGCTTCGAGCTTGTGGTTGAGCGTTTGGACGGCCATCATTGTGGCCCTTGAGTCTGAGAACACAACAATATCTTCTGGCGATACTGTTCCGTTTTCAAAGCCGTTGAAAACCGTAGTCAGTGTTCTCCAAATCGCTGTCGCCTCAGCGTCGAAGTTGGAGCCGTTCGCCCCGCAAGGCCCATAGATCTTTTCGGTGTCGGTGCCGTCAGAGTAGTAGATTATTGCTCCGTACCCCGCATTCGTAGTCGCCTGTACTGCCGAGCCGTCAGTATAAGCCTTAATCATGTGTGCTGGGTACGAGTCAATAGTTTCGCCAGCGGCCGTTTTCAGAATCGTGGGATTGACCTCCTTTGTCATGTTTGTGTCTAGTAGCGTGGTTTTGACCACTGGGGGTTTCAGGGGGGCGTGAGGTGGCTCTTTCGTCCATAACCGAAGGGGCATTCTGTCCTGTTCTAGCCCATACTCCTCAGTTAGCCGTTTGGCTTCGTCCAGGAACGACTTCTTCTGAAGTATTCTCGGTGGCGGGTCGATTTCGATCGCCTCCCGCGCCGGGTAGTCTGGCTCGAGCCTTTTTAACCTCTCGTACTGCTGTAGTACGCTTCCTTCCCTTCTGGTTGCCAGTGGTTCCACATTGGTCATGATTTCGAGAGCATTCGTAGGAGTGGTTTTGAGGCAGCCTGTTATGAGTCTCAAGACGCTGTTCTGAACTCGGTCCAGCGCCGACAGCGTTCGGTCGCTGGCCATTGGTTGCAGTGGCAGGCTATACTCTAGGCCTGCTCGGACGTAGGCTAGGTATAGCTGTCTGAGAACCTTCCCAGTGGCACCCCAGTTGGTACTGGCGAGCATCTTTAACAGTGTTAATCGCCTCCTAGCCTCAGACTCGAGCTTGCTGACGTGCGTTTGCAAGTTGAGCCTGCTGTCAAGTTCAACTCCCAGGTATCGTGGTGCGCTCTCCCTTTTGAGTGTCTGGCCATTGATCTTAAGAGTGATGGTGGCTTTCTGGGCGTTTTTGCCGTTGGTGAAGAGTTGATAAACGGTCTTATCGACGTTTATCTCCATCTTCCACAATCGGCAGTAGCAGGCAAGCGTCGCGAGGTCCCGGTTAAGGTCTCGCTGTAGCCATTGGACATGCTTTCCTGTCCTCCAGATTACCATATCATTGGCATACATCGCTTTTTCGCATCTCAGGTGCTGGGTAAGGTCGCTGGTGTAAGCTGCTTTAAATTTAGCTAGTTAGCAACAAAAATTATTCCTGAATTTTGAATGATTAAAAGTGTAAAAAGATGGGAGCTAGTGAAGTTGAGGTAAAGAGTTTAGCACAAAGTCCAAAGGATTGAATGTATTTAAGTGAGACAGAGAGCAGTTTTATTTGGTTAAGAGACCAGGAGGCTTCTGATAAACCTGGCAACAACTTTGGATTGAATCTGGACTTATTTTTTGTCTCATAATTACCATATGATTTTTTGTTCATGAATTAAGTAGTTTGAAAATTTGATTCTCATCATTTTGGAGAATCTTAAGGGGGAAAGAAGGGAAGTTCTTTGCATATCAGTGTATGGGAATACAATTAGCTGTGTGACAAGATACTGCAACAACAGTTTTCTGAGGAAGGCACTGGAAGAAAATTCCTAAGCTTGTTGAAGAAATGGACACTTCCGAATAATGTTTATGTCTTTATTAAAAAATTTTGTTTTCAATGTATTTATAGCTCAAGTGCTGTGCCATCAGCCAGACTTACCTGGGTCCAACAGCAGTCTATGGCCTTTCATATGTAGATGGCACAAACCCACAGAATGAAGAGGAGAGAGAAAAGCAAGATTCCTGGCCTGTTTACAAGCGTACAGAGTTTTATCGCAGACAAATTGGTAAGTTTTCTGTGTTTACCAAAAACAATTATCACTCTTGTTTTACGGTTTAATCTGGTACTGTTTTACTGAAAAAGTTACTTAGTTGTTCGTCATTCATCTACTTACATTTTCCCTCATTTGTGCATTCATTTAATCTTTCAACAATTACTCACTGACTTCTTCTTGTCAGTGATCTTCTTTGAGGTGCTGATTTTCCCCACTTAATCTGTCACATCTTTTTTCTGCCTGTCTTTCTTCTCCTTTAATCTGTCAATTTATCACTTTTGTAACAAAAAAATGAACTCAATATTGAGAAGTTTTGGTTTTTGTTGTTGTTTTTGTCCAGCTCAGTTGTGTATCCAACTTAAAGCAAGGATTGTCTAATTTAGTGTGGAATTGTTGACTAGTTCTTGATGTATCAACACTGAGCACCAATATAGTAATATGTCAGCAATGAGTTGTCCCAAATAATAATTAAATAACATATCTTGCGTAGACCAATTCCCTGGTCCAAAATGTGAGTTACATTACTTGGGATAAAACATGCTGGATCTCAAGAGATCAAACCTTGAGAGTGGAAAAGCCAAATGCCACTAAAGCTTTAACTTTAACACAGTGGATTGTTTATTTACTGTACTGGCCATTGTGAATTTGCCATCGCCCAAAAGGGAGACTTCCTGCACTGGTCTCATGAGATATAGTATACTATTATTAGCTGCTCTTTCTTTTTTCATAATTCCATCAGACATGCTAGAAATTCAGAGAAAATTTGTGCCTGCATCTTGCTGTAAATATGACGAAAAACTTGGTGACTACAAAAACAAGAAATCTTGCCAGAATTTTCCCAATGGGCCACCCACCAACTATGCGCTGCAACTTCATAATGACTACCTGAACTACGAGGTGTGTTTAGCTAGTTTTCTGTTCATTTCTCGTAAATTTACCCAAGCAATATTTATTTCAGTAGTGGCTTATGGTGAACACCCTTCCAGCTACTTGACTATAAAAATTAAATTAAACAACTGGAACGCATTTTGAGTCTAAACTCTTGTCAAGCTGATGAAGAAGAGAGCATGAGTTTAAATTGTTAGAACAAAATGTTCATTCTTCACCGACCATCCCCCACCCTCCTTTTTTTTTAACAAATTTTTTAAAATTTTTTATGTTGTCTCAATGAACTTGAAAGATTTCATTTGTAGGCCTACTTCATGTAAGGCTGCAATTAGCAAATAATTCAGACATAAACTTCATTTCAAGTTAACATTTTGTGTTCCTGAAGGCTTGTTATTTCCACAAGGATATGGTACTGAACACTCAGTATTGTTGAATAATTAAGATTTGTTTGTAATGTATGTTTGAATCTATTCTCAGTTGTTGTGCAGTATAAAATCAATCAATATAGATCCCAAATACGCATGAAGAAGATTATAGGAGATTTGTGATGAAACCAAAGCCCTTTTGATTTTGCAAAAAGCAAAGCATGTAGTTTATCTGTGATTTTCTCCACTTGTTTCAGGGTTGTTATGAGAAAGCAAAGAATTTAGTCATGGACCAGTCAGATATTATCGTAGCACTGGGTTTTGTCTTCGGCTTTATTATGGTAGGTCATGATTTTGTTGTTATGAACTGTGTAGTTAGATCATTATCTTTTTCTACGGAATAATATACTTCTCTTGCACTCTTCATTGCTTCCTACTTTCTGCCTTTTTGCATCTTTCTTTCCTTCCACATTCCAAAGTTTTTCCTTTTTCCATTCTCTCTAAACAACAACCCCTTGTCCATTTTTGTAATAAAATTAATAAAAAATGCTGAGAGGATTTACTTTATGCATGCATGTATTTTTAAAGATTGTAATTTGTGTATCAATTCATCATCAGAGATGAATTAAAATATAATCTTAGAAAAAAAAAAAACAACTAGACGTGGCTTTCCTGGTTACAGTGACATATCTTTTATCCTGCCAGGGCCACCCTTTTTCGGCCATATTTTAAGAAAAGTATAACGCACTGCCACAGCTAGTGTGTACATCCAGGAACCTGGCCGGGGGTTGTGTATGTTTCTGTTTTCAAAGCTTTTCATAACAGAATCTGGTTTCTTCAATCAACCAGAAATTAAAACGGGGCATTAAATAAAAGGCGTGAAGCGTGTATAAATTCATGCATGTAAATTTCATTTCATAGAGATTTAAAGTGAAAACAGGGCATTGCACTTTCTGAGGGTACAGCCATAAATGTAACTATCAGAACAGGATTACTCTTTGTTCCAGTTTGGTCAAAAGATGCCAACTTTGTTAGTAAACACTGGCCGAACAACACTTTTTTTTTTACAATACAGCCAGGTAAAGGATGTACTTGTGGATATCTATATGAATGGAAGGCTCAAGAATATAAAACAGTGCATATGCAGTGATGAACATGACATGCTTTTACATTTATCATTCATGCGTTGTTTTTTTGCTTTATTCCTCACCTTTCTCACATTCATCCTCTTGTATATTTCTTCTTTGCATTTTCCCATAATAGATTTCTCTCAGATTTTGTCTTGACTTCTTTGCTTATTTTCTGTCTTTTGTTTTTTTTTGGTTGTTGTTTGGAGGGAAGGGTGGTCGGAGTGGGGTTAATTTCAACAACAACAAAAAGAAAGAAAGAAAAAAAAAACAGTTCCTTAACAAAAGAGAAAGGTGGGAGCGCAGGTTTCAGGTTTATACCATGTGATGCCGCGGGCACCTCGTCTGTATGATTGAAAATAATTACGGTTCGCCTAAACACGGTGTGTAATTTTGATTTCCTAGTGATTGCGTACAAAACCCGGCAACAGATTTGTACATATGATACCCATTAAATAATAAAGCATCACTTTCGATGCGATATAGCAAAGTGAATATCGATGGCAGTGAGCAGGTAAACAGAATCAAAACGATAGATTTCTTTGACCCTTGCAGACACTATAGAAACTGTAGACAGCTAGGGCTTTTCCGCCATACCTTAAATGGCACTGGAGTGGCAAAACCGAACCGAAAATTCCGTGCAAAATGGATAGACGTAATGATTTGAGGAGCGTGCCAGAGGGGGAGAGGATCCGAGAGTTATAACTGATACATTGTCAAGACTAGGCCCACAGGCCCACTTCCTGTCTCCAAGAAAAAAAAAAGGGTGACCTTATATAGTATATGTAGCCCCAATAAACACTCCCCGTAGTAATCAAACTATATTTTATTGGGGCTACGTGTAGCCTTCATAACCAAACTCCACCCCTGAAACATTATTTGGCCAACCCATTTCTCGCTACGGTAATATTGATCTCCGAGTAGCCCAAATTGTTATGATGGCTACATGTAGCCCCAATACCCCCCCCCCCCAAAAAGGTTTGTGCGTGTACGTTCATTTATCCCAAAAGGTTCACATTTACTTTATCATGCATGGAAACCATAATTATCATGCATCCACTAATCTACGCTTCACATTATGGTATTGTAGCCTATTATACTCGGCACATCTGGAAGGTAATCAAACAGAAAAATAAAAAACAAAAACACTTTGCAAAGCCGTGGTTAAAAAATAAATAAAAAATTCAGAAAGACAAGGAAGAACTTAAATGAAAATGAAAGACGGTGCCAGCTTTCAGTCAGGAAGGGCCTGGGTTTGGTTGCTGTTTTGCTTTTTATCAGCCACATTTCAACCGATACTAAGTCCTACTTCGACCTGTTGCGCAGGTTTATTGATAGTGTCAGCAAGTGTGCAGTTCATGGGAGCCTCGGCGTTGACGTATTCGAACAACCGGTTCAAACATTGTTTCTGCCTGGGCTTCCAGGCTCGTATAAAGCTGCCAATAAGCGCGCTCCCAGGCCCGATGGGAAACGTAGGCCCGACCGCAAACTGCTCAGTATTCAAGTGTGTTTGTGATTATAATGATAAATGCTTTCTGTACAATAACTATATTCTTTACCGAAGCGCACACCCCACCCCCATCCTCTGTCAGGGGAAGTAGGCCCCCCCGCAAAAGTGTCGGCCCATGCCAACTGACACCCCCCCCCCTCCCCCAACGTCATTGTTCTGGCCTGTAGGCTGCATAAAATATTGACAAGAAAGTTGTCACAAATATGCGCTGTCTCGAGACTCGAAGAAACACGTTTATTCAGAGACAGACAGGCAGACAAACAGGCGAGCATCCCGAAAGTCAGAGCAGGGGAAAGAGAAACAGAGAAAAAGTTAAGGGGGCGAAAGGGATTCATCCATAGATTAAGAGAGCGAGAGAAAATATGAAAGGGGGGAAGGGGGTGGATGAGGATAACATGAAAAGTGGATAGAGATCACAGCAACATTTTCGGCAATGTTGACTCGATCAATGTCGTTAGTGAATCTGAACAAAAACCACCCCAGGTTTGCCTGTGTCCTGTGTGCTTGAAAGGCTGATGAGCTGCTGCTGTTCGAGTAGGGCCAGGAACAATGCAGCTTTTAGCCCCTCCAACCAGGGCCGAATCAACAAGTTTTTGGGACGGGACGGGGAATTTTGATTTGAGGTCTTTATTTTAGGAGGTTCGCTGCCCTTGGCATTTACACCTCACTTTACTTGTTTTATTATTTCTTGTTCTGGCGGGGGGGGGGGGGGGGGGGGAGATGATATGGATAAATTTTAATCTGTTAATTTCAATTTTGCCCGGGCAGCGGCCTTTCGGCCTGCTCTTTACGATTTCCAACTGCCAAGGTATCTTTAACGTGCGCAACGTGCACACGGGCCCTCCGAATTTTTTCGTCCTTATCCGAGAAGACTAGGTACTCGATCCTACCCCCCAATAGGACCAGGGACTTGAAAATATGAGAAAAATCCACTTTCCAACATGCCTGCACTGCCTTGGCATGAGAGGCGAGCACCTTGCCTCTAGACCACCTTGTCCCCGGGGAATTTTCCAGTTTTGTTTGGCTTTTATATTAGGCCTTCCACATGCACACATTTGTGTAAGACTTAGTTCTACAGCGTTGATTGAGTGTGTGTGTGGGGGGGGGGGACAAGGGGTATTTTATAAGGTACACAATGCAGTTTTGTATTTGGGTGTCGAGAAAAGAACAAAATTAATTATTCTTAAGCTGGGTTTTCATGTGCACGGAAATGGGAACGGCAGCTGAAACGTCAAAAATGTATCAAGTGGGAGAAAGAGCTTCCCATGTGGAATATGAAAATCATTCTTTCTATTTCGCCAGAGGTTTCCGTTGCCGTTTCCGTACACGTGAAAACCCAGCTTAAATGAAAAGTTTGGTCTTGACTCCAATTTTAGGCTTGTTTGTAGCGATGGAATTGCATTGGTTCTCCCAAACTTTGCTTCATTTATATGGCACCGCCTTAAACACAAAAGGGGGTTGAATGTCTCGATGCACAGAAAAAGCCGCTCTTCGCCGTTGATTATTATGGTGAGAGGTGTCATAGGGAACACCGCGGGCTGGCTTCCATGCATTTTTCAGCTTTTTCTTTTCAGTCAGTTTTGTACAGTGGCTGGGCTCTGCTCGAACTCCTCTACATCAGCCTGTCTTTATGGCATTGAGTTAGAGGAGGGAGGAATACGTTGATCTATCTATCTGTCTGTCTATTTGTCTCTCTGTCTGTCTGTCTATCTATCTATCTATCTGTCTGTTTGTCTCACTCTGTCTATCTGTCTCTATCTATCTATCTATCTATCTATCTGTCTGTCTGTCTGTCTGTCTCTCTGTCTATCTATCTATCTATCTATTTATCTATCTATCTATCTATCTATCTTTGTCGGTCTTTCGTTTTACATAACTCAGCATAATGCTGGAAAATTTGAGGTCTTCGAAGACGAGTGTAAGCCTAACGTACACAGGGCTCAGTAATCCATTACCAGTTCATCTTGTTTTGACACAGCGTCAGGTGCCTCCCATGTCTACTTTCCGTTTTTTTGTTTTTTTTCGAGAGTTTATGTGTCCTGGAGTTAAGAAAAAAAAAAAAGATCGACAACAACTGCCTGTTGTCCCGCCAGCATAAATTATTAGCCCGATGACGCACTACTAACTGTCTTATGTAATACAAAGTACGAAAAAAAAACAACAACAAAATTAATGCTGTTCTGAAAGCGCTGGATTTAAAGTAGGCAATTCCCCACCTTCACCGTGCGCAAGAGCTTTACACCTGCTGGTACATGTAATACCCATTAGTGATACAAGTACTTTAGACCTGCATTTGACTGGACTGTCTCGCATTTAGGGTGTCGTCTAGGACGCCGTTTTTTTAAAAGAAATTTTTGTGCATGAAAAAAAAACCTTGGTTGAAAGGAAAAGAAGAAAGAAACATTGGGAAATCCAAATCAATATCGGAATGATGTGGTGATGCTGGCTGGGTTGCGTCCTGAAATTAACATGTATTTTATTTTACATATTTTTAAATTTGTAGGCTACATGTACAGTATTGATTTTGTAAAATTAGA
This sequence comes from Onchidella celtica, assembly GCA_963931925.1. NCBI lineage: Eukaryota > Metazoa > Mollusca > Gastropoda > Systellommatophora > Onchidiidae > Onchidella > Onchidella celtica. Next base: position 12,765,901 of record OZ007575.1, read on the forward strand.
TCTTGCATCTGAGTACATGTATTAAATTTGTTGAATATTACATTTTAATGTTTGTTATACATACTCAAAAACGCAAAGAAGTGTTCTTAGCTGAAAATGCCAAGAGATCGTCCGAAAACAAAGGCCGCTACATGTAGTGTTAAAATAATAATGTTGACTGACCGGATGTGTCCATTCTCTTCGGAAAGATGAGACTCCTCCACTGTGCACACACGATTGACGTACCGTAGCCTACGTTTGTGACCACTCCAAGCAGTAGGGCTAGTGTCCTTTCGTCAGGCTTGTAATTTTTTTTTTAATTTTTTTTTTTTTAATGCATTTTGTTGATTGGAACATCCACGGTAACTGACCGGACGTTCGGGCAATACTTTTTAAGAAAGAAAAGGCCACTAAATAAAGAATTAACCATTTATTTCAAAATGGATTGATCTGTTCTCCAGAAAAATGGTACAGAAATAATAAAGATGTGTTTTAAAGAATAAAAATTAAGAGGCGTCCATTCAATTGCCTTCACTTTAGTTGGTAACTGATAGGACAGAAAAAATACCGTGTTTTTTTACATAGCATAATGAAACTGCAAAATCTGTGGAAGCAAAACCAACAGGATTCGTGAACAATGTTTTTCTACATTCAAAAAATGCATTTGAGTATACAGAAACAGCACAAATAATCAAGTTTTACTTTTATTTTTAAGCATACTGGGGCAATTAGTCTGAGTAACTGACAGGACAAAATCTTGGTAACTGATGGTACGGTAGGTTGTAAACATGTGCTCTTTTCCTGATTGTCGCCAGGTCACATGATCATGTAAAAAAGAAGATATTGCTAACCAAATAAAAAGTTAATTTAACTACTACCCTTTACAGCACAACCATTAATTTTTTTCCAGGCATGGTTTGAAAAAGGGCTCTTAGGTAACATATTACGTGGAATGTCCCAATATGCAAAATTTGATCTTATTTTCCGAAACCAATTTCCTTGTGCACCACAGAGCTCTATAGATAGACTAGATGTCAATTCATGCTGGCTGCACGCTATGGTGCCTCGAGGCTAGACAAGAGGAGGGCAAAGTTTCAATAAAAAGTTTGAAAAATGTTCCACACTTGTTGTGAACTATTAGTGTGAACTGTAATTAACAGTAGCTTGTCCTCCTTTTGTCTGCAGTGGCGCAGTCCTAGGTGGCCATGTGAATTGCCGCCATCTTTTAGTGGACGGTAGAGAGGTGGCGCAGCAGTGTTCTCTCTTGTCTATTGTATAGCTCTATGATGTATACACATACATGTACTGATGTATCCCCTCTTTATGGCTGGGGGATCTGGCTGATGTAACTCGTGATCACTACAAACTGTAGTACATCAGTCTTGTCACATCTAATGTCAACACAAGTCTCCCCTGTTTCTCCCCAGATATGTGGCATGGTGTTGACTTTCCTCATCTTGCGCTCACAAAGTCAGGCGAGTGACGACTCCAAACATAGACGCCGGCCAGACAACCTTTGAGAATGACCAAGTTTAGTGAAGAAAGGGGGTGTGTCCTAGCCTGGAGCTGTCTGATGACAATCAGTATTTCATAAAGATAGACCCTGGGCGCAAATTACCACAACAAGTGGACTGGTGTATGATTTACTAACCGACAGTTCTATACCTGCACTGTTAGTTTGGCACAAGATGATCAACGACATATCATCTCCTATGATCTCTGGACTTCAAAATTTATGAAAGGTTTGATTAGACTTGTAGAGATTTACCACAGACATGAAATAATAATAATAATAATAATATATTGCATTTATATAGCGCCCAACCCCGTCGATGACAAGCTCTGGGCGCTTTAACAAACTCTTACACACACACACACACACACGCATACACAAAAGAAATTCAAAAATATTTACTATTGTTGCTGCTGAAAAACACCTAGCCTAGTTTGTCTGAAAGAAATGGGTCTTCAGATGGCGTTTGAAAGAACCAATGTCATTAATTTCCCTGGTTGTCTTTGGAAGAGTGTTCCAGATGGTAGGGCCGAGAAATGAAAAGGACTTTTCTCCTACAGTGGACAGATTCATTTTAGGTACTTTCAATTTTGTAGTGTCAGATGATGATCTTAGTTGACGAGATGGAACATAGTAATCAGTTAAATCAACTAGGTACGATGGAGCAGTATTATTGACACATTTGTGACAAATGGATGACAATTTGTACATTATTCTTTTCTCGACTGGCAGCCAGTGCAAACTCTGCAGAAGTGGCAGTGCTGAATCTCTTTTCTTTTTCTTCAAAACAAGTCTCGCTGCATTGTTTTGAGCAATTTGGAGTTTTCTAAATTGTAGTATCTTATTTTTACATAAATGAAAATTAATATTACCACAGACAGGAGATAACCAATAGAGTCACATAATGCATATTTTGAGTATTATGGAGTAGGTATGCTTTTTTTGTCAGTATTGTTAATTTTACATTCTCTGATAGGGGGTATCAGTTTTTTCCTTCAGATCCTCCCCCCCACCTCCCTGTTCAGCACCCTTCCCTCTTCTTACTGTTATAAATACTGATCGAAGCAGCTGCCTTCGGTCAGGACATACTCTTCTGTCATTTGATAAATATTTTTTAATTGGCTTTGTACATGAATGCAGAAATCAGTATCAAAAGCAGCTGTATAGCTGTCATATTTCTACTTGTTATGAGTTGCGATGAAATAATGTCATAGTGGCGGTCTGTCCTTTATATAACTTTATGTAAGCAAGTACTTTATTATTTCATACACAAGAGAGTGTAATCTGACTTTTGAGGTATCCCAAACTTTTACCTTATGTGTGACATTGAATTGTTAGTTCATATTTTGTCACCGTTCCCTAAGACGATGGTAACTGAAAAAATAGATTTTCATTACTTTCAGCTACATTGAAAGCTGCATTGAATGATGTTGGTTATAACTCCCCAAGCCGAAAAATAATCGAATGGCAAACGTTGAAATATTCATGGTGACCAGGCCAGTTGTGCTAAAATAAAACAGTTTTTTGCTTCTCCTGAAAAGTCACCAAAACCGATTACTTTAGTTTTAAGGAAAGGTGATTATTTGTGTAAAGTTGTTGTCAGCAGCCAGTCAGCTTTATGTGTTTCTTTGTTCACTTGCTGTGTCTTAAAGACACATTGACAGACTCAAGTATCATACCAATTATTATCCAATTATTGGTATTATACCAAGTTAATGGAGTGACTGACTTAGCCCTAAGTTGTTCCTTTCACTAGTCATCAGTATTTTTTTGGGATTCAGCCTGATTTTAAAATGGTGTTTCCATAACTTTTAGGTTTGACGTTGCTGGTGTTATAATTTGGGAAGTAACTTCCTGCTCAAGAGTGACTCTAAAAATGATTTCACTCAATGAAATTTGATAAACTTGTGCTCAGTCAACGATGTGTGGACGGATGATCATTTGTTCAGTGATCATTTATTTTGTCTACAGCCATCATTGATTTCTTGGCTTGCATAGTACATGTATAACTTCATTACCCATTGTTGACACACTATCTCCCTAGCCCATAATTTGTTGACCCAGTGTTGGTGATGCTTGTTGCTCTTGTAATGTTATCAGATAAGGGTCTCCTGATATGAACATCCTGACAATGCATAGGACTTTAACAAAAACACCCATGTTTAAAGCAAAAACGGTCAGTAACTTGATTGCTGCACATTTTATTTCAGCCAAGATTAATGCAAAATTTGCTCTTTTTTTTTTTTCTTATCATAAAAAATGACAAAATGAAAAGGAACATGACCAGAACTGCTTTTGGGATTTTCATATTAGGAGACAAAAATGTACAGTTATCATCCCCAGGTGTTGTGTTACAATTCAGCCATCGGTCTTATGGTTCTACTAAAGTATTTTGATAATAATTTCAAAGCAAATTGCAGGGTGGATCAACTACTTGAAAAAATATTTTATGTGAAGCTTCTTGTTGTTGCTTCTTGTAATCCTTCAGTTGAACTTTTCTTTTATTATTTAGGTACATCACAAATCTTGCACAAGAACCCCATGTTATTGATGTAACTGGTGATAGCAGGCAGATGTCAGTTTTTTTTTTTTTAGCAAGAATGTGTACTGACATCAGTTGCATTCTAAGGCACCTAATTTAATACTTTCTGACAAGAGATCATTGCTGTAATTGTTTATAAGAACATGTCCCCTTTTTCAGATTGTGATAAAGAGAAATAATAAAAATCAAAGCCAAGGCAAATCACTGAATATTTTGTTGACAGTACCAGAAGTGGATTATTCAAGATTTATATAGAGTCAGAATTTTGAAATTGATGGTACTTTACTGTCACAGTTCTTATCTCTAAATGCACAAGTGAGATCCTGTCTGCTTAAAATGAGAAAGATGTTGGTTTTAGATAAATACTGTAAACTTCACAGTGACCACCTGATTTGCAAACACGAACAACCATCCAAAGTAAAATGAAACAATGATTACAAAAAATTAATGGAAAACGTGAGAGAGGCTGTGTCAAGGAATTGCTCAGTGAAACTCTCCCAGAAAATTCAGGTGTCCACTTCTTGCAGCATGATTTTATTTTTCTGCAGTTCATTAAAATGCAGACATGGTTTGTGTCTTGTACTGCCTGGTGATTGACAGAAATTCATATCATAAGAGGGATCCACCATTGACAAACATCTTGTCATCTATGTATACATGTATATACAGGTACCTTGAACATAATTATTTTTGTTTTATTTATCACAAGTCTACTTATTATTTTGATCTGGTGTACATATTTTAATCAGTCTCAGTTTTTATTTGATATTTTTATTTTTACAACAAAAATTGTTATGCACATATACATACATAGACATACGATTTGTGTTACCATTGTATTGTACTATTGGATTCTAACTTGTTTCCAGTCTCTTAAAATGTTATCTACTTATATGGATAGTGCTGGTGTTGTATTGGTGGAGCGTTGTTTTAATTGGTTTTTGTGATTATGCTTTTTTCTGTTGTCTATACTACAAGTGAAAACTGGTCTCAGGTATCATCTGTCTTGTTAGCACTGCTTAGATCTCAGTATATTGCACCCTGTGAAAATTTTGCTTAGAATCTACTTACCATTGTCCTGCAAAACACTTCCAGAAAATAATGTCTACTGCACATTTTAGATAAAGAGCCGCTGATTTTCCCAAAGTTTTACATGGGCTTACAACACATTCTTTCTCGCTGTGAGGCTGCTTGAAAAAATTTGCACTAATTGCACATGATAATAAAAATCATCCACACATCAGAATCTATCCAAGATATGAAATAACTGATTATATTTCTGCTGATGAACATTTTAACAGTTTTGGCTGAGCCTAAATCACCGTGAACGACGGGCTATAGTCTGTGTAAATACACAAAAATTGATCTTGTACATGTGTTACTCTACCAGTTTTATTCCCAAAAATATGCTCACACCTTTTCCGAAGTACATGTACATCTTATATTATAGGTTGCTTGAAATGGATAGACACCATATTTGCTTAAGGATGTTTTACATCTATCACATAGTATTATATCAGTTTTATTAAGTATAAATAAAATTGATATCAAGATTTTGTACTCAGTTACAGGCAGCATCAAATATTTACTCAATTGTTGTTGGGGTGTTTCAAACCCTTTTGACCACAATGAGGCTCTATCAGTATCAGAGAGGAGGCATAGATGGCAGACAGGTTGCCAATGAGTGAATGCATCAAATTGCTAGAAGGCTGGTCCAGACCCATTGAGGTTCAAACCTAGGGCCTTTCACACTCATGTTAACTACTACACCAGCTTCACTCAGAGCTTAATCACTGCCTTAATAGTGAGGACACTTGACTGATTAGGTTAGGTTAGACTATTGAAATTCTGGGTTAAAATATTAGGCTTAGACGACAATAGTACCGTTAAAAAAGTTTATAGCAGATTATTATCAGCCACAGAAAACTACACAAGTACAATTAACTGGGCTTCACTGACAAAGAAAATACTGGAGAAATCTGGATTTGGATACATCTGGGAAAGTCAAAAGGTTGATCAAACTTCGTTGTTTTTATCTGAATTTGAACAACGTCTACGTGACAATTTTCAACAAACATGTCGAAGTGACATAGAACATTTAAGTGAGAATCGGCTATATAGACATTTAGCTGTTGAATTTTACTCAGAAAATTACTTACATGAAGTAAAGCAGAAGCATTTAAGGATAGCCATAGCAAAGATAAGATTGGGCTCTCACAACTTTATGGTGGAGAGGGGAAGGTGGCAGAGGCCTAAACTGGAGTATGTTATGAGATTATGTGAGACCTGTAATGAATTGGAGGACGAATTTCACGTGTTATTAACTTGCAAAAAATTCAAAGATATAAGGAAACAGTTTTTACCGTCTTGGCTACTTGTTAGACCAAGCATTTTTAAGCTTATACATTTTCTGTCGTCGATGCACGATAGAGAACTACATTCGTTTGCACTGTTTTGCCATAGTGTTCTAAACGAATACAATAATGTCGCTTTGTGACTTCTCCTGGCGAAGTCCGAAAACTAAATTCACCTTCGAGTGAAAGAATAAATTATAGTGATATTTTCAATTGTAGTAAATTTACAACAGATAAAGGTGAGGAGGGATCGGTTATGTAGGGGGGGGGGGGGGGGGATTGGAAATGATGTCTGTTGCTGGCAATTACAAGCTGTATTTGACTGTATACTACAATAAGTAAGTGTATAAATGCTGCAGGGAGCGGAGAGAGTGAACGATCATGCATTTTGTCTGTTTGTTTGTTTGTTTAATGTTTTCTAAGATTGTTCACATGATTCTTGTGTGTTTTTGAATTGGCCGCCAGGCCTATAATAAACTAAACTTGAAACTTGATTAAGTTTGTGTATTTAACCAAAAAAAAAACAAACCACACACACAGAAAAGCAATTTCCTGGTGGTCTCAGTTTGCTTTTCTAACATGTTGCCAACATTTGATTGCTGCGAGGACACATGCGACATTTGCACCTCTTGCCAGATTTGGTTGTGGCCATAAAGCTTATATTTTTCTTTTGTCATGGCTCTCCTAGCTGATCATTTGCCATACCACATGACAGGCCAACAGACAGCGAGCAAAACAAAAAGTACTAGAAAACTAAAGGCATTGCTACCTTCTGCCTTCTCCCAATCAAGCACTGGACCTGTGACATTCACTGTATGGCACTGGTCTTGTGCACCATGCTGGGTTGAGTTGGTCTGGCAACCAGCTTGATTGTCCATCATTGGTGGACGAAGAGCGGCATCGATGACAATAGAATAGCCAACTTGCTTTACCGGTTACCATTTTTTAAAACCAAAATAAGGACTTAAGGTCTAAACTAAAGGCTGGTTTCTTTTCTTTCATCCATTTCTAATTCTTTTGGAATTACATGTAATTAATTTGCATAAATTCTTTATTGTTTGTGTCTAATGTAGGGCTTTGATATAAGTTTTTTTTCTTTCCCTTTTTTTCCTCTGCACATTTTCGCAGTTGTAGTTTCTGTCATGTCATCTGTTTTGGTAGAAATGAAAAAATTCGAAATTCAAGTTTTTACTTTATTTCTTGAATACTTGCATAACATTCCATAACTTCTACCGGATCCACTTCCCAATCATTCCACAATTTAATAGATGGCCTAGATCATTGTTGAGTAAAGGTGAAAGTTGATTGAAATATTGGAAAGTTTGGGTTTATTTAAGCATCACTTTTTTTCTTCCTTTTCTTCTCTTAATTTTGATTTACCCAATGCTGAGCTTGTTTACCTTCCCAAATGCCTTACCTCCATGGTTCTTGAAATTATGTGAGATTACATGTATTCTGGAGTTGCAATGAACCAGACCATGAAAGAACACAACTTAGTATACCTGGTAAATCTTTCCTAAGATGTATCATTGTATTTTATTGCACAGATGTTGTATACATTTTTTATATGACTCAAAGCTCAACGGGATTGAGACAGCATGCTTTTTACTGCACATTCCTTGCCAATATGTCAGATATCACCTCTCTTTTACCCCCAACACTTCCCACATCCCTGCAATCCACTCATGACCAGTGTTAAATGTTTAAAGAGCTATACGTTGTATTCTGGAAACAAATAAATTACTGTTTTGTTACTGCAGCTTTGTCTTTGTGTCCATCATTTGCTCCACTGTTTGTGAAATGAAGGGGTCATTTCAACAGTGTGCCTAAGTCCACATTTGACGAAAAACGAGATTTGGTCATAACCGTAGAGATTAAGTGGAGATAAATCGTCCTAGAACAGTTTGAAGACAGTAGCTTTGATTTTGCGAGTGTACCTTGAAAAGTCGCTTCACTCTCAGAGTCATATTGCACCTATGTCCATTTCTGGTTGTTCAACTAATGCACAGTGATTTCCTCAATTACAAACTTTTTGCAGATCAAAATATCAAAGCAACCATCAAGTGTATGGATGGACAACAACTAAAATTCAAAGACATTATGTGGTTTTCCTACGGTTCCAGTTGTGAAATGAATGAGGAAATGGATGCTGAGGTTGAGAAAAGACACATTGATGAGATCTGGTGTCATTACACTCATAACAGTTTTGAACCCTGGAAAAAAGCCAAGTTCTTGAAAAGAAATGCCAACATTAGTGCAAACGTCCCAAAAAAGTATACTGCTCCTGTGGGAATTAAACCTGCCAAGAAGCAAGACCTGGAGGCTCTCATTAAAAAGGGTCTCATTGGCCACGAACAAAGAGCAGTTTTTGAAAACTTGCCACTCCGCGGTAGGAATGTAGATGAGGAGGATGAGGGTGATGACTATGTATAAAATAAATTCTGTGTGATTTACTCACCATTGAATCTGAGTCTGGAAATGATAAAAATGGGAGCTAGCAAGCCAACAGTATAAATATACTTTGTGCCTTACTTTTCACTAGTATTTTTGATGTATGGGACTTGGAACCGTTGTTGCATTCATTTCACTGGACTTGGGCATGATATTGCCCATCCCATAATATTCTCCCCTTTAAAACAAAGGATAGCTTCCGGCAGACTGATTTTTTGTGTTTTGGATCAGATTATTTTAAGCAACGAACGTTGTTTGCTTTTTAACTTGCATTAATGAGTTTAGATTGGTTGAATTTTATTTTGAATGTGTTTTCTGGCAACCTTAATAAAATGCAATAATGTACCTAAGTCCATACGAGGACTTAGGTATCTTATTGCAGAAACGAAATATAAAATCAAGCTTTTCCCCCTTTAATTTCATTACTACAGTATAGCCTGTTTGAATATTGGTTTCTCTTTCTCCAACAATGTTTACTGTTCTTTTTATTTGAATAAAAATAGTCAAAATGCCAAGAAATGGTTTTTGGCCTTTTTCTCTTTTGTGACTCAATGTGACATAGGCACACTGTTGAAATGACCCCTTCAAATGTTCAACTGTGTGAGCAGAAAAGACTTCCCCCCCATTTTTTGGGGGCAGAATTTCTATAAATGGATGCTTTCTATCCCCTGAAAGGTAATGAATTGACTTTACAATTTTTAGACACTTTTAAATAACTTTTTATCCTCAATGACAAATAATTTCAAAATCAGGGAATCAGTTCATTTATGTCACATAAAACTATGACAGACTGTTTCTGATTAAAAATGTGACAGAAAATTATAATTAGGTCACTAAGTTGGAAAAAAGACAGTCATAAACCATAAAAAAAAGTATTCACAAAATTTATTCTCTTTTATAGACATAAATATGCAAAAAACTTTAACATTTACACATTCTTCTGGTTTGTATCATTATTCATCATGGCATCAGTATAACAATAAGTACAAATATTACAGGATGTCAGAAAATCTATTATTCAATAACTGTTCATGTGAATTAAAGTCATTGGGCAGTTGGCTGTGGTGTGCGCATGAGTGAAATTGCTACATTAAACAGTCAAACATTTATGAACTTAGATCTTATTTGTGGATATTTCAATATTGCCTCTTTATTAGAAGGCCACAACAGGATGTTTTAAAGTTTCAATTTATTTATTCTTAAAAATGTAAAGTGCAACTCTGACCATTTTCCCATTGTGAGTTTCACAGATCTGTATCGTTTATCATCTTTCTTAATTTCAAGCCAGTTAATTTTCCAGTAGAAGCTCAAGAGTTGGTAACCAGGAAGAGTACCGAGCATCAGCTAAAGAGGTCAAAAAATCAATTAAAAAAGACAAAGAAGAGTTCATAGGAACGTTAGCAGAGAAAGCAGAGAAGGCAGCAACAGGAGGACACACGAGGATCCTCTACCAGACTACAAAGACTCTTGCTGGAAAATATGGAAAACCGGAAGTTCCTGTCAAGGATTACAACAGGAAGGCTATTTTTGGAAAGGAAGCTCAGGCAAAAAGATGGATAGAACATTTTAGTAGCCTCTTGAACAGACCTCCACCAAGCAACCCACCCGACATTCTACCCGCAAGAAATGATTTACCGATCAGTTGCGACCCTCCGACTAAAGCAGAGATTAATGATGCCATAAAGCAGTTAAATCGAGGCAAGGCAGCTGGACCAGACCAGATCCCACCAGAGGCGCTGAAGGCAGATGCTGCTGGGGCTGCAGAGGGTCTGCACTCACTATTCTCGAGGATTTGGATCGGAGGCAAGTTTCCAAAGGACTGGAAGGAAGGACACCTCGTGAAGCTTCCAAAAAAAGGGGACCTCAGCAATTGTAGTAACTACAGAGGAATCACACTTCTCTCCATCCCAGGAAAGGTTTTCAATCGGATTATTCTCAAGCAAATACAGAATGCAACAGACCCAAAACTTCGTGAGGAGCAAGCTGGTTTCAGGAGTAATCGATCAACCACCGACCAGATCGCCACGCTGAGAATTATAGTAGAGCAGTCGCTAGAGTGGAACTCCCAACTGATAGTGAACTTCCTTGACTACGAGAAGGCCTTTGATAGCATCGATAGAGAAACGCTGTGGAGAATATTGAGACATTATGGAATCCCAGAGAAGATGGTGAATCTTATCAAGAGCATGTACGAGGGGACAAGTTGCAGAGTCGTACACGATGGTGAGCTTACTGACAGCTTTGATATCAAGACTGGTGTTAGGCAGGGTTGTTTGCTGTCCCCATTTCTGTTTATTCTGGTGATTGATTGGCTTATGAAAGAAACCACCAATGGAGGAAGAAATGGCATACAATGGACCCCATAGACACAGCTGGACGATCTAGATTTTGCAGATGACTTGGCACTATTGTCGCACACACACGACCAGATGCAAGCAAAGACTACAGCTCTAAACAAAATTTCAGAATCTATTGGATTGAGGATACATCCTGCGAAGTCGAAGGTCCTAAAAATTGTTGCACCCCCAAGCGAACAAGTCAAAGTAGGAGATCAACCACTGGAAGATGTAGAGTCCTTCTGCTATCTTGGTAGTATCATTGACAATAAGGGAGGAACAGAGGCAGAAGTCAAAGCACGAATTGGAAAGGCACAGGCAGCTTTCACGTCCTTAAGCAAGATTTGGAGAACCAAGGATATATCTCTAAAAACAAAGCTGAGGATATTCAACTCGAACGTGAAGTCAGTCCTGTTGTATGGATGTGAGACTTGGAATGCGTCCCAGGCCTGCATAAAGAGAATCCAAGTTTTCATCAACAGATGTTTGAGGAAGCTACTTAAGATCAGATGGACAGACAAGGTCAGCAATGAAATTGTTTGGAAAAGAACAAGACAGAGCCCAGTCAGACAGGAAATTGGTAGGAGGCGATGGAGATGGATCGGCCACACTCTCAGGAGGCCAGGAAACAGCATCGCGAAGAAGGTATTGGATTGGAATCCCCAGGGCAAGAGATCAAGAGGAAGGCCGCGCGGAACGTGGAGAAGAGCCAGAGAAAATGATGTGCAACGAAGCGGAAAGACTTGGAATAATGTAAAGAGGCTGGCCCATGATAGAGAGGGATGGAAAGTGTTTGTTGGTGGCCTATACCCTGATCCAGGGTGAGAAAGGCAATGATGATGATAATTTTCCAGTGATAAGAATACATGTAGTTTTATCCTTATTTTGAATCCTATGTAGGCCACTCTGGTATACATACATCTTTCATGTTGCTGGGATGGGTGTATACAATATCTAATTTTCATGCGCGTGGCTTGCATTTGCTGAGGATCTTGTTGAAGTTCAGACACATATGTTTGTATTGCTCTCCAGGTGAAACGCATCACTCATCACTAAACTGTACTTTTCAAAATGGGAGATTTGACAAAAGATAAGAAAATTACAAACAAACAAGGTAAATTCCCAATGGACAGACATTGACGGACAAAGTAAGAGACAAACAAAACACTTTCTTTTCCTCATCAATGAGTGTATTTCTATTCAGGAAGGATAAATAACGATTATCAATAAATTTTCAATGAATTAATCACAACAGTTTATATATCACAAAAGATTTCATGGTTGTAATGTTATATATATGTCATTGTATTTCATTCAGGAAAATGGCTCAACGTGAATTATTAATAAATGCAAACTTCAGGAACAATGAAACTTTAGAAACAGAAAATATCAGCAGACAAACATAACTGCTATTCTTTGATGAAGAAGTTCTTAATGCCTTGAACTTTCTGTCACTTATGGGCATGACAATTCTAAGCATAGGCATCTGATAGTCATTTTTTCTCATCTTGAACCATTCAAAATATCTTCCCTTCCTATGATTGCATTTTCTGCAAAAACAAAAAACAAAAAAAAAATCTTTCGGGCACAAAGTTTCACATTCAAAACAATCGGATTGTCTCAGCAGCCTCTGACCATTTTGAAAAGAATAACTAAATCTTGTTAGAAAATGACTAAGTTTGTTACATGTTCGCTTATGCTCGTACCGGTACTGAATTTTTTCAAGATAATTTGAGAATGTTCTCAATGCATCCCTTTGTTCATAGAAAAGAAATTACAAAATAACAGAACAACATGCGTACCAAACAACAGTGTAATAACAAATGTTCCATTATTTTCAATACATTACTATTTCAAGAACAATTTGTTAATTTTTCATAACTCAAGTACATTTTAAACTCTTTATATGCTACACTTGAAATTGAAACTGAATACATCTGTTCACTTTATGTGCTTTTTCTGAATATCTAACATTTACTAGATACAGATATGCAGTAATGTCAGCTGCTGGGAATTCTGCTTTCTGTATGATAAATATTCTGCCAATGGATCTAGATATCAAAACTAGGCCATGAAAAGGTCAGTAACAGCATCTCTGGGAAACTAAAAACTTCAGAGGAAATCCTATACCCAGGAAAGTTGTAATGAGTAGCTACAATGGTGATATTCAGAGAAACATAACCATAAAATATCAGCACCAACTATTTCAACTTCTTGTTGACTTGATTACACTATTACATGTATGTACATGTATTTAGTTTCCTTAATCCAATTTAAATATGTTTTTCACCCCACAAATGGAGATACACTTATAAATATTATACATACATGCGTTAGATAAATAATTATTAATACCAAATTTATACAGCATGTTTATTTCTACTGCATACCGACAAAAAATTATTCAAATCTGTGAAAGGGAAATAAAATACTAGTATACCTTCATAAATTGAACTGTTCAGAATAAGTCAGAAAGATTGGCAACAGTTCATGCAGGACTCAAGGCGGAACTGCTGAATGAAATAGTAAATCAAAAAAGTAGGCACATGTCAGCTTATATAATTGGAATTATTACGCATGACACAAACCACATTAAATTCAGAATAAAGTAATAGATGAATAAAAGAACTCACCATACCTTCAATCACCTAATTTTACCCATCTTTGAAGTGATTTCCTCACCACAAAATCCTTCATAGACAAAAAAAAAAAAATGGAAACAGTTTCCCATCACTTGAAAACTTCAGGCAAATACTGCGACCGTTTCATCAATTTTAACAACTTGACAAGCAGAGAGAATAGTTTCCTGCCACTTGAAAACTTCAGGCAAATACTGCGACCGTTTCATCAATTTTAACAACTTGACAAGCAGAGAGAATAGTTTCCTGCCACTTGAAAACTTCAGGCAAATACTGCGACCGTTTCATCAATTTTAACAACTTGACAAGCAGAGAGAATAGTTTCCTGCCACTTGAAAACTTCAGGCAAATACTGCGACCGTTTCATCAATTTTAACAACTTGACAAGCAGAGAGAATAGTTTCCTGCCACTTGAAAACTTCAGGCAAATACTGCTACAGTTTCATCAATTTTAACAACTTGACAATTATGCACAGTAGTAAATCTCAGTCATTCAATTTTAATTTTTAATTTTTTCTTTCTAAGCTGCATATATTACATTTACCTCAGTATGTGACTCATACATCGCTTTGTTTTCAGAGTACATTTCTGCCAGGAACAGAAAAGTAAACTGTACACACAAGGCTGATAATCATATCTTTAGCCCCAAAGTAACATAATGTTTTGCCTTGTTATACCTAGACACAAAATGCAACCATTTTCAAATCAATACTATCCAATCAAGAAAGGTGCAAGTTACAATTTCCAGTGAATGTGGAAAGGTTAATGGTGACTGACCAGTTAGTGCTACATGTACATGTAATTGTTGCATTCTTTTATGGTTTTTGCCAGTTTCTCATCCAAGTTTATTAAATATTTCTGGGCTAAAATTGGTCAAAATGAATTCAGTTCAAAGACAATGTCTAACAGACTGGAACTTGGTTTCCAATAAACTACAGAATGCTTTTTGCTTTTACAGATACTTTACATATCCACTTACCCACTATACAGAAATGCATTGTTACTTTTTTGTTTTGTTTAATACTAGTGGTTACTGTTGTTGACTAAGATTATGGAACATTATCTTCTCCAGATTTTTTAGCTGAATCAAAAACTCTAATGGTTTCATAATCATAGTAGGACTCTTGTAGGAATTACAAGAAAAATAAAATAATCCACTCAGATATCAATAAAGCCTACATTGTATATCAAACTTGATCAGTTTTTCATTTATCTTTACAATCCAAAGAAATTCAGCTTGTGTTTCGTAGCTTGGTGAGCATTTCTTAAAAACAGCCCAAATGTCCACACTTTTAGCCCAAATGTCCACACTGACCACTCCAAATACCCACAAACTTCAAAATGTATTTTTAGAAAAAATGCGCAATGTAAATAGTTATTCTCATTCCATGAATGGGGGAAAAAAAATGTACACAATTCTTACTTGACGACCAATTTTGTTTCCCAGCTAGACAAAATTTAATGATAAGAAGCTGGGGCAAATAAAGATGGAAAGTATATGGCAGGGAAAGGACATGCACCTACTTAAGACAAGCATCAAGATTCAATTGTCTATAAAATCTTGCACCTGGGACCTACAGGTATGGGCAAAACAGAGATCTAAGAACTGTGTATTTTTAGCCTCATACCACAGCCGATGTCCTTTGTATTATGTACAAGGATTTAACTGATAAAGCCTACAAAGTCACTTTCCAGGAAAGACAAATGCATGGATTTTTGGGTCCGTTGCCTAACCTGTCTATGGCACGTCTAATTATGAATGTCAGAAACTGATCAATGTAAAAAAAAAAAAAATCAATCAAATGTAGAAAACTATTTAGTAACTATCAGTTCATGTATATGCATTCTCATTATATTGCAATGACTAGATTAGAAATAGTCAAACAAGCAAACTCAAAATGTCATTTTGTAGCAACAAAAACTCATGGAGTTATTTACAATTGAGATGTACATGATGGGTTTCACTGATTCTCCAATGTGAAGCTTTGTAAATAAAAAGGAATGTCAATTGCCCAGAACTGGAATTGTATGAAAGAAAGCAACCAAACAAATTAGAAACAAAGGAATGTCACGCTCCCAGAATTAACACAGACTGGTGGATCAAACATTACAAATTACGAAATTCCCAATCTGATCAACGATTTTCTAAATAATAAATCAAAACTATTGACAACAGAAATATTCTGAACCAACCACAGAAATAAATGTATTAACCACCACTGACAAATCATCGTTATAATTCAATACTACCTGTACTTTAAACCTTAGCATGCAGAGATGATGGGAACACTTTACAGAACAATTAGTGTAAACAGCTGCACTGACTGTATCACAGACCTAGTATTCTTACCCAATAATAAATTAAAATCAGGGGGAAAAAAGGCATGACTAAGTAAAATTGTACATTGCAACTCTGATTCTAAAACTAATAGACCTGCTAATAAAATTCTCTCAGAGTTTGCCTCCCGCTATAGCATGGGTATATGCATGTACCTTCAATATTAAAATATCTAAATCAGAACAGATATTGCTTACTAAAAATATGTGTACTATTTTATGCGCGAAGAAATATGTAAATACTTTTGCAACGTGGCTGTTATAATAAAAACGAACAATCCAGAGCAATTTAGCAGTAGATATACTGCAGACTTTAAAAATATTAATCTTCCACTGCACTGCATTTTATCCTTAAAATTGGAATGAAAAAAAAAGTTGAGTTTTTTCCAATAAATTTCATGCTTGCATTATTGCACGATAGCCAATCAATCTTTTTACCAAATACAGGTATTTCAGTACCTCACAACCACATAAAACGAATAAAGAAAAAAACGACTTTTTCACTTTCAATCATCCCAGGAAGTCCTTCAGATCATCACTGGTCAAAGGCTTACTACCCTTCTGGTTTTGTTGCATTGGTTTCACTGGTTGCATCAATCCTTGTGACATGCCTGTCATACCTCCACCCATCATTCCAGATTGCCCCATTCCCACACCACCCCCTGACTGGCCAGCCCACCCTTGGTTGGCAGGAAATCCCATCATCCCGCCACCACTAGACTGGGGGGTGAACCCAGACATGGGAGCAGCAGAGAAACCACTGCTGTTCCACTGCATGTTTGTCCCTCCTTGCATCCCACCCATAGGCATCGCAGTTGGAGGACGCGTGTTCATCATTACATGTGGGGCTTGGCTTGCTGGTGCTAGTGGTTTATTTCCTGATGCCTGATGACTCATCTGGTTCATTGGAGTCTTTTTGTTAGTTGTTGATGACAGTAATGAGTCAAATGATGACAAGTCCAGATTACGACCTGCTGATGACACCGATGATGTGGAAGATGACAAAGAGGACTGTGGAGTGATGTATGGCAAGGAATGTGTGGAAGACGTTGAGCCCCAGTTAACAGCAGGAGATGAAGCCATTGAACCTGTCCCCTGCCAGCTCATACCTCCAGGGGAACCTGAGCTCATTGCACCAGCTGTATTGTAGGATGACGCTGAACCAATACTGCTGACAGAGTTGGACTTTGATGTCATACTCATATTGCGCATGTTGGATTCCATCAAACTGGAGGTCAGATCACGAGGTCCAGCTGAAGAGGAGGTTGCAGCTTTAGCAGGAGGAGGTGCTGAGCTGGTTAAAGGTTTCTGAGATTTCAAGATCTGCTCCTGTTCCTTCTGCTTGGCCAATCTCTGTTTCTCTTCCAGTGACAGTGAGGTCTAGAAGAAATGCCATGAATGTTTACACAGGGTTAAAGATCTTTCTCTTCTTCTTGTATAAAATTTTTGATTTCAAAATATCATAAAATTATCTACACAGTTCAAGATACTTGTGGAATTGGAAGCTTGTGTAAAGTCAAATAAAATTTCAACTGCAGTTAAATTTTGAAATATCCAATAGCATGATCTGTCCCCTGCAAAAACTGCACCGGAAAAAGCCAAAACTTCTTCCACAGATAAAGGCCAAAGACTGCGGGGAAAACTGCGGGGTAGCGGCAGAAATTGAAAGAAAAAAAAAATGGCACCAATGAACTCCCATGCAAACATTTAATATAAAGCTGAACATTTTCACTATGACACATTACATAATTCAAAGGCATGACATTGAGGAACCTGTAAAAAAAAAAGCCATTGTTTACATTTCAAGGCAGAACACAACACATCCAGGATCAACAAAAACTTCAGGTTAATCTTTGGTCCATATCTTACCACATTAACTCGTGTGAACCATTCTCGAAAAGTGGGACCAAAAATTTTACAACATATCCATTATTTACAAAAATTCATACTTTTGTCATTTTTGGGTACAGTTCTATTTCCTTAACTACTTGCATTTCATAATTTCAGTAGGAGAAGATATATCTACATTCCAGTTTTTTAAGATTGTCATTTGAAATCTTGGCATGAACAATTCTCGGATGTAACTATGTACAAAGTGATGACATAATGCGGCCCCCTGATGATGTATACTATTAGAAATGCAAGCAGAGACTAGAATAAAGCCTAACTCAAAACTGTGTATTGGGAAACCCCCCCCCTTTGAATGGAATAAGGCATTTTTTCACAAGAATGAAACCAGCATAGTTACGCCCAAGTACACATGTCAGTTTTTGTTTCCTCAAGGGAAATGCAACAAAATATCAAACATAGCCCTGATTGAGATAATGGGGCCATATAACTAATGTAATTTACAGTTTTTATTCAACTTTCAATATAGGCCTCTTTCATGCCAACAGGTAACTTTAAAGGTTTGGATGTAATGATGACACTAGACTATGCCATGGACAAACAAACAAAATGCAAGAACAAAATCCAGCTTGTGTGTTAAGGACTGGCCAGTGTAAATTTTGACTCAAGCCTAATAGACAAGGGGGTTCAGGCATTGCAATGATACAACAAGAGATTCAGTCAAAATTACCTACTCTGGAACACACGCCGACAACGGGCGTATAAATATGCTTGACTTTGGCTCTTTCCTTATCCCCTTCCCCTGTATATGCTTTTCATGTTGGCCTCAACATCCCTGTCCTGTCACTTGTATGAAAAGTGCGGCCATTACAATGGTTAATATCCATGATAAAGCCTGGACATTTGAAGACTTCATACAGTTTGCATGAACTATATGACTGCTTCATTAAAGATATGATTTTTATACAAATAAAATCTAACAAATTCATTTGCTAAGAAAAAAAAAGTAAACGTAACCAAAATTTCAATTTATTATCCTAACTGACAGTGTAGGTATGCTTTACAGTAACCTCACCCCACCCCCCCCCCCCTTCCCCTGACAATGTATGCTTTTCATACGTTTTTCCTCCCCATTCAAAACACACATTCCTTAAGGATAGCCCCACAACTCTTACCCACTTCTGTCACGGCCAACATGAAATACAGTAGTAAGTATGCTACATTTCTTTTTTAAGCAATCGCAGTGCTAATTGAACTTCGGGGCGTCACCCATTTTGTACTGATAGCCTGACACACATATCTACTACATGTTTTAATTTCACTCTACATAACTGCTGTTTGTTTTAATTTCACTCTACGTAATTGCTGCTTATTATAATTTCATTGTACTAAACCGCTGCTTGTTTTAATTTCACTCTACGTAACTGCTGCTTATTATAATTTCATTGTACTAAACCGCTGCTTGTTTTAATTTCACTCTATGTAACTGCTGCTTGTTATAATTTAAATGTATTAAACCGCTACTTGTTTTAATTTCACTCTATTTAACCACTGGTTGTTTTAATTTCACTCTATTTAACCACTGGTTGTTTTAATGTCACTTGTTTTGACTGCCTGGTGAACTCAGGAATAAAATGTTTTTGTTTTTGCATTCAATTATCTTAGTTGCCAAGGCAGAGGAAGAGTTAATATTGATAATGATATTTTCATGGCAGGGTACAGATGAAATGAAACGACAGAAATTTCGGTAATTTGAGTCAGGAATCTCTGTTGTACTGTTGTGTGGAACTTTCTTTATTATTTATTTTGCCTGTGATGCCAAATATCAAC
Source organism: Onchidella celtica (assembly GCA_963931925.1). Classification (NCBI taxonomy): domain Eukaryota; kingdom Metazoa; phylum Mollusca; class Gastropoda; order Systellommatophora; family Onchidiidae; genus Onchidella; species Onchidella celtica. The sequence continues at coordinate 12,785,730 of OZ007575.1, forward strand.
AAAAATCTAACAAAATTGCACGAAATTGTCGTAAAAATGGGAAATCATTGTATTCAGGGTCAAAAAGTTATCAGCAGTATTACAAACTGCAGTTTTTGCAGGGAAAAGCAAAATAAATTCTTGTCTGCATGCAAATCTGGACATTCGAAGACCTTTTTTTTTTTTTGCATAGAAATGAGAATGTGATCAAAATAAGTCCTTTAATGAGAAGTTCTTGAAGGTTTGATGGAATGCTCCATGAATATTGAACTTCAGAAATATCTTCGGAAAAAGTTATTAAAGGACAAAAAAAAAAAAAAAAAAAAAGAGGATAATTCAGCTTTTTTATAAATTCAATTGGCCTTCATTTACACTTGACCAAATAATATAAAAACCACAAGGGGGTCACACAGCACGGCTTGAAGCAAAGTCAAAATATTGTAAAAAGAAAAAGTTGTATGTAGCAAAGACTCACGCAAGAAATTTCTAGGTATTGTTTCTTATGCGAGACTTTGCTACATACAACTTTTTCTTTTTGTCATATTTTGACTTCATTTATACTCAACAACACGGAATAGCAGGCCTTGTGCCATTTGAGACTTCTTAGCATACAAATGGTTCTCTTCCTTGTTACTCTACTGGTATTCACTTGGCATTGATGATTGAGCCTCAGCAGACATATACTCACTTTCTTGGGGGTGATAGCCGCTTCTGAGTTACTGGCATTGTTTGTGAGCGAAGAGTCCGGACCTGATGTGGAGGGTTTTGACTTGGCTGAATCCCCTGCTGCTCCAGAGTGGTGCATGGTCCCCAGACCGACTCCAGACAGAAATTTATCCATCTGTGAACATCAACAATGTCATACATTCAGTGCTGAAGAGCAATCAAAACAGAATAAAACCGTATTAACCCTAGTCCTGCGGGAAGCCACTATATTGGCCTCCCCGCGCAACACGCGAGGCCATTATTTTGTCCGACACACTTAACCGCGGGAGGCCACATTTTTGTATAGCAGCGGTGCGCCTCGCGCTTTGTTTACTCGGTTGCCAAGACTGTCGTTTTTTTTTCACATTTTTTTTTACACACTATTTTCGCGTGTTTATCTATCCTGTCACCCCTACTATATCTAACAAAATGGTATCGTCCGATTCCGTTTATTACGATGCAACTATTGCAAACTATTCATTATACTCGTGTAACAGTACTGACGGTCTGAAGTTTGAACTGGGGAAAATCTTGGGGAAACTTTTACTTTGATGCTGGTTGTCGTCTACATGTGAAATGAGAAGAAAGGGGCCATGTGCGTATTTGAGACGCCGTTCTTTCTACATCTGTAATTATGAATTCCGATGTAATATTAGGGCATGCTGCATAAGGGCGTCTGTCAGTAGGTTTTTCATCAGGGAAAACTGGGAGAAAATGACAGACTTTGTTGTTGGTCATTGTCTTTATTTGATGTGGTAATTGGAGAGATATTGTGTTCCTTTGGTTAAACCGCTTTTCAGTACATGTATGTACTCTACGACCTGGAAATCAAATCTCTCGCTAAAACTAACATCATAGTATGTGGACGCTTTACATAGTGGAGGAGGGAGAAGGAAATGTCACGATACATGTGGTTAGTAAATTAAGCGAATGGCTTAAAAGATAATTTGTTCACCTGAATGGCCTGACTTAGGGACAGAAAAAGCACAGAGGTCTTGGGAAAATGATAAAATGTGTGTTAAAGGGCATGTAAATGCAGAAAATTTTTGATTTGGGCCTTCCATTTCACAATAAAACCTACTGCATATCATCACAAGTACTTTATCCAAATATCATAGGGGTCCCTTACGATTTATCCACCACTATTGTTGACATTGCGTCCTGAAGTATACGCGATACACGTGTTCACAAGGACCCCATTGACCCGACCGCCGAGGTTATCGGCAACACGCGAACGATCGGCTGACTGGCCGCTGGCTATCCCCGCACGGGGCGTTACGTGGACGAGTTCACTCAACGCGGGACGAGGGTTAAGTACATTGCAAAAGATACTAAGAAGAAAGCACGCATTATTATTTTTTAAAGTCTGTAAAATACTTTTATTTTTGGGGTCATGAAAGTGTGAGGATAAAATATATAAGCTTTATCCATTTTGCAGTTTTACTGAATGGCAAGCCAATTCTCTGGTTTAATCCTTTTCATTTGTAACTGGATTTCCCAAAATCAGGTTTCAGGTGAAAGACTAAATTCCTGAGAAAACCACTCTAATGGGGGAAAAATTTTCTATGGAAATTGAGATTTGCTCATAATATGAAAAGTTAGCCATTTTTTCACATTTACATAAAATATTTTGCTTGAAATGGTCTTAGAAATATTTTATTTTGATTTTTCAAAGAGGTATAAAAATTTCCCCTTCATCCCGATTTTGCCAGATCCACTGATATTTGACATTATAGTATTATTATTCTGAAACTTTCACAGCTGTCTCACGCTGTACTTGAACAGACATCACTTAACTTAAATAAGTTGCACTATTCCATGTTGCCAAATACTGCTTTCCAGAGGGTCAAACTATCAGACATTTTTATAAAGGGAGGTTAAATAACTATGAGACAATGCATTTAGTAAAGTAAGACTTATAAATGCATTGTAAATTTTAAATGCTATTTCAATTACAGAGAGCATCCATTGTTTTCTGTCTGGTTTGGTCAGTATTTAATATGACATCCCAGATAACACATTCTTGTTTGATTAACCTGTGGATGACTAAATTTGTTTGATAATCTGGGGAGACACTAAACTTGTTTGATTAAACTGTGGAATGATTACACCTCTTCAGTTAATCAGGGGAATGATTAAACAAGTTTGATTAATCTGGGAAATGACTAAACACCCCCATTTCATTTGACTAGGAACTCAAATAAAGGCTGATCAATATTTTGTTTTGCAATATTTCGTTGGTCAATTTTACAGTATTGCCGTCATGTATACAAAAACAAGACATTCTCATCTTACAGTTTTCTGCTTCAACAAAATACAGAGTAATACACCGTAACATGCATTTTGAACAGGAAATTGACTGGCACCAAATCAAGAAGATTTACAAAACACATCTTTGAGCAACAGACTGAATAGGAGCTGTTATTTCCTCTATGAAAGACTATTAAAGACTCGTTCACTGTCCACAGTGTATCCTTACAAATGAAGTTTTGCCTTCTGTTGGTTTCCCTGGTATGCCATTCTCCCCAGTAATTTTGCTGATCTCCAGGGTCCTGAATAAAAAAAAAAAAAAAAAGCATATTAATTAGCACAAAACAATTGTTCCATACACTTTCACAAGCTGCGCAAGACTGCTACATGGCCGACATGTCTGTTTCATTCTAAAACTGCTGTGAGGCCAATACATAGGCCAACATTTTTCCTGCATGTTTTCCATGCCTAATTTTATACTACTTCCTGCTATCTTTCTACCATATAATCCATTATTCTGGTAGTCTAACGGAAGAAAGGACATTTGGGCTGGGAAGCAAAAGGGCCAACTACCCAGTCATGGAAAGTTCATAACAGAATTTGAAAAACTTGTATCATGCCTGGAGATGACTACGCCTGTTATCCAAGCCCACAATAAATTCTGCTTTTTTAGACTCCCCTCACTTCCCATTCAGAGCAACTTACTTGTGTTCCTGCTGAATCTGCTCCAGCTGCTCTAACTTGGTGCGATGTTCTGCCTCAACTTTGCCCAGCATCTCGCGCACCACACTTACGTATGCATTAAACTACAAGAGATATAAAGTTACAAAATATAAATCCGCTAGGAATGACAAAATATATCTTTACACAATCTCTGGATCAGGTAAATAAAATGAAAAACACAAACCCAAGAATCTTCTTTGCATCATCAAAGAAAAGCCAAATGGTGTTTATGGCTGAGACAAATAGGTACCCTCCTGATGGGTCTGTACTCCAACATTCTTTTATATTACAAAATTTTAAGATATTTCCAGTCTTTCCAAATTCTTGCTTCTTCTTCTGCGATCTTCGTGTCAGTCATCCTTAGATCATGAGGCCAGTGGCCTAAATGAAAGATGCCATGATTTCAAGTTCCTCTGCAGTCTCATACGGCTTTGAATGAAGCACCCTGCCTCCAGCCCAGGCATTTTCCCTTTCTTTTTTATACATGGGGCAATGCTGGGGGATGTGCTGTCCATAAATCCTTGCTGAGATCTCTATTCATGTCTAGTTTAATCATACATAACATACCTGTGACAAGTTGAGGTTGTTATCAATACAGAGTGGAATGAGAAAGGGCAGGACTTTGTTGGCCATCACATCTTTAGTAATTCCCAGCTTGGCCTCTGACAGAGCAACCTTGTGAATGCCTATGATAACAATAATACATATGACATAATAATTTACAATAGAGTCACATCTTGACTTGCTGCTTCCGGAAATGACTCAGAAAAACACAAACTTTGTCTTTATGACATACTAATCTGGCCTAGGTCAATAGACAACCTGAATATACAATTAACTAAGAAAATATGCTGAAGAGAAGATCAATTCAACACTTAATGACAAGGAAGGTAATAATTGTTAAGCCAGGATGTCTTAAAGATTTATGTAACCCCAATATGTCAAGTTCATTGCTCATTCAAATCCTTTTTATTTTCTATTATAATGGACAGATGGCAATACTTTTCTACAGTATAAAAATTTGTCCATTCCAGAACAAAACAAAATTTCTTTCACTGAATACCTCACACTGAGCATCTGCATCATTCTAATCCTCCCATTGATGAATTTACAAAGAGACTGGACTCCTCTACCTACCTAAAATACTCATAAGTACTGCTGGTTCTCGTGTAGGGATCTCTCGCAGGAAAGGTAAAATTTCATCCAGCACAAACCACTTATCCATCTGGTCCATTAGTTTCCCCATACACAATAAACAATTGACTCGAACCTGCAGAGGAACAAGATGCAAAACTAGCATTAACTTTATGCTTCTCAACAATAAAATGTCAGTTACATGGAATTAGATTAACCAAAAAAATAAGAAGAAGAAGAAAAGACTAGAAACTCAACAGGAATTTCATTTCTATTGTGCTTTAATAATACAATCAACTGTTCAATATCTTGAAAGTTCCTAACACCAGTTTCTGTGATCTGTTTTACAATTACTTCAAAACCGAAGTGGAAACCTCTGTAAATTTTCACATGTTCAAGTTAACTCTGTCACTAATGCGTCTTTTAATGCCAATGTCCTTGATGCTGTACTTTCTGATTTTTGCAATAACCAAGGCAATTTTTTTGTCAGAGATAAAAAAGGTTCTGATTCTAATTGTATGTATCTGTCAGCAAGCAAGTATCAAGTTTGTCCAAGCCACATACACATGTTTGTTTGTAACATGTCTCTGTAAGAGTGTACCGAATCACATACATTATACTGAAAACATGCATAAAAAAAATTCCACATTCATCCCTTACTTTACACAGGCAGTAACCAAATTAGTTTTTCTTTATATTTAGTTAATATCTTGTGACCTAACTTGCGACATGATAAAATTCCCCAGTGATGAAGTCAACAGAGTGATGAAGAAAGTATCTGCAAGGGAATCTGTCTTAGGGCGCTTTAGTATGAAGTCTAAAATCTATTTCCCCTTCCCTCACATAAAAGATCAAAAGAAAAAAAAAATTTCCACAGTCTGGCACAGGCACACAAGGGCAGACAACTTCCTCCACAAACTGAAAATGTTCAGCTTACATTTAACACTGAAGTGCTGAGACAAAGTTTCTTGATGCGAGGGATCAGGGATTTCTTGAGGGTCGTGTACTCAATCAGATCTGCAAAGGTGGGGATGATGTTCAGACACAGCTCCTGTACAAAACAATAGATCATGGGGATGTAACAGCTATTTCAATATAGGGCAACAAGTACAAACGTACAAGGGGGAGAAAATGAGCGTGTAAAAACAAAGGCGTAGGAAGTGAAAGTGAGAGAGAAAAACTAAATGGCAATGTATACACTTGCATACATTTTGCATTCTTGAATGTATTTACTGTGCTGACAGTGTTCACCACCCCTACAAACCACATTCCAAAATTGGCAGATACAGTTGTATTCATCTGACAGGAACCAAAAAAACACACCTGTATTTTCATAACTGGTTTTATTTTACTGTGACACAGATCTGTTTCTCAAAGCCTGAAAATGTGGACACCCCATCCTGCACATGTAATGTTCTGCAGTCAATACCAATTTTCCTAATATTTACTTGTATAAAAGTTTTCAGAAAAGAAGAATTTAAAAAAAAATTTATATTCATTTCACTGACATTTCGTACATCGACAAATGTCTGCATTCATTTCTTTTTCCGGGATGAAAGTATCCAAAGTTTTCAATCAGACATTGGCCAAGAAAAATAAGGAACATACCAAGCTGGATTACAAAAAAAGAAAGACTTGCCTAAAGGAAAATAATCCCTTAAAAATCACAGCTGATTGCATGTGAGATAGGATTTACCGATTTACAAAGCAGACTTCAAAATACTTGTAGAATTTCAAGGCTTTTTATTTCAGTCATTTATGTTAGAGTACTGACTTATACATGTATTGTGAAAACAGAACTGAGACAAACACACTTTTAAAAAAGGCGACATAATGTCACTGTAGGAATTACTAGTCAAAACTATTATCAAACAAACCATAACATAACAAACTGGCTGGCAAATTAAGATTTCCTTTTGATTGGTACCAATGATTCTTTGATTCTATAGTGCATATTGCTTTATCTGTGGGCAATAAACTCAACTATGCCCATGTAAACACCAGTCACAACAACACGATACACATTTAACATGAAATGTATTCCAAGGATATTCAAATTAATTGCTATACTACTGTAGATATACAGTCTATAGTGAATACTATATCGAAGTTAGGAATATACATGAATATAGTCCACGACAAAATGCAGCACAAAAATGTTAACATTTTTTGTTAAGAAATGTAACGATAAAATTTTTTCATTTTCATTCACAAACATTTACTGTCATCTTGTCATGGACTATATGTTTCAGTTTAGTATAGAAACAGTAGCAGCAAAAATCTATGGTAAGCTTTCATACAGACAAGGAAGTATGACTGATAAAATATTCCTTCTCAGTCATAAGGCCTTCAATGTTCACATCTCACGAACAGTTAACTTCCTTCCACTGGATTTACACATAGCATGGGATGGAGTGGCAGTGAATGCAATTCACTAAGTCATATACCAAGCACATCAGACTTTAATTTACTAACAGATTCAAGAGTCATTTTTTCAAAAATAAAAAATACCCACATCAACAAAAGAATAAAGATGTCAATAATCACCAATCCCTTAAATCCATGATGTTATAAAAAAGTGAAAAAACTTTCCAAATTTCCCAATTCTTTGACAACACAAATAATATGCGCATCACAGCCAAAAGCTTCCAAGAACAATCTTCATCTGAATTCTGATACCAAATTTCCACACTGCCAAAATATAAGAGTCTGATAGTCACACCCGAGACAAACCATTCTGTCTTTCACTATATGTCCACAACTTGCTCGCTTATAAACATGGTGAGTACTACTCACAGTGCTCTATGATACTACTTCTCTCCATTAAATTATAAAGGGGTGTGGTGTGAATTGTTGCATTGTTGATGTGGATGATATGTGTGCAAATAAACAGACAGAAAATGACAAATTGAGCCGCCTCTGTATCCTGTGTCTCGGGCTACACCCACTGACATTCCTTTACTTTTGTCAATCACATGACCTACTTAAGACATTTCCTCTTCTTAAGACCTTTCCTCTTAAATGTAAGACAAGCATCAACCATGGACTAAGATGGGTCTTAACACTGAAAAACTATGATAAAATAAATCTGTTGTACTTGTAGTCCATGTAAGGGGACAAGGTGGTCTAGAGGCAAGGTGCTCGCCTCTCATGCCAAGGGTCCCGGGTTCTAAACCCGGGCAGTGCAGGCATGTTGGAAATTTGGATTTTTCTCGTGTTTTCAAGTCCCTGGTCCTATTGGGGGGTAGGATCGAGTAGTTCTTGGAAATTGGATTTTTCTCATATTTTCAAGTCCCTGGTCCTATTGGGGGGTAGGATCGAGTACCTAGTCTTCTCGGATAAGGACGAAAAAATTCGGAGGGCCCGTGTGCACGTTGCGCACGTTAAAGATACCTTGGCAGTTGGAAATCGTAAAGAGCAGGCCGAAAGGCCGCTGCCCGGGCAAAATTGAAATTAATAGATTAAAATTTATCCATATCATCTCCCCCCCCCCCCCCCTCCCGCCAGAACAAGAAATAATAAAACAAGTAAAGTGAGGTGTAAATGCCAAGGGCAGCGAACCTCCTAAAATAAAGACCTCAAAATGTAGTCCATGTAATTCCTGATAAGACTTTATCATGCAAACTAACTACAAATGAGTTCAAGCAGCTGCAGACTCAGGCAAGTTTCATCAGAGGAAGGATTAGAATACATGAAAATATGACCATCTTTCTGACTGGCCCCTACATAAAATCTAGTTACGTATGAAATGCAACTGCAATTATGAACTAAACTGATTACATTCTGTCAGTCAAGCGTGTAAAAGCAGAAAGCAATTACGCTCAGCCCAGAAAATAATGACGCACAGGAATTTTGCTATTGGCAGACCTAAGTTAAATCAGCAAATAACAGTTAATGAATTTATTCTTTTTGAAATACTTCCACCGCATTTTCTTCATTTACGCCTCTGAGCTCCCCTAAGGTGTGGTCTATGTGACTGGAGAAATGTTGATTTGCAACTCCATTTGTATAAATATAGAATTAGATTTTGTGACAAATGAATGATACATGGTTTGTTTCCCATTTACAACTCTGTGTTTTCAGCACTGAAGGCAGGCATTTTTTACCACTCCCCTTATACCAAGATAAACATCACCCTGATAACCCATGACTTGGGTATTCCTTTCTGATATAAAGTAGCACAGTCAAACAGAATTTGCACTCTCTCATGCACAGTGGTTTGATCATTTATCTCTGTCATTTACCCTGAATAATCTTTTCTACATTCTGAAACAATTCTCCATGCTTCTAATCTGCAGATCTTGCCATTAAAATTAAACTTTAAATTTATCTCTATTGATGCCGATAGACAATAAACAAAACGAAGAAAAATGCGGTGAGCCTCTATAAACAAAGATCTCTAAAGCACACACTGATAGAAATTCAGTGGTTTATAGCAAGAACATAAAGTTAGTGGTCAGTACCAATGATCTGAGCACATGCTTTTGACACTCAAAGCTACAGTGCATCTAAATCACACTGTAAATCCATACTGCTGCTCATTCACTATATAGGTAGAGACTGAGCAAATATAAATCACCTGCATGTTTATTCCATCTGTTGTCTAAACAGCAAAATAACAAAGGCATACAAAATAAAACACAAACTAATATAAAAAAACAATGAACAATAATCCATATTACAAACAAAAATTTCATTCTATCAAACAACATTGGGAAACAGATTTAACAATTCATACAGAAAGTCTGAGTTATATGAATTCCTGATGTTTGTCTCTGATCATCAATATTTCCACCACAAACAACAGTATATAAGAAATCAAAATTGAAGCAATTCAGGAATTTAAAAAACAAAAAATGATAAAAAACTGAAAAGGTGTTGACAAAAAATAGGTTTGAGAGGAAAGAAATCAAGGCAAAGTTATGAAACATAATGATTCACCACTATTATCTGGAAACAGAAATAATAATGCCATGCATGTACAGGATACACAACAACTAACAAAAACAACTGATACACTGAAATCTAGCACTAAAATATTTCAAATGCATAAATTTTTACACTGTTCCTTTGTTACATGCTGTCAAATTCACACCCTGATTCATAGTGTCATACTGCCTTTTGTCATAAATGAATGCCAAACCTTGGGCAAATTTCTTAGAGTCTTCTATGCATCAGGTCTAAATCAGAATTGAGGCAAAGTGTTTTCCATTGTCATGCAATTTCCAAACACTGACGACAAAATAATTCGAGTAACCTAATGTAGATTAAACAATAATCCTGCTTGCCTGCTGTCTGATTTTGAGATTACAGTAAATGCCTGTGACAAAAAGGAGGCTTAGGAAATATTTTAAAGTATTTCACGCACTGAAAATAGCTGCCAGTGTGCCTCTGCTCATTCCAGCCATGGCACAGCAAATCAAAGGCAAAAAAAATTTTTTAAATCTCTTTTGACTTTGTTGAATTTTGGAATTTGAATAAATGACACTAATCCCATAAGAAAAAAATGCTGGCATCTAGGAACATTCAGAAGTAAACATGGAAGTACCAATGACAAGAAACAACATAAGACATCACTGCGTGCATATCAAAGGCTTTACCCTACCAAGTACACAGGAAAAAGATTATGAGTATTTCCACAAATGAACTCATTCCATACAGTATTGTATTTGCTAACCTATAAACCAAATCTGTCAAACTTTCACACATGCATTTATGAACAAATTTACTGTATGAGACTGTTTACCTGAATTTGTGGGCTGTCAGATTCCAGTGCAGAGAAGATGAGAGGAAAGACATATGTCTGGATCTGCTGTGTTGGAGTTTTACTCAACAAAAGATTCATGTTTTGAAGAAACATCAGCATGATCTACAGATAAACAAATAAATACCAAAGCTAATGAAACAGTCAAAAGAATGACAGAAAAGAATTTACACATGGAGCAGCGAAACATTAGTTCTCATTAACAGTTTGTTACTTGCTCAGTTTGTTTGATTCAACCCGCTTATCCTTTGCACCTACAAATTACACATACTTTATAGTCTTCCACAAGAGTATATCTATACAGGTGTGACAAAACCTATGAAACTTCTTAGGTTCTTCCCTTCTAAACAAACGCCAGTTAACTTGAAACTGCCTTGTTAAAATAGTTTGAGATAACTGTCAAGAAGTTTCCTCTCATGACCTGATTTGATCTTCTAGAAGCAAATTTAAAAGACCATGCAAATGAGTTTATAGTGTCTATGGGCAAGCAAAATAATAACCTGAAACACTTCATAGTAAATCTTTCGTGCCTTGCAATCTTTGTAAACTGAACACATCTGACTCTAAAATTTCCTTTCCTAAATGTTTTCTGCACATTCTATGTCTTCTTTCCTTTGCTTTGCAATAGTTCTTATTTACCAGCTTGCTCTTGCTCAATTACATTGCACAACACTCACTCGGTTACTTATTAATGATGGCTTTCGTTGGAATCTTGCACAAAAATATCCTCCAACTTCCATTTTAGACAATGCATGACAGTAATCGCTCCTACCTGCACAGGTTCTCTGAGTTTGAAGTATGGAATGAGCTCTGGCAGAACAAGTGCTTGATACTCTTCCTTGGTAGATTGTTCTGAGATAAGGAAAATGCTTGGCAGGATAAATGGAACCATGTTGGCATTCACACCTTCTTTGAACAGGGCAGGCAGAATACGTTGCTGGCTGACACGCTGAAATACAAAGCAGCAGAATTAAATCATCATTATTTCACCCTGGAAGAAAACAATCTTCACAGCCCATTTGTAACTCAAAAATCTTTTCTGGTTTAAAGAAAACAAAATATTCTGAATAATGCATGCTGACAAAACATTAAAATCTCAAGAACAATTTCAAGGCTCCTTAACTCTCTTAAAATGCTTCACAATCAAGTTCTTGCAAAGGAGTTTGAGTCACTTCAGCAATCAAAGGGATGCTTATGTTCTACACTATCTGTTCAACAGAATGTACAAACCTTTGGAAGACGCTCAATGACTTTAGGCAAGCCTTTGAAAAAGTTGGACTTTTCCATGTTTTCCCGCTGGTACAAAGAATCAATGTATTGCAGTGCAATGCATGCCATGTCTTCAAAGAATGGAATCTGGGGATTAAAGCAACACACTAAATAAATAAAACGTGGCAAAAACTTATTAGATACGTTTAAGTAGGCAAAATCGCAACACCACTCCTTATAGTTGAGCAGTTTGCAAATTGTTTCATAAATTATACTAGAGAACCCTAATAAACAGTCCTGAGTGGATGGAAAGAGTCTGTTTCAAAAAAATCCTTGAGACAATTATTTCCTGGTAATCCGAGTGTGAAGATTTGATCAATTTTGCTCCCTACAACAAGTAAACAGAGTGGCAGCCTTATGCCTACATAAACTATGCCCTCCAAAGTGGGTGTGAAAAAACTTCAGGTGATGATATCTTCAGCACTGCACTTTCAAAGACAAAAAATTATTCCTATGTCACACTAGTAACAGAATAAAGAGCTTTCCTTCAAAAATAGACTATTTCATATTATAATTTTAAAAAGATAAGATAAATGACCTAATTTCACACAAAACTTGTCAAAAGACCAAAACTGATTATCTTGAAAGGCTCTCCAATAAGAACACAGTTAAAAACTCTTAGACAGGCAATTAACATCTTGTGAATCTTCAGTTTTCATCACTTGTATCCAATGAAAAAGTGTCACAGTGGACAATAAGCCTGCATTTTATCATAAGGTGCCATGAGTTTTGAATGCAAACCTTCATCATTTGTGGAGCATCTGGTCGCAGTGCTGGATCAAGATTGAGCAAAAGTTTGACATGGTCTGTAAGTTGTGTTGGCATGCTTGCCAGCAAAGAGCCCCGAACACTGCTCAGCTGAACAGAAATAATTACATTATCAGTCAAAAATTGCTCAAATTTTCAAGAAAAACAGAAAAATGACTGATAATACTGTCAATAACTGAAATGTCGGAAATGTCAGAAAAAATGTCAGAATCAAATCATCATTTTTTTTGCCCTGAAATAATCATGAGAAATGTCATTTATACCAGAACTTCTATAATATCAGAAAGACTGGTTTCATGAGGCCAGATCCAGATATAAATATTAAAAATTAAAACATGAAATACCTAACACAGCTAACCAATTCATATTACTGTTTACAGGATGATCCCCACCCTCAAGTACGTGCACTCAGAAAGCAATAACACTGCTTGAAATTATATGAATCTTATGCAAAAAAAAAAAAAAAAACAGCACTTGCGGACAAATATCAACTGTAATGTTAATACTAGATTATCTTGCATAGACCAAAGACAGACAAAAATAAGTGTCGATGCAAAATTTTCTAACAGCTCTATGCCTGCAAAATATTACTTCTCTTAAGTAAAGTGGATCGCATTTATCCACAATGTATTATAATACACCAAATTATGACAGAGCTGAGCATGAACAATCTGACATTCACCTCTTCCACATTGTGTTTGAAAGTCCGTAGTTCCCCTCTACACTCATACAGTGGCTTGCCCTTATTGTACAAAGAGTACATTAGAATACCAAATGAGAACATGTCACTGCCTGATGAGCAAGTTTGTGAAAGCTCATACTCAGGGGCCAGGAAGTCCAAATTGGGCTGAGCCTCTCGTGGCATGTCTGTGCGCCAGTCTTGACAAACATAGAGGGCCTGGATTCAAGATAGAACAGATGACCTATTAGACTGAGCATTTAATATCTATTCTTGGTTTTTTGGATTTTGATTTTCTCAGGCACAAAACCACACAAATCTGGAAAGGGTTAACTACATAACAGGTAAAGAAAGCTGATTATATTTGGAGAAAGCAAACTCAGGGAGGTGGTTTGATCACAATGTAAGTTTTCAAATTACTGTAATAATGTAAGATATATTTACATATAATATAGAACAATGTCCTCTTCGGTTTCCGCAAAAAAAAAAAAGAAAAAAGAAAGGAATTTAAAAATTTTTTTTAATAAATGGTGAAATTTCTGGGTTGGGAGGTTTGAGCCTAAGAACACTGGATACATATTACATTGATACTGAGAACAAGTAAAACATTGTTTATATCATGTGTACATGAAGGTGAAATTCCTGCAGAAAACCAGACTGCCTGGTTTCAAATAAGACTGAGTGATACAATAAGGAGGCTCAAGGATAGGGAAATAAATGATAGCCAATTACAACAGAGATAGGACAATAGACATTTTGTGGCCCACGGGGAAATTTCAAAATGATGACTATTAACTAACCCCTGCAATATATGTTTGAATGTCATCATCATATAAAATGCCATTACCACAGTTTGCTGTTCAATAGTTCATTTGACATCCCAAGCATTTATCAACTAGGACATGTTACTTTTGTCATGTCATATCAAATAAATGGTAAACTGGTATTGTTAGAATTTTGCATTGCTCCACTACTGTAATATACAATATTCAAAACACAAGTACTTCTCTCTCTCTTGTGGGAAAAAACAGTAAGTTAGCGCACTGCAACTTAAATGGCAAATGATTGTCTTTTCCCTTATTCCATCAGTGGATAAAAGTACATATTTTTCAAATGGCAAAAGTTGTGATCTGAAGACAATGTGTTGCATTCATGCTAGTATGAGTTTTATAACTAATTTCAAATTCAGTTACCAGCTGCTGTTCTCCAGCTTTCACTATCATTATGGGTAATATCAGCATTGAAAGAACTAGTTATGCAGATCTGAGTTGAAAATAGATAGAGTGTGAGTGGTAAAAGAATGCTGGTCAATCATAATGCAGATGAGGCCAGTAATCTCACAAATTACAATCTCTTTGCCTTTCAAACAGTGGAGAATTTCAATGCATTTAAACTGTCAGTCAATCTACTATGACTCATATTTTTCTATTTGTCTTTACATTTCAACATCATCAAATCAAAAAATACTTTTTGATCACAACATCCCTGGGACTTAAGTCACTGATCCACTGCTGGTGCTCAAGTTTTACCCTTCCCCATGATTAATTGCTGCGTCAAAATTGGTAAACTGAATCTTTTTAAATACTATCTGAGCATCAAACTACAACTAAAATAAATGCAAAAATGCTACTTATATCCTAAGGTTGCAATGACCATTCAGTTGTTACAAATAAACTCCATATATGTGTTCATACAATCATTTAGTGGCCCCTGAACCACCATCAGAACTCTGAAATACTTTTCTCTGTCCAGGTTACTTTGATAAACTCTCTACTTCTGTCTCCAGCTGCGATATAGAAGCCCTGTATGCTTTTCTTTCATACAGGTGAAAAACAATGGTAATAGCCCTGGGCCTGTTACAAACTGTGTGTAACCCGACACCTTCACATTTGGTGACAGCTGGTGGTATAATGTAAGATTAAATTGTTTACATTGGGCAGATTTTTAGTCTCATCCATGGCACAGCTAAACAGCATGACATGACTTACATCAGGCTTGAAAGCAAGACTAGAGTGTGCTATAGAACAGAACTTGGATAGAAACCTACCAAAGGCACAGTCATACAAATAAAAATTTGCTACCAAAGAAATAAATTTAGAGAAACAAACAAAAAGTAAAACTACAAAAAACAAATTTGACACTTTAAATCAGTGTTGTCTACATGAAAAACATGTATCATTATCAGGAAACAAAAACTGAGCAAAGAAATTAGTTAAACCCTTGAAATCTGCCGAACGGGAGACTCACATTATAAACATTCAATTTCAACAGAAAATGCATCATTCAGAACATCATTCTATTCTAATTTGTATTCACTTCCTGATGGATATCAAAAGAAATGAGAACGTTCAAATGAAAAATAAAACAGACTGCAAAAAAAGTCTATTGATTGCACTGATCATAATCACACTCAAATTTTGCATTCAGCTAATGCATTTTTAAAAGACTAAACTGAGTAGTTTAGGGAGGGTTCGCTGAGTCAGAGTAAGTTGGCATATGGTGGGAATTTAAGACCCCAAGAATAGAGAAAATCTTTAAAAAATTATTTTTTTTTAATTGCCTCCTCAAGACTGTCTTCTACAAAATTCAGATGAATTGCAATACGAGAATATTTGTCTGAAATCTGGCTACCAGGACATCTTCAAGTACCTGAATTATCCTTATTACAGCAGTGATTTCTTATCTACCTTTTGATCTTGAACTGAGTCGGCTTGCTGTACAAACTCACAACCTGCAAGTTTCCAGGTGCCTGTCTTGGCCAGGATGATGGATGTAGGACAGATATTACGATGAATCATCTTGGCATCATTATGCAGGAACCCCAGACCTTCCAGGATCTGGTAGAATTATAATTTTTTTTGTCACACAAAATATCATCATCATACAGTCCAAGTTATAGATAAGAAAGACTTATGCAGACATACAGGAAAGTGGGACTGAACCTGGCTTAAAATTATATGCATAATCATCTTTCCATTTAGTCACATTTTAAAATACAGTAGACACAAAATAAACAAGTTAAAAGGAGATATGGTGTTAATATTGATGCGTCCATCCCATTAATTTCATCTTTATTAGTATAAAATGGCCAATAATTGGCAAGAGAAATTCCCAATTATGAGTTCCACTAACTGTTCTGCCACTTTTATTGCATTTCACTACTTTCATTTTTGACTGTCTGTTTTACCAAAGAAATTGCTAACCCTGCCTACCTGAGAGCATAAGAAGGACATTTTTTTGTTCCATAAGAAAAACATACCTGTAACAAGCCATGCTTGATCTCCACTTCAAACAACTGAAAATCAGCCAGAAATTTGGAAGCATTGCCCATATTGTCATGAGCGCCCAAAACATTGGCCAAACTGGCAAACACTGGCTCTGTAGCAAATGCAAGAGCTTCCCTGTTACAGGAAGAAAAGCACACAAATTCAAGTCAGATTGGACACTGAATTCAGTGTTGGCTTCACACAACGATAAGAGTTACAACCCAAGCTGTTGTGTGTCAGATCACAATCATTCAAGATAATGAAAATATCAGATTCCTCACTTAAGAGGTGAATGCTTCTGAAGTTTTGTTTTCTCCCTAAAATAAGAAAAAAAAAATGTAAATATGTATACAAAAAAAATTGCTCCTGTTACCATCTACAGAATCAACACATTCATCACTGTCACATCCGCTATGAAAATGATTGCATCCTAAAGAGAAACCTCCCCAGGAACCAAAACTGTGAAAGACACAAAGTAGCTGTTGCTGTGCCCATACGCTGGTAAATTCAAACTCAAAACTGTAGGAACCAGTAACCTATCAGGGATCATTGTGATCTCTCTGTGCTGACAGAAATGATAAGTAGCTGTTACTGTGCCCATACGCTGGTAAATTCAAACTCAAAACTGTAGGAACCAGTAACCTACCAGGGATCATTGTGATCTCTCTGTGCTGACAGAAATGATAAAGGAGTCTACAAATCATACAAAAATAAAAATGAAATGCACCACAAGTGACACCACTGCCTCATACCATAAGCCTGGGTTATCACAGGTGGACTTTGTTAAAGATCAACATTTTGTTTTCACACATGACCAAAGAAATCAGTAGGATAATGACAAAATACATGAAAGAAAGCCAGTGAGTAGAGAGAAAAGAAGATGAGAGAATATAGCAAGTAAACTAGGCTGACCAAACCTACCGAGTTTCTTCCAGTGGGTGAATGACAGAAAGGATTCTGGGATGTCTCAACTTGGTCAGCTGCTGGACACCTCGTCGTAAGGATTCAATAATCACTTCTCTGTCCTTCCTGTGATGTTTGTCAACTGCCTTCTTTTCGAAAAAAAATACTGAGGCTTCCTGGGAACACAAAGCAAGAATTATATAATGACTATTTAATTCACCATCAACTAACAAATTATGTAGAATTCATGCATCGCAAAAAAACCAAAAAAAACCGAAGAAAACGAAATAAGATAAACAAAAGAAAAAAGTTACTGTACCTGTCAGAAATTAACACGATACAACAGAAAGGGGCTGATCTGATATAAAATAGCTTGCCATATTCTTGTTCACTTTCTGCAGAAATTATTGTTGAAATAAACAATGAGCTATCAATTATAGCCTGAATGAGACTTTCAGTGTTCAGAGTGTGGATCAGTAAAGTGAAGAACAACTGAAATTCTACACCAGCAGGGTGAAATTACTATTGGGGATCTTCAGAGAAAAGGAACCCAAGAGTTTCAAATTGTGAATTCTATCAACTCTATGGCAGTGTTCCTTCAAGTGGGATATGGCAATATTTTGGTGGGGCATAGGGATCTATACTGTATACTAACTTGGACTCATCATGGGGGTGGGGGGCATTTTAAAAAAAAGAAATGGGGCATAGAACAGAAAAGATTGAGAAACACTAGTCTATGATGACCAGGCCATAGCCAGGTCATAGTCCGGGTGTTCTCCTGAAATCTTCAGTAGTGGTTGCATTCCAACCACTGGATTTTAGTCCCCCCACCCTATTATTTAATTAGGTGGTGACCATGCTCTGTAATTGCTTGACATTTCAGTTTGTCAAAGGCTGAATGCAAAGTGTGGAGTCATCATCTACACGCGTAATTTACCTCCTTGGTGCTTTTCTTGACAGCAGAGAACACTTTCCACAACAATCCTGGGCCTGTGCTTGCCACTTGTCCTTGTATATCAAAGTCACGAGCTAGAGGATTGCCAGGTATAACACTTGTTACTGCACTCTTCAAACGGTTGAACATGTCCATCTTGGCAGGCTTCTCTTTTGTCTCTTCTTGTGGTTTGCTGTCTAGTTCTGCAAAGTTCTTCTTCTGCTTCTTCCTTTCCTCCTGGGAATGAAAAAAGCAACGGCAATGAACACAACTTCCAAATAAACCTAGAATTAAACGATGCTGTGGTTTTAGATATACATTTGAACTGCAGACTACACTACCTTGCCTGAGTGGAAGTTGTCAAATGTATTGGGTCCATTTAATTCAAGCTTTTAAAATATGTAGAAATTGTGAAACAAGGATTCGACACAGCAGACAAAAACACAAGTATATGGGAAATTTTAAAAAATGGCCTGAGTTTGGCAAGGTGTTGGTACATCTTTATCCAAGCAACAAACTTACAATATTTAAAAGACTTGAAATCTTCTACAAAATATACTTCTATGAGCTATATCTAAAATATGACGGTTACATTATATTTGAAAACTCAAAGGGAATCATTTAACACCCATGATTTTCTCAAGTGCAAAATCGTACTCATTGCTCTTGAAACAAAGTATATAATTCTCGAAAAAAGTATGGGACTATATGGGTAATTCAGGTGGGTTCCTGAATGCTCATCAAAACCAATGATATCATGAGGATTATAAAGGTCTGACCAAAAAAATGGCATGCAATCAATAACCTATAATGCAAAATTAAACAGGCACAACAACCCAATTTCTGCCCTGTGAACCAAAGTTACATTAATGTGGAGCAACTGAGTACCTATATCAGATTCCAATTTTGATGATGTGATATTCCTTCATGTCTTTTCGTGCTGGACAAGAACATAAACATAAGTGAATTGACACCAGTGGGCAATGTGTTGCAGGAAGATTACAGTGGGATAAAAACGGGAAAAACAAAAAGATATGTATTTTTTCAGGGCCTATGGAATTGAATGCATTTGATAAACTGAATATTAAGAAAAATGGAAGACACTGACAGAGGACTAGGATGAATGTAAATTTTCTCATACACATCCACATCCATACATATTCACCAGGCTCTGCAAATTAAAAACATTTTTTTTTTGTTGCCCCTCTGAAATCGTGGACAAAAAAATATGTTGGGGAGATTAAATCTGACATGACTAAGTTTCCAAATATCAGCCACTTAGAAATGAAATAAGGAAGGTGCGGAGTTTTATGAAACAGAAAATTGTAAAATACCAGTAGTTTGTTCCACTGAAAGAACATCAGGTGTACAACATGAAAATCAAACAAATTCCAGTTTTCCCAAATATAAAAAAAAACAAAAACAACAAAAAAAAAAAAAAACCCAGGCAAAATGAAGTTCACATCAACAAACAAGAATGAACATATAACTTGTAACCACGGGCTAACGCTGTGTTCACTTACCAGCCATCTTCCTATCTTACTTTTCTTTGTTGGGGATAAATCAACCTGCATTGTCTCCAAATAACTAACAACTGACACACATTTCTGTAAATATCAACATAAAATCTGTATCACCACTGTCAAATGAGTAACACTCATTCCAGACTCTTTGCAGAAGAATCTGATGAAACAGGTGCACGGATATTCACAAATGCTGGTTCAATTTCATAAGTGTTCTCAATCCATAAATTTCACAAATTAATATATATTAAAAAAATGTTCACAAAAAGTAAACATTTGTCTTAAAAAAATTATTCACACTATAAATAATCACTGACACAGATATACTGGGATACGACTTATTCCCAGACAGAATTCGTAAGTATAGGAACTGGGCAGATTTAATATAACACAACCTCGGCAGTTTTTCACTTGAACTGGGTCAATCTTGAGGCTGGCATCTATTATATATATAAAAAAGATAAGCCTAATCTTTCATCAAACCTGTAGAATAAACCACTGGCTCAATAATTATGCCCTTCCATCAGGAAAAATGTCTTATCATTTGGTGTAGTGCAGGTGAGTGTCCTGGACACCACAGTAGTATGTGGATTTCTAGAAATATCCTGTGAGCCCAAGTACAAATGTACTATGTTAAGCAGTGTACAGCTTGCTTGCACATAGCTATGAAGATGACTATCGTGAATGGCCAAAACATTTTCTTGCTCTCTTTAAACAAGTCCAAACTTAAAGTTAGAATTTGCGCGTGTGTTCACGGGCTGGTGAAAATGGCCTGACAAAAGTTATCCCAGTATGGTTCTTTAGGACTACAGTATTATATATACTTATTATGGATGTTTATAAACCTAATTCGTGAACTAGTGTTTGTGTAGTTATCACAGATATCATAACACTTGAAAACACAATGCTGAATGAATTTCTAAAACAAGCCAACAAGCAAATCTTATTGTTATTGACTAAAACTCCATACACGAAAACGCTGTATTATTCTGAGGATATTTCACATCAGATGGTGCAGCCTGTGATACTGAACAGTCATAAATGCTGGTAACGTTCAGAATTCAACAACACAGATGGAACAGCTAGTATTAGTCACTGTCAGAATATCAATTAGGATGAGCCTCCAGCTGTTTCCACAGCATTCAGTATTTCATTGGATGAGGATATGTTTGCCTGCTGCCCAACCTGCCAGCAAGCATCATATAACATGACCATTTAAATATATAATGCATGACCTCAAACCAAAAGAAAAGAAAAATATCATTTTCAAACCCCTAACAATACATAGAACAATAACAGAGGTAGGCTATAAAATAGCTGACAACTTGGCAGACAAAATAGCACCTGTAATTAAAAGTATTGATTTTCTCCTAAAGTAGGTAATTATACTGAACAAACACAGATTACAATGCTAAGAGAACTAATAAAACAAATCTAATTATTTTAATACAGACAACTACATGGGTTTTGCTCCTGTTTCTCAGTGCTGTGAAGGTGCAAAATAGCATAACAACAATTTCAAATTTGATATATTCACACCCTTCAATCAAATGTGAGTGTGCATGGGAAAACCCGGCATAAGTCGGAACATGACATTTTGAGTTCTGTACATATAATAAAAGATAAGACATTTCTGATAAATTGAAGTCAGTGACCCCCCTATAACAAGATTTGAGAAAACGGCATTTAATCCTATAAGTGGCAATAGCTAATTCACCAAGTAATATTGGACTGGAGTGATTGTTGTTAGGAGACCGTAGTCTAATAACTAAGCAGTTATAGAGATCATACTGAGTAGTGTTCACTGCTCATCTACAGTTTACCCTGTAACATGCCACGGTCCCCTAGCAACAGCCAAGTCGGAAGTTTTTGAATTTTGTAAGGAGACCATAGTCTAATTACAAAGCCTTTATAGAGATCATAGTGAGTAGTGTTCACTGCTCGTCTACAGTTTACCCTGTAACATGCCACGGTCCCCTAAACAATAGCCAAGTTGGAAGTTTGTGACGGACCCATATTTTCACTTCAAAGCGGTTTTTCTCAAAATCAGCTCCGCTGACTTATGCCGGGTTTTCTCATGCACACTCACAAATGCTATCATAATCAACATTGATGGAGAAAACTAAGTATTTCTGTACTAAGGTGTTACTTTAAAGTTTATCACAGGGAGCCAAATGATTCAATATTGCTACCATCAGTCCGCTTGACATCAGCACAAATGGAAAAAACAACAAAACATGGCAGAGACAAAATGTAGTCAATCATTTTTATTCATGACAATGTAGCTGTACATTCAAGAGGTAAGTTATAACATAATATTATTTCTGCTTTGCTCAACCAATTTGGAATCAATGTTCGCAAAGCTAATGAAGATTGTTGTGAGTGATACAGAGCTAGTTGATTCCTAGAATATATGATAACAGGACACAGTATTACTGATGCAGGGACTTTTAGCTTGGTTTTGTCTTTTTCCCATTTAGAATATTCATGAGGCAGACCACATAATGTGCACATGGGCTCAAATAATTCCCAGCTGTTACACCAAAACTGCAACACTCCAATGGAATGATACATAAAAAGAGCTCGCATAAAAATTAATTTTATCAAAGTGAGTGGATGATGATGTGCTATGTGTGACTTGGATATGGAAACTAAATACAGCAAGAACAACAGGAAACTGATAAGCAGAGACTTTGTCAGGATACTGAAACAATGGATGGTAAAAAGCTTAAACTAACAGGTGAAAACTGTGTTAGATATGAAAAATATTAGTCTGCAGACCTGTCTTGAGACACAGCCATTTGCAGTTACTTTCATATATTCCATCTAAGCTCATTAGAAGCAGAAGTGAAATTATCTCCATGAATGTATAAATTTTCAAACTACTATCAAAATACCAAAGCCAGCTTTTTTTATATTTTTTTATATCAAATGTGCCTAACAGTCTTAGTTGTGACAGATACATTTCCAAGTTTAGTTGTTCATTTTCAATGTATTTGACGAAACTTATGTACATCATTGAGATTCATCTACAAAGATCAGAGCAATGGTGGGAACAACACCAGTCCACCACCACACACAGCAGCAGAGGGTGAAATGTTTTGGACACCTAATGTGAATGCCAACCTCCCAGCAGGCCCATCCTGATTATGACATGCAATTCTCTGAATACACGGCCAGAGGAAGATCAAGGAAGACTTGGACAAGTGGCGTTAAAGAAGGTCTGGTGACCCACAACTTTTTGCCAAGACAGGCTTCCCAGCTGACTGCAGACCAAAAACTCTTTCTTCCTGTGACGCCCTTGAGGGTACAAGCAGAATGAAAAACAACAACAACAACCTAGTTAATTAATGACGAGATCTAAATTCTCATGCAAAAGATCCTGAGTGAGATTCTAACATCATGGATGGAAATGTCAGCAAAATTTGTCACACTCCACTCTTTGTCCTGTGTAAAGTAGGATCAAATTTCTTATTGTTCTGGGCAATTGCATAAGTCCAATCTGTGCAGGTTCTCTTTGCAGTTCAAAATCACAAGAGTAGGCCTATTGGTGCACAATCACAATTCTGAAATTAACTCCTACCCTAACTGAAGAAACCAGCACTGGAGTAAGCATAATATGAAATGTCTGTAAAATCTAACATGGCAGCCTGACATCATATTCCAGGGAATAAAAATGACTATGTCCCGGAGCACATAATGACTATGTCCCGGAGCACATAATGACTATGTCCATGTGCACACAATACTTCAGAATAAACTTGCTGCCATTCTTTTTTTCCTGTGGGGGCAGCTGCTACTATTGAGACATATCTGACTATATTTTCCTGTCAAATTTGCTGGAATTTTAAAAAAAAGCATTGCCAGAACCACTTCCTGAACAATCTTTACACATGTTATGTAACTGTTGCACTTTTTTGTGACTTTGCAGAACACCTGACCAAGAATGACAGGAAAACTTTTTAAACAAAAGTACTTAAATCAGATATTGCACCAAGTCTGTGGCTTGATAAATGAAGTTCTATTGCAGACCTTGTCTGTTTCAGTGTCCTACATA
Source organism: Onchidella celtica (assembly GCA_963931925.1). NCBI lineage: Eukaryota > Metazoa > Mollusca > Gastropoda > Systellommatophora > Onchidiidae > Onchidella > Onchidella celtica. The sequence continues at coordinate 12,809,684 of OZ007575.1, forward strand.
ATTCCTTTTCGTATCTTCCACAGAAAAAAATGTATGATTTCATGCTGGATGTGAAGTTCATGGAGAAGGGCGAACAGTATGATGATCTTCAGTAAGCAGTATTCCTGGTAACTAGGCATGAAAAATGCCAAACAGACAATAGAAGATAATTCACTTCTACAGGACAATACACCTCGTACCTGGTGCAAAAGAAGAGGCCCCCTTTTGTTAATAAGTGACTTAGTGAGTGAAGTTGGATAAGTGGGGGTTTTTTTCTTGTTGTTTTTTCTTCTTCAAAGCATGCCCCAATAAAATTTAAACAGTCATGAATAAACAGAATTTGGTGTTTCATATCAAATTTTTAAAAATACATTCACTGCCCATGCAACTACGAGACCTGAAAAAGGATCATGTTCAGATAAAAAGTAAAGTATATGGAAAATTTCCCCAAATCTGCAGCCTTGCAGCACTGTAAAAGATTCTTCAAGAGCAAGTGCACTCCAGCCATGCACTTTCTGCCAGGGTAACTGCACCAAACTAAATGTCTGTTACAAGTGGTTTTATTCTGTATCCCTGTACATTAGTGCGCTACGTTCTCCTTTCTTGACACAGAAAGTGCACCAGACTGAAAACTTATGAAAAGTAATCAAATCCTCACAAGTACATCCCAATTTGTACTCGGGGCAAATGATTTACTCTTCATAAAAATACTGTACATAAACCGATGGACAAATGGACAGGCTGACTGACCAACTCCCAAATCCTTTCAGTCAAATTATCCCTTGCAACCTACATGTCCCTCAGGTCAGTGACTTAATGGTTTAAAGGTAACAAATAAGTTTACTGACCGATGACAAATAAATCATGAAGATGTATAATGTTTTAACAATTTGTAGCTGACTGCGACTCAAAGATGGTGCAAGCCGTATTTTCACACGTCGGGTCGCTGACCTTTTTGGGACGTAACCACCGTCTTTTTGTTCACTGTATCTCTTCTAAAGCAAAAGTATTGTGACAAGGACATGTTAACCAGTGAAACACTGGTCGGAATCACAAAGACTAAGCTTTCAAAGGCTCTCCCCACACATTCAAAAGATGGAATATCGACATGCAAACTGTTGCTCAACAAATTTGCAATATTATCTCACTTTCTCACAAGCTGAACACCATCTGGAGTTGTCTGTATCTAAGAACCAATCAGAAACAAGCTCTGAAATAATCTTTGCCCCAAATGCCCACATTGGTCTATTAGTATGTGTCAATCAGGATGAAACCATTTGTATAGGGCTTGGGAGGGCGTGGCTAATTATCATACTTCATTCTCACGAAAACTACAGCTGCCAGTTTGGAATCACAAGTCAGATCATTGGCTAGAGACTGACAGACTGTTTTGCTGGTTAATTCATTATCAAGCGTGATAAGGCATAGCAGCGAATGTTTTCATATCGATCAATAAAAACCGAACCATGTGGACAGCGTGTGTGGTCATCGCATAGCGGCAAGGGTCAGTGACCTCAGATAAGATCCTCCGTGAGTAAGGTCACTGACCGGGCAGCGGGCTTTACGGGTAGCGCGCGGGGTGAGAGTTAAAGTTACACCAGTTAAGTTACAATAACCTGCATCATTCTGTTAGATTTTCCCACATCAAACATCTAAACATCAACAGAGTCTGTTAAATTAACGTGACAAATAGTTACCACAATTCACTGTAAGTGTAACAGCCCAGGCAGCAGCCCTACAAAAATCCAACGCATAGGATTGGCGCCAAGTTTGCACATGGAAATGACATCGTTCCTAGGTAGATCTGCGCCAATGTTGGTCTGATGCAGGGAATCTGGCATGCCCCCCCCCCCCCTGGTAATCCGAACAATCCTACAGAAATTTACTTCTAGACTCATTGACTCCAGGTCGCTGGCTGGGACGCGTATAATCAAACAACTGGGCCAAGAATTGTATTTGAAGGGTCACAAGAGATAGATTTAAGCAAGATGAGCATTACACAACACATGAAACGAATGAAGAAACATAACTGGGTACCCAAATAGGCCTTATGCGAGACACAGACATCCTGGACAAACTGAAACCTTAGAGTAAAATCATGACGAGATAAGATGTAAGGTGAGATCATGCGGGCTTGTGTTACTGTTAGATCTAGATCTAGATCTAATAAACAAGCCGAGACGATATTAGATATCTAGAGTCTAGATCTAAATATCTAGATCTAGATCTAGATCTAGATCTAGATCTAGTCTTGGTAGTTTCTAGACTCGAGTCGAGTATATGACGTGCTATTCTTTAGGCCTTCTCTTCAGAGAAAGAAATCACGACAGAAAGACTACAAAGAAGTTGAGAGAACCACTGTTTTACCTGTCAATCAAAAATCAGATCATGAACATCCTGTACCATAGGTTGATTCAAGTTGTTAATAATGCTTTCAACGTCGCATTTCTATCGCCAGGTCGGAAAATGAGTTTATGACAGTCGAGACAGTTTTATTCCACACCCGGAAGTGACCGGCCACTTTGTGTCAAGGAAAAGAAACAAAACAAAACAAGAATATTCGGTTAGACAGGTCTTATTATTCGTGATGGGGACTCGAATCGATGAAAATAACAGACACCCTTTGAGTCTAAAAAGACAGCAACTTCTAAGACAGTATTGCTCTTATCTAATATTGGACTGCGACACTTTTTGCACAATTTTTGGGCAGCCTTCGAAAAGGTTTAGTAGACTTAGATATCTATATAGCCTAGATCAGTGCTTCTCAAGGAAGGGCGCAAGCACGCCGCGACTGCAGTGGCCGGTTTCATGAAAAAGTGCCCAGCCCATGGGACAGAAGTTGGTGCCTTAAACGGTCTGGGCGCGCCCAACTGGGCGGGTAGCCTACTTGTTGTAACCCTTAGAAACGTTAACTTCACTGTGTATTTTAGCTTAACTGTATACAAGTGGATAGAACTTGAAATAGAGTTTTAATTAAAACTTGTTTTGAATATATAGGCCGACATACTGAATATATAGCCTATAGATCTAAATATATATATATATTTTTTTTTTTCTGTATAGATCTACTAAAATTGGTCTGATCATAGTGGGGCGCGCAGTTCTTTTTAAAACTGAAATGGGTAGCGGGACAAAAAACGGCTGAGAAACACTGCTGTATATCTACCATTCTTTTTTTCCAACAGCATCACTAAGTAGCCTAAATTTCTTACACCCTTATTGTGATTGTGATTATACTAATTTGTACATGTGCACATAATAGTGTATTATATTCATCTACAAAGAAACCAAGGTATATACATAGTTTTCTATTATGGGCTTTTGGTGTATATTTTTGAAATTTAATTCATTTTCCCAATACGCTAAAGTGTCTGCTCAAGTTCTATAGATGATTTATACTGGGCCTACCGACTACCATCTGCGTGCATAGCCTGCGTGATAACTCTTAGTTTTGAGAAAATGATAAAGTAGCCAACGTTGGTCTTTTTTGTTTTCCTTGAAGAGAAAACTATTATAACTTCCGGGGACAACCTTTGCTTTTGCTTTGCTGCCTTTGCAGTGGATTAACATCAATCCCCACAGAGCAGTAATTTTGACAGCAGAGAATTTATCTTTATACTCGTAATTTGAATACTCTTTTAATCGGTTAGTATATTTTAGACTCGTCGATTATTGTAGTTAATGCAGTGTGGGGATGCTGAGGAAGGGAAAGAACCAGGAGTTTTTAAACGAAGCACTAAGCAGTGCCTATTATCGATATCAAGTAGCAGTTTTAGAAACTAAATTAATGCATTGTTATAAATAGTCTACCATTTGTGCAAAATAAGTTTGGTGGAAGTGGCAGACGATTTTTACGTGTGTAGAAAGAGGTTAGTGATACTTTTGCTGTTCGACTTCCTTGGGTAATGTGAATTCTGGTGCAGGGCATGAATTTATAACGAGATGAACGCACAGTTGTAAATCTCAATTCATAAAAGGCTACTCAACTCCAACTAATAACACTAAAGTTATCTTCATGATAGTGGTTTTGCACAATATAAGATTTTCAGGGCATAATGTTCAAAAGTCTCAGTTGCCCTCAAATTTCAGTGCACTGGGCCAGAATTAAAGAACATAATTATCCGTTGCAGCTACCATTGTATTTAAAGTGCGGGTCTATTTCTGTGCACAATCTTGATGCCAAGAGATATTTTTACCAGAGATATATACAAAAGAATTTACACAACGAATATATTTTAAATGGTCTTAATATATGCTGTTTTAGCCTCAGAGCAGTAACGTCGAGTCGCATATGGTGCAGTTGAGGGATCGTCTTTGTAAATAGACGAATCAACTTCATGAGAAGAAGAAGAATTTATGATTATAGTATAGTGTCTAGTAACCAGATGAAAGTTATGAACTAGAGAAGATGAATAAAGGAGTTCCATTTGAATCACACAATAGAAATAGAATTTGGGAGGGGGGGGCAAATTAGTCCTGCAGATGGATGTTTTTATTGTAGGCCTAAATAATTAATGAACGGCTTCGTGATTAACACTCAGGATTCGAAATATGACATGTGCCCAACCAAAGTTGTGGGACTCATGTATTCATCCCATGAACTAGATCTAGATCTGCATTTTTTCAAGGTATCTTCACCCCTTGGGAAAACCATGTTTTCAAATTTGGCATGTCTTTCTAAACGATTTTGCCTTAACTATAGACTGTTTTCTCATGTAAATTGCATGGAGATTGCTTCATGACCTTGTAAAATTACATTGGCAAACACTGGGAGTTTCATCAACCCATGAGAAAGAGAGCAATATGTTATCAAAATAAGTTACATCATCATTGGGCCTGTTCAACAGCAAACATGTTTTACTTTTAGTTTAATTTTATAGTGTTGAGATTTCACCCATGTCTCAGTAATTATGTTTTTGTCATTCTTTGGTCTTCACGATATTCTCTGATCAAACTTCATGATTATTTCTCACTCCCATGCATTGTTAAAACTCCTAGTGTTCAAGCAACTCACCTGTTTCTGAATTTTTGGCCATGCCAAATTTGGATTCATAGATTCGCCAAGAAGTGAAAATATTTTAAGAAAACTTGACCACAGTGAATCATTGTGTACTATGACATCTATTATATATTTCAGTAACTTGCAACCTTTGGCATGACTAACTGACCAAACTATACACTCTTCAGGCCTTAAATTTTGGCAGGAAGGTGGCAATTGAGATTCAAGGAAGATGATGGCTATAATTAAAAGTTGTTTACTTCAAGCATGTATAATTAAAAAAATAACAGTGTTTATTGCTATGTAACATCTGTATTTTTGCATGTTTCTTTCGTAATATTATAGTACCGTGCATGTCATAAAAAGTAACCGTATCAAGCGTTCAGTTTGGTGCGCATGGGTTCTGAAGCAAGACTGTAGTTTATTACTTTTATTGTATGAGAGAGAGAGATGGGGGGGGGGGAAGCACATGATTGTTTATTCCGGAGCAATGCCCGGTAGGTCATCTAGTTGATAATATTTAGTAATAAGGAGACCTCTGCAACAGTAACACTAACAGAATTAATCCCTGTTTTTTCTGCTATAAGCTATAAATTATTTGAATTTATAATGACAATTGATAATCAAACCTTCACACAGCAAGAGTATTCTTTGAATTCTGAGAGCATATACATACGGCAGATCTTGGGGACACCCACAGTAGAGTCATGTGGGGAGTTATACTATGCATACTTAAAAGCTCTACATATACAAAACATAAATAAAGAAAGTGTACCCAAGTAGACGATGAAGGGCGCAAAGTGACTGTTATCATGCCGACGCGCAGTAAAACCCAAACTCCAACTCAAACATGTACTCTGTCTGCCACAATACACGCCTACCCGCCTAAAAGTTGTGATCTCATCTGGCCATATCTCTGGCTTAGGCCTAGAAATGCTTTCTGTCCTTACTGATTATGTCCTGTGACAGCACACTACACACAGTCAGTTACGAGTGATGACGCATTTCTCGTTGCATCAAATCGTGGGATCTGCCCAGCAGGCTCCTAGCGTGTAGATTCATCAGACATGTGCACGGTCTCATCAGGACCTGTGAATTGGGATGATAATTCATGTAGCACATCACTGGTCGTCATTAATCTCTGCCCTGCATCGTAGGCTCTTTGTCTACCCAAGCCTTACTGACCATGTGCCTACACTCCCTGTATTGCTATCACGTGGTTAGTCTGTTCACATTCATTGAGTGATCAAGTATGGGAAACCACGGGAAACACAATTGCCTCTGTCGCTAGTTTTTGCATCCGACTCTATCTCATTTTGTAATTTGATCAAAACACGGCTACCATCAGCAAAAGAAAATGAATCAATATCAGTATAAAGGCTGTCAGTTTGATATTTCATGTACAACAGTACATTGAAGAACATGACATGTTAACAGGATAGATGACCATGAAAAAAAAAAAGAGAGAGAGAGAAAGGGGGCATAGCCCTTGCCTTGTTTTTTACCCTTTTTTCTGGAATAGAGAGGCCTTTTGTGTAGCATAGGGAGATATTTTTAACAGAACCTTACATCGGGTTGCAGTATTACCAGATTCCATTGCAGTTCATTTATTTCTGTGAGGACTAAAGGCCTGCTGCTTATCCGGGGTGGATCGGCTTGCCCTAGTTTTATGCCCATTTCATGGTAGTTATAATTAGTCTGAGGAAAGAGATTATAAAGAGTGATCAGTTGAACCATTAACATACTTAATAGTGGTTTGAGAATTGTGCGTTGCATCATAGGTGGTACATTTAATGTCTCATTGAGCTTCATTTGGAACGTACCAGTGAACACCAACTAGGTAACCTGTCTTTGATTGATTTAAACTATTTAGCTTTCAGCCCAGCTCCTGACAAAAAATTTCACTAAATTTTGTAAAAATGCAAGGCAAAGTAATGGCATCCTTAGGGAGAAAAATTATTAGCTTCATACTAGCATAAAAAATTTACTTTCCATTGTTTTGCTGATGATAAACATTAAACAGAATAGTGATCATTATATCTTAAAATGGGGAAGGGTTTCTAGATTTGCATTGCATTATCCATCATGCTGTACATCAAATATCAGATTCATTTCTATTTACATGGACACAAAATTCAGTTTTGGAAATTTTTGTATATTTTTCTCTATATAGGAGAGTGGTAGTGTAAGCAAGAGAAGTGCTGCTTTGAGAATTCTGACCAGTCCAAAGCCTGTGAAAAGTTGCTGACAGTCGGAAAGCCACATCCCAACCATGTGGAAGGGAAAAGCACCCATCATGTCCACGGCAGGTGCCATTCCTGTGCGCAATGAAAAAGGTAAAGTGCAGTTTCTTTAGTCTTTTCCTGATGTTGCTACATTCAGAAACTGTCATTTCCGTCAGGATTTATTCAGCAGAGCAGTAATTAATTATTTTTCTTAATTACAAAGCTTACAAATTTGACCAACTTCCGCAAACTTTGCAAAAAAAAAAGGAAAGTAAAGAATAAATTGTGGGCGAGCCCCACTAACCTCATGGAAGTTGCACTGGACCAAATGGAGAAAATCGCAGTGAAACACAAATATCCGATTTCTTGGTGATGTTTTATTTGGTTGATACTGAAGTTCAACCAGTTTTCTACATTCTGTGAAAATGTTAGGTCTCAAATCAGCCTCTAAATATCATAAATATTGCTTTTAATGCCTTTAATTTTGCCTTTGACATCAAATATCACTGCAATAGCGGGGTTCATTGAACTCCCAATAACTTCAAAGTTAATAAGCCTATAGTCACAAAATTTTCACAGGGCGTATATCATTTATATTGGCACAGATATGCAAAATTTCAAAGCCGTAGGTTAATTATAACCGATCATTGCTAGGGAGATAGTAAGGCCACCCATCCCGCAGAGAGCGAAAATTGCTCCTCCATCTTTAATGACAATTTTCTTGGAAGTTGCTTCCATGTTTGACCGGGAGGTAGGTGTCTTTAAAAAGCCATAACTTTGTGTTAAAAAGTAGCACTGCAATAATTTTTACACCACATTAAAGATGAGATTTAATATTTTTTGGTGATTTTCATAACTCAAAATTGAAAAAATGCGGCTTCCTTGTAGGTTAAAGGGGCTCGCTCACAATTCTGCACAACCTTTAATTAGGAAATAAGTCCATCGAATGGTCTGATACTTTCCACGACTGTGATCATTCATAATAAATGAAAAAGTTGCATTTTGTGATATCATTTCATTGTAACATTTCTGTTCCTCGTATGAGAAACTTCATTCTTGAAAATATTCAAATTTTACACAATTATTTCACCAAGGCGTGTTTGAATGTTCTAATGCACTAACACATTAAATTCATTGGCCTCTGTTATTTCAGGTGAACTTACCATGGAAAAGGTGAAAGTCACTCGATATATGAGAGGACAAAGACCAGAGTTTGCCCCAGAAAGTAGCAGTGACGAAGAAGAAGAAGTGGAAGTAAGTGCAGGTTTCCAGGCAAGAGTGCGTGCACCTCAGGTGGAGGATAAGAAGGAGGAAGAGGAAGAGGATGAAGACGAAACTGACGAGACACAGGATCGGCGGATACGGCGTCTTCAGCAGAGGGAAAGACCTGTAGACAGCAGCGATGAGGAAGAGGACAGGTATGATTGCATCAGCTGAAGAGGAAAGTGAAGTTTCTGATGTTAACCTATTCTAATTTTTTTTGTTTTTGTTACAAGGATAAAGGTGGCTGACGGTTCAGAGTCATACAAAAGAACTACTAATGGGAGCCGGTGGCAAACATTCATTCGTATAATGCTTATTATAGGCAAACTGCATTTTTGTGGCTTGCTGAAGGCAAATACAAATGGTAGACCTTGACAGTCATAGTTTATCTTCAATTTTTTTGTTTTTCTTCTTTCAAGTAAGACTGAATTGCAATAATGAAATGTGAATAGATATGTGATAGTCATCACTCATCTTGTTCAGTATAATTGTTCCTTATTGCATTATCATTATGTATCTTTGAAACTCTTTATCTGTTTGTTCAATAGAGTGACACGACATCGCCGTCAAGTCCAAGAGCCAGAGGTCATGGCAGAGGCATCTGAGGAAGAGGAGGATGAAGACAGACCAATCAGGAGGAGGAGAGCAGAAGAAAATGATGAAGCAGATGAAGATGAGGAAGAGGAGGAAGAATTGGATGAAGAGGTAGATTTTATACTGTTTATGATTTCAGTCTGTATTCGTACTCTTTTGGCTTCTCAAATGGGGTAGTGAAAATATTTTATATATTTGACATGAGAACTTAGAAATCGTTTCTTCTGCCACTTTGCATGTTATGGATTTTAAATTACACAGATAAAGAAAGGTAATACTGCCAAATTTAGGCTGTGCTGTTACAGAAACTAAGTGTGTGCATGTTGTTCTTTAGGAAATGGAAGTGGAGATGTTGGCTGGTAGCCTGGTTTGATTGTCTGCATTTTCTGTTGCGAAAAATTTGCTTCTTCTGTCATTTCTGGAGAATTTTTTAATGATGTGAGTTTGGTTGTATGCATGTGAAGGAGCAGAATATTTTAATGGTTTTTTAATGTTATAACACTGATATCTGTCCTCAGGAAATCGAAAGGCGGAGAGCCCTAAGAAGGTTGAAGGTTATACAGCAGAGAGATGAAGAGGTAAGGAAGGTTTATATGAGGTTTATGTTGAACTGTGAACAAGTTTCTCATCTGCCAGTGAGTGTACTCTAATACCTAATTATAGTTATGAAGTAAACCAACTGGTGTTGAAAGTCATGAATTCACACCAACAAGAGATCACTGTTTTTTGTAAGTTTATTTCAGATTTTACGTATATTCAGCCATTGTGTCTTAGAAAGGGACGAGACTTATTTTTATTGAAGAATAAATGTATTATATCATGTAATTGGAGGATTAAAGTGAGTGTATGTGTTTTTAAGTACATTTGTGTGTCGAAACATCATGGGCTAAAATTTCAGTTGTATTTCTCGGATTTATTGACATCGGTTTCTTCATTGTTCCTAAAATAATATTACCCAGTATCTGTGATTCCTTATGGTCACACAGAAAGGATTAATCCATAATCAGGACATTTTTCAGTCTGAGCATCTTATGTTCTCTTATACCTGCAGGAAGTGATGGATGTGGAGGAGGAGAAAAAAGAGGAGGAAGAGTCAGAGGAAGAATCATCTGAATATGAAGAGTACACAGACTCAGAGGAAGAAACAGGACCTAGGTTAAAGCCTGTGTTTGTAAGGAAGTAAGTTGGTTTGTTCTCTAGAATTTCATTTAATTGTTAGTTATAGTGGGTACAACCATGTAACAAAACCTTGGCAATAGAACAGTTAATTTTTTTCCTGCTAAATAAGCTATGTAATAAATTACTTGACTAATGACAGTTAATTATCAAAACACCGGCTGTCACAAGAGTATTAATTCTGAGTGGATAGGGCAGTTTGTGGGGGTGGCCACAATGGAAGCATGTAGGGAGTTATGTACATGTATTGATTGTACTTTGTCACGATATACCTCCACCCACAGACTGATAAATTAACCCGACTGGAAACACGAGCTTGGGGCTGTGTGGTTTTTTACGGAATTTGCCAAGCGGCGACCGTATAACCGACATGGCCGCCGCTCGGGAAATTCCGATTCTAGTTTTATCTGCAGTAGAAATTTCTTTTTATTTGTCAAGATTGGTTGTACATGTATTAATAATGCATTAACTTGCCTGGCCTTTCATTTTATTGTGTACATCTGCCTTTTTTTTTTATTGTTATGAATGATAACAGTATGGACTTTTAGCGACCACTGTATTGTAGCTATGCTGAAGCATCGGTCGCAACCATAAATGTAAAATGGCGGACCTTTCACTGTTTTGTGACGTCACACAATGGGATCATCCAGTCTGGGTATTTTATTAGTCTGTGCTTCCACCTGCCTTGTAAGTTGTGACCCTGGTCTTCTCTCGTTAGGCCTAGTATGCATTCTCTGCTTACTGACTACATGCTGTGACAGACACAGTTAGTTAAATCATCATTCAGTGACAGCAAACTTGTTTTTTTGCCCTTTACACTGGAATAGTGAGACTTTGGATGTAACTTGACATTTTTAACAGAACACTACATCTTGTTGTAGCTAAGTTTCAGTGTACATTAATTTGGCTACCTTTATATTAGAATTAGAAACAGGAATTAGAGACGCTGAAATTTTTCTGGTTCTTTTCTCAGGAAAGACAGGATCACAGTGCAGGAAAGAGAAAGGGAGGAAGCCAAAGCTAAGGAGCTGGAGGTTGAGGTTAAGCGACTGGCAGAGGAGAGAAAGAGACAGACCATCAAAGTCAGTCACTTATGCAGCAACGCAGTCAATGATATCCTACACCATTTCCCAGAATTACTAATTTTCATTCAAATAGCTCAGATAACTGGACGAGTCCGTTCATTTCCAAAATACTTTATAGTTTAAATAAAGGCACAGTACATTTTCAATTGAATCAACAGGTAGTCTTGATTCTAAAACAGTTCGCCGCTATGCTGCAAAACTCCCGTGACTAACATTTGAAAATTTTTACAGGAGTGCCAAAAAACTGATTTTCTTTGGCTTATTGCCACCAGCAAATTCTAAAGACAATGGACTTAATTATTGCAATATTGTTATTTATAGGAATTGAGCCACGAGCTTTTGACATGTGCGCCATTGATTTTCAGACCCAAATAACGAAAAAAGTAATTTTTGCCAAAAATGTTAGTTACGGAAGTCTTGCAGCATAGCGACAATTTGATCACTTTCATTGTCTCATGTGGTTTTTTAATTTTCAGTTACAGTATTCTTACTCTTAGCTCCATATAAGATTTTCTTTGAATAATTACAATATGTTATCTGTCAATATGATTTGATTCAAATTTGATTTCGACAATGTGCTGCAGGGGATTATAATGTAGTAGCAGATAAATGAGAGTAACTCTCGTGGCAATGCAATATTGAAGCCGTACAATCATATGATACAGCATTTAGGCTATGCCTTTCATGACCACAGTCTAGAGACATTTTTAGGCAATCACCTTGGCAGTTAAACATAAAACACATGTATTCTCAGATGGCCAACCAAGAGATGAAGAGAGAAATGGAAGAAGAAAAAAGTTTACAACAAGCATGTGATGGTTTAGACACAGATGATGACAATGATGAAGAAGAATATGAGCTGTGGAAAGTGCGAGAATTGAAGAGGATCAAAAGAGACAGAGAAGAAAGAGAAGCGTAAGTGAATTATAATACACTACAGATAAGTTCTAACAATCAGTACTGTAGAAAATAAATTGAGCATATATACACATGCACTGGATGCAGTTGAGCGAAAAGTCTAAGTGGCAAAAAGAAAAAAAAAACATTTGCAGAATTGTAAGAGTGACAGATTTCAAGGAAATTTAATGTTACATATATATAACTTGAGAATAACTGTAAAAACAAACAAATTTTCAATCTCCAGGACCTTCTTCAGACAAAAATCCGAAAGATTTGCACCTTTCAGTTTTCATGAAGCTACACTCATGTCAGTGATTGGTGGTCATTTCAGCCTTCAAACCAGCCATTTTCTTATACATATTGTAAAGATTGAAGAGATGGTTTCCAGAAAACTCATGGAAGTAAAAAAACTGGCCCCTATGGAGAGAAGGTCAATGTATGAAGCTTTATTATTGCAGACCATTTTTGTTTACAATACATAAAGTGTCAGAAACTGCATCTTATAGCAGGTCCATGAATAAAGATATTTTTCCACATGACACTGTCTTACAGGCAAGACAAAGAACAGATGGAAGTGGAGAGATTACGAAATATGACAGAGGAGGAGAGACGACAAGAACTGAGGCAAAATCCCAAACAAGTCACCAACAAAGCTCCCAAAGGAAAGTACAAGTTCTTACAGAAATACTATCATCGTGGTGCATTCTTCTTGGTGAGTCACAGCTTTAATTCTCAGCCCATTGCCATGTAATTTCATGGGGGTGTTTTGTTTTTTTCCCCAAAAGCATTATCATTATGTAAAATTCTATCATACTGGAGAAATAAACTTCGATAAGTATTGTCATAGTGAATTTTTAGAAATACTCAGACAGCATTGATATGCCTAGTCCTTAGGGAACCGACATGTCAGTTTGGTCTATTCATTAAGTAAGAGAGAGAAAGAGTGCCATATCCTAATGCAAAGTGAAAAATTCACGTTACCAGATGTGTAATCATACCGTGCAATATTGCGGAGGGCATGTCATCATGCTATCAAAGGAAAAAATTTTGCAATAAGTAAATATGTAAAGTGAATTCATTTATCTAAGATGGTTATCAAATAAAGTTTGTGTTGTACTTGTTCTTTGGGTCTTTCTCTAAATGTGGCCATTTGTTATGGAATCATGGTTAAGCTTCAGTGATTGGTGATGGTTTGATAAACATTATTTCAAGTGTTTTGTTGATCTTTTATCTCAGGACAATGAAGAGACTGTGTTTAAACAAGATTTCTCACAGCCAACTCTGGAGGACCACTTTGACAAGACAATTTTGCCCAAAGTCATGCAGGTAAATATTAGTCTGCCTGTTTATTCGTACAAAAACTGGGGATTTGTTACAATATCTCACTAAGTTGCTTTGAAGATATTTGAGGATACTATTTGAAAGCCAATTAATGATAAAACTTACATAATGTCCAAACATTGTAAATTAAGCTCGAAAGCTGATGAAGAAATTTTAAGCAAGTCTTTATGTTAAAATTTATGAGATGAATTTAACAAGTCTTTTATTAGTTTAACTTCCAGGCGATATATTTTTTGTCACTTGTTATAATTTGGTCACAAGATATGCTTCAGCAAATGGGTTACATTCTTCTGAGAAAATGTTTTTGGGAAAACACAGAAATTTGTGACTTCACAGCAAGGCTTGGAACAAAGTTAAAATGTGGTTAAAAAAAACCTAACATATTTTTGTGGTGTTATGTTACCTCTTCATTTTCTGATTCATTGAAATGTTTCTTTGTTGTTTCTTAAGGATTTTGTTTCTTTTGCCGTATATTTTAAACTAAATTCTGAAACAGAAGTACATAACAGTTCCAAATCTTTATCTTTATGAATAGGACAGTGTGTAGAGCTCATTAAAGTGAGCCCTTGGCAGAGTCTGGCCTACAAAGATCATAAAATCTGATTTTGCGAAGTTAGATATTTTAATTTGAAGTCATCACAAAACTGATTACATTTTGATTTACTAGAGTTCAAATTACCTCTGAGCAGTGGTTACCTGTTGCCCCATACAATATCATCTCGTCGCAGGCCACTATCCACACACGTTCAAACACACAGATAACCATGTACCTTGTGACTGGATTGTTTTTTTTTTAAAGAAGCGATGGTATTGTAGTGGTAAGACCTTAAAGTAGCATTGAATGGCTAAAGTAGTCAAGTCTATCTATGGCCAGCTATCACTGTTGTATATCTGTATCTTGATCATGTGTGTGTTAAACTGTTAGGTAAGGATATAATTACTGGAATAGTAAGCATGTGGTGTGATAGTGATACTGTCATCAGTGGATACATTTCAACATGCATGACTATAGTAAGCATACTACAAGAAGAATGTACTACCTGAAGCGCATCTCACCTGTTGGTTGACGCCACTGTCATTAACAGAAATGGAGAGGCTTTGAGACCATTTTGATTTTAAATAAATTCGAATTATGAAAGTTAGCTTCAGTGGACTGTCTCTTGAACTGTGTATTCTTTCTCTAGTTTGTATGTCATTATTGTCATGGAAAGGTTTCACTTGAGCCTGTTGTTTCAGTTTTATGTTGACATACTTTGAAAATCACCAACAAAATACATTATTGCAAAGCTATGTTGTTTTCTTCAGGTGAAAAACTTTGGACGATCAGGAAGGACTAAATACACTCATTTACTGGACCAAGATACTACACAACATGAAGCTCCATGGATGCAGGATACAGCACAAAATCTGAAGTTCCACACTGCTCGGGGAGGTGGGATGAAACAGCACTTTGAGCGACCTTCAACAAAAGTGAAAAAATGAAGTTCTGAAAATATTTGAGATTAGAGGTGGGAGAGAGAGATGGAGCATTGCTCCAGTTGAGAGTTGTGAATGAGAGCAAATGAAATGTATGGATACTGAGTGAACTTGATGCAGAGATAGGGCATCAGTTTAAGTCTGTGAGGCAGCAAATAAGTTTTATTGATTGTTGTACATTTTCCTCAATTTCATGTTTTGCGTGATTGTGTGTAGGCCCTATGAAATGCGTGTGATTTTTGCAATGCCGACATGTTGTACCATAACTGTACATAGCAGAGGGAAAAAGCAAGCATGGTAGGATGCAATGTTTACTAGCATCCTTTCAATAATACTACATTATAAACAATAGTTGTTGAAAAAAGATCTCTTCTTTTTTTTTTCACCCGAAGAATTGTTTGCTTATGTCAATAGATGGGTTATCATAAGATTAGAAAGATTAGAAAAAAAATTCTGCTGCTGTATTTTTACACTGGAACGAGTGGGTCAGTAGTTGATCCTAATGTCATCTTAAATTTTGGGAAACTGTTGAATTAGAAATGGTCTTAGGACACAAGTACAGTGGAGAACAGTTAAACCAAAAATGACTGAAACGAAACTAACGCTTACCGAAGGAAAATAATAATCCCCGATTTTTTTTTCCTCTTGGTCTTTATCATTGTTGTGGAGAGGAGGCCCGAAATCAGATGACAGCAGACATTGTGTTTGGCGCATTGCAAATGACCTTTCATGTAAAACGTATGACATCAGAGAGACAATACTAGTGCCGGCGGAGAGCATTTCATGGCATCATGTATGGTAATGAGATCGGCGGGGCGGCAAGTCTCAATTCTGCACTGTCCGTCCACACGTATATCTCCGTTCTGAGAGTTAGTCCACATTCGCCCCAAATATCCATGCTTCGTGTGTCCCCTACGCCTGAGCAATCGCTCATTCTCAGTTAAAAACAGAGCAAGTGAGGACGTGTTGAGTCTGTTTAGCCTGTGCACTTACATTATTTGTCCTCTATGATAGCGATTTGGGCTGCCTCTCTTGAAACTGGCATTTTTCAAGGCTCCTATCGCTAAACCGAAAACAAACCCATGGTACCTCTGATTTCGGTTTAACCGTTGTCTACTGCATTTTAAATGTAAATACAGTGGAGCCCAAGTAAACCGAACTTGGGTAATACGAGTTTCTGTTAAATAGAGGTGATTTTGAAATGAGTTTTTTTTTTCCTTCATCTCTATTAAACATTTACTGCTATGTCGAGTTCGAACTGCCCCAATTCCGATAAATAGAGTTGATCGAGGGCTCTCATCCTCAATCAGCTCAATGTAAGTTAATGTAACTTCTCATTTCCAGCCCCGTGGCCGTGAAAACCAGTTTCCACAAACACACTGACACAGGCCTGTTCAACAACTCCATGCTTCCCAGCCTTGGGGGGGTGGGGGGGGGGGTAGAGGTACCAAAAATGATGCAATGGGTAGGTTGCAGAGCCTTCCTCTTTCGTGTCTGTCCCAACCAAGCGAGAAACATGCCGCGGAGGGTGGCAGGGGTACGGGTTGGGGTCCCTGCACGCAGAGTCATTCTGCCCCAATGACCAATGATATCAGCCAACAATACAGTACGCGAGATGGTGCTGGCATTTTTAATTTATATCCAGTGAATTAATCGATTGCTGACGTAACAACAGGTAGATCTACAGCCAAGACACGGTATACCGTAGAACATAAATTACACACAGTTATGCCGTGCGGTGTGCCCAAAGAGGAGTATAGTAGACTACTACTAGTACTAGTACTACACTTTGCAGTGTGCCCACCTTGCTCACATAGAGCCATTCTAGTTCACACTTGTGTAATGCTCGCTAAGCATCACATGACTGTATTCAAAAGTAAAAAGTTATGGCAAGGGCCCTGGAGGAACAAAGACCTCACTTTCACGAGGTTCTTAGCACTTCAGTGTTTACACATTCACCACACTATACTCGATGGGGAGGGGGGACGAGTACGGCATTGTTACACTGCGTAATACAGTGGACCATCATGTTTAACGACACTGCTAATAACGAGAACTTTGCCTATAGCGAGAACATTTTAAATCCCCGTTTTTTCTACTATATAAGCTATATATTAAAATACTTGAATAACGGCAATCGATAATCACGACCTTTGCTATAGCGAGAGAATTAATTCTCAGTGCATACGGCTAATTGTGGGAGCGGCCGCAGTACAGCGTGTAGCGAGTCAGACATATAGTGTTCTTTGTCTGTTACTGCACGCCCATCCGTCTAGTCACCTCTCACTCAGGCCGACAATGCTTTGTTTCCTTACTGACCACGTGTCATGACAGCGCATTACACTACCCCCCTCGCAATCAATAAATTTACATTTGCCCGCCTGCCCACCCGTCCAATTGTGTCTTGCGTAGGCCTAGCAAGCGTTGTCTACTTGCTGACCATGTGCCGTGACAGCACTGTACACCATCACCAGCGCAGTCAATAAATTTATGCCCGCCCACCTGTCCAATCATGTCTTGCATAGGCCTAGCAAGCGTAGTCTACTTCCACCACCCACGCACACAATATATTTACGCCCACCACCCGTCTAATCATCTCTTAAGATCTTGCTTATACCAAAGAAACTTTGTTTTCTTACTGACCGCACACTGTGCCATCACACACGCAACCAAAAAAAATTAACGGTAGTGATTTACGCGGATCAAAGACCGTGCACATCACAAGTAGTGACCAGAGAATGCACGTGTCTGACGAAGCTACACGGTTGTAGCCTTCATGGCCAGCCCCAGTGAGTGATGAGTCATCACTTTGTGAGGTGGCTGCGCATAGTGTGCTGTCACAGCAAGTGGTCAATGTGGAGAGAAAGCATACATATTACTAGGCCTACGCAAGAGATGGCCAGGTGGGGCCACAACTCGCAAGGCAATTATTACTCGCAGCACGGTCTTTGATCGTAATTGATCGCCACGCGGTGTATGCTGTTTGTCTACACCGGGCTTCCTGACTACATGCCTACACGCGTCACAACCATGCGACCAATCTATAACTCGTCTGCCTCTAACTTTTGGACCTGTCTCTCTCGTAATTTGATTGAAACATGGCTACCGTCAGCACATAAAGACGAAACAAAACAAACAAACAAAAAAAAATACCAAGATCTGCCGTCAGATTGATATAACAGTAAATTATGTAGGCCTACGTTGATCGACAGAACAAGAGAGGTAACCATTATTTTTCATGGTTCCTCCCTTGTTAATGTTAGCGTGTCCTGCACATAGTGGGGGTATTTTAACCCCTTGTCTTGCCTTTTTGACGCTTTCCTGGAATAGCGAGACCTTTGGTATAACGAGATATTTTTGGTGGAACATGACCTCTCGTTATAACCAAGTTCCACTGTAGTAATAGTAATTCCACGCCACCGATAGCAAGTTGGGATTTTATAACGCAGTAGGCCTGCGGTCTCGCATTTGAACATCGCACGCAGGAGAATGTCTTTATCGATTGACAACGTCACATACAATACATGCGGCCAAGATAAAGACAGTTTGCTGACCAGCAACTACCGCTAGTACCAGTCTAGGCCATTCAATGTTACTTTTTTGTTTTACCGCTACAGTAAGGCCACTTCTAAAGAAAAAAAAGTACATGTATATTATAATGTAATCGAAAGATCTCATGACTCATACAGGTTCCTTTGCGTTTTGTGTGTGGGTGGGGGGGGGGGGGGGTGTGGGTGTCGCAAAGCGAAGGGATGTAATTACACATTATGGTATGGGGCAAACTGCAAAACAATCTGCCCAGAGGTAAACCGAACTTTCGTAAATCGAAGTATAATCCATTTCCCGGCGACTTCAAATTATGCGGGCTCTACTGTACCTGTATTTACTGTGTTGTGTATAAGTTTAAGAGATGTATGTGCCGGTACTGTATGCATGTCAGCTGTTTTGTTTTTTTTTAAAAGAAAGATGTAATAAAATTTCAACTTCTAATTTTGTGTTACATTGTGCACAAAAGGTCAAGGCCAGAACTTGAATTCATAACTTTATTCATTCTCCAAATGGTTTCACTGGTTGATTCAATACAAAATATACTGGCAATGCATAGAAACAAGTACAATGTAGTAAATTTACATCTTTCACAAGTAGGCTTATTTGATTCAGGTGCAAATCAAATTCAAACTAAGAAATACTTTTAAAATGAACCTTAATAATAATACAAATATCCTGCAGTAATGGTCAAAGTTTGATGGACATTAAAATTTTGTGTTAGCTCAATTAAATGATAAAAAAGGGGCAAGCAACTGAAAATGTTTCACTTTCAAATCTGAAAGCGTAAAAGCTTTCTGACAACTTCCTGAGGTGCTGCATTACTGAGATTTACAAACAAAAAAATTCATCCATCCTGAACACGGCAGTCTTGACTAGTCCAATAAACCAACCCACCCCATACATGATCCTGAATCTCATCTCTCAAGAAAATATTTTGTTTCTTCATGACAGATTTAGTCATCATCCTGGGAAAATTAATTGACTTTTCATATATTTCCCTATCAAACAGCCACTTAATTAAGTGTAGTGATTCCATAAAATTTAATTCTTTGCTAGACAGGGTTAGAAACATGAAAAAACTTAACAAGGAAAGTCCTTATTTGGCAGTGAGATTCAGCGCGAATCAAATGGAAGACAGTTTGTGGGTAAAAAGTTGATCTGTGATCACTGGAAAAGAAAGCACCAATGAAATTTTCAATCAAGACATAATCTTAGAACAAGCCAAATCAACAGATGGACCAATATAAACCGTCAAAAATTTTTATTTACACAGTTGCATTTGTGTGCTGATGAGTCTTTCTCTTAAATATTGCTAACTGCCCAAGTTTTGTATCCCTTTTCTTATATAATAAATTATTTAGTTGATATTAAAGGGGGCCGCGGGTCCTGAAATCGAAATTAGGCTTAAAAATACCGATATCGCGATTTTGTACTTTTCGGTTAGTTTATCCATTTAGGAACAGTATTTTACTAACCAAATGTCAATTTTGAATGTTTATAACCCTGAAATATGCCTTTTAGTGAGGTAGGGGGTCAAGAAAAAGGCACAAGAATCATGCCATTGGGCTGCAAAATTAGCCCTAAATAACATCTTAGTGTCACTATCAAAACCCCTAGGCTACTCCTCTGTACACATCTGTCATAAGCCTTCGGTGGTCTGGAAATCATTGTTGAGGCTCAGCACACCAGTAATGATGACTTCAGCAATGTGTAACACGTTTCAATAACATTTTTATTGAAAAAAACTTTCAAATGTGATTTTTCTCGAAATTGCACTTTTGATCAGTGATTTGTGAACTAGTTTTTTATAAATTTATTGACCAATTGGTATAAAATTTGGCTAACAACATGTTTAAACAAATCAAAAAATTCATACAGAAGGAAATTTGTTTAACTTTTCATTTTTTTTTTTTGGTTGAATTTTTTTATGATAGAAAATAAGAAAAAATGGAATTCTGCTACATACCATTTTCAAAAATTTATAACAAAAGATCTGTCAGAGATATCAAAATTCCCTTCTGTATAAAGTTTTTAATTGGATTTACTAAGACATAAAAGAAGTTTCAAATAAATCCAGTAAAATTTGGCAAAGCCTATCTATATTGAATTTGGTACTTTTTGGGGACTCAAAATCCAAGATGGCGGCGCATCCATGGCAACCGTGTGACAAACAAATTTTTTTACATTTTTTTCCTGCTAATTCAGACATCCTGAATTCGATTACAATAGTTAAAATTGTCAATTTCTCATAATAACAAAAATCGCCTTCAGGACCCGGGCCCCCCCTTAACATCTGAAATATTGTACTCCCCTTTACGCAAAAGAAAAATGTAATTCCTTTCAACAAATTTTACAGATGCCCAAATATAAAATGTCATCATACGGTTAGTGACATTATATCTTGTACATTCTTCACCATTCAAGACTCTTTAAAACCCTCTAAATGTATTGCATATAACAAAGGACTTACTGCTCTGTACATGTGTTTTGTAATGCGACATCAGACATCTTGTACTTCTTAGGTACATAAACTGGAATTTTAAAAATCCCTGTCTGCTCGACTTCTCTCCCTAATTTTCAATTGTAGAATGACTGGGCACACATAATACAGTGGAAAACGGTTACACTGAATATGGCTAAACCGAAAGAAAACAGGAGTCCCCAAATTTTTTCCTCTTTATCTTTGTTAACAAACTAGCGCTAAACCAAAAATAGCCCTATTGTTATCCGAAAAGAAAATTGCTGGGTTCAGTGGCTAGTCCACTGTGATTCACCATAGGCTAAGTCAAGTTACTATACCATCATTCCACCCCTCCCTAATAATTTTTAAAAAACTGAACAGAGCATGCTTTGTTCTGAATGATCGTACAGGCCTACATAGGGACGGCAGCACTACAGGAGTAGGGGAGAGGGAGGGAAGCCTATAATCTCGCTGGTTCAAAATTGGACGGCGGCAGACAAGACTTTTGGTGCATCGCGGGTGACCTTTCGTGTAAAATGTATGACATCTGAGAGACAATAGTGTGTACTAACAACTGTGGATGGTGGTTCTGTACTGTCCGTCCACACTCATGTCTCTCTACACTGGGTGTTAGTCCAAATTCACTCGCATATCCACTCTCCATGTCCTTAGGCTGAGCAATCGCCCGTCCTCATAATCATTTTAAAAAAACTCACAGCAACGGAGGACATGTTGAGTCTTTTTTTTGCTTACGCGCTTACTTGATTTGTCCTCTTCAATAGTGATTTGGTCTACCTCCTATCGGTAAACCGAAACCCTGTCTAAACCGAAAACAAACCCCTGATCCCGCCGTTTTCACTTTAACCATTGTCTATTGTATTATTAATCCTTATCGGTATAGATCTATAGGTATCTTCTGACCTGCTAGTTTAATATACCAATATACATGCTTCCGCTCTCAAAAGTTGAAAAAAAGCTGTACTTGTGCACATATACATTACTGGTATTAAATATAGTATAGCACCACAAACAAGGCTTACATCATTTTACTTCACAAGTGTCCCCCAAAAGACAAATCTTGTTGGAGTTTAAGTACATGTATACTGCAGTTTACTCAAAAGGCACATCTTCACCAGTTCCTTGGACATGTACAGAAACAATTTTCATTTCACTTAACTAATGAAAAATACATGTATGTACAACTGAAAAGAATTATGCCATGTATCATTAACATCTGAAGTTGGTGGAGATGAATGACCACATCTGAATCAACTGATTTTCACATACCACAATTTTTTTTATAGAAGTGTGTATGCGTGTGGAAACAATATGCGTTATAAATAAAGACATGATGCATTTACTGTTTCCTGTCAAAATCAGTGGCACAAGCATGCCTTCAGCAGCAAACAGGTCAAGGACACTGAAGTCAAGAAATGTTAAGCAGTTTCAGAAAAGGGACTTCATAAGGAAGACAATAAAATTCTAAGAGCAGTTTCAGTCATAGACATAGTCATACTGTACCACTTTCTCTAAGTTACATTATGACAACCTGGTGGCAACACAGAGTAAGACCACAGTTATTTCTGTCAATTACGGTACCATAAATATTTCATATGCATGCATGTATAATAATCCAATATGACCCCTCCTCTTCAGTGCTGAAAATGAGGGTAAATGCTACTTGCGTATACAATGCAACCCCTGATTTTGCAATACCTCAACAGGTCTATGTAAAACATTTGAACAGCTGAAGCAATATGTAAAGACAATTTTCATGCTCAATCTTAACCAGTCTGGTCAGCCTAACCTATAGTTTGTGTTCTAATAATTGACACATTATGTTAATCCAGCTGGATAGGTAGGGTCATCTTGAACTCATATATCGACAGTGAAACTCGCAAACAGTGCACAGACGTCATTGCCTAACATGTCAGGGGGGTCATACTAAATAACATCACATCATGTTTACCCTAGTCCTGCGGGAGGCCACTATATTGGCCTCCCCACGCAGCCATTATTTTGTCCGATACGCTTAACCACGGGAGGCCACATTTTTGTATAGCAATGGTGCACTTCGCGCTTTGTTTATTCAGTTGCCAAGGCTGTCGCTGTTGTTTTTTTTCCCCACACTATATTCGCGTGTTTATCTATCCTGTCACCCCTACTATATCTAACAAAATGGTATCGTCCGATTACGTTTATTACGATGCAACTATTCATCATACTCGTGTAATAGTACTGACGGTCTGAAGTTTGAACTGGGGAAAATCTTGGGGAAACCTTTACTTTGATGCAGGTTGTCGTCTACATGTGAAATGAGAAGAAAGGGGCCATGTGCGTATTTGAGATGCCGTTCTACGTCTGTAATTATGAATTCCGATGTAATATTAGGGCATGCTGCATAAGGGCGTCTGTCAGTAGGTTTTTCATCAGGGAAAACTGGGAGAAAATGACCAACTTTGTTGTTGGTCGTTGTCTTTATTTGATGTGGTAATTAGAGAGAAATTGTGTTCCTTTGGTTAAACCACTTTTCAGTACAGATATGTGCTCTACGACCTGGAAATCCCTATCTAAAACTAACATTATAGTAAGTGGACGCTTTACATAGTAGAGGAGGGAGAAGGCAATGTTACGATACATGTGGTTAGTAAATTAAGTGAATGGCTTAAAAATTAATTTGTTCACCTGAATGGCCTGACTAAGGGACAGAAAAAGCGCAGAGGTCTTGGGAAAATGATAAAACGTGTTAAACGGCATATATAAATGCAGAAAATTCTGGATTTGGGCCTTCCATTTCACAATAAAACCTACTGCATATCATCACAAGTACTTTATCCAAATATCATAGGGGTCCCTTACGATCTATCCACCACTATTATTGTTATTGCGTCCTGAAGTATACACGATACACGTGTTCACAAGGACCTGATTGACCTGACCACCGAGGTTATCGGCAACACGCGAACGATCGGCTGACTGGCCGCTGGCTATCCCCGCATGGGGCGTTACGTGGACGAGTTCACTCAACGCGGGACGAGGGTTAAGATTATGTAAACTAGGATTATTTTTTATAAGGAGGGAGGGGGATTTTTTTGTGGGTAGGACTTCTTGTATTGGGGTGTGTGAAGGGTTACTGTTTAAAAAATGTATATATTCAAAGTAATGATGAAACATTTTAAAAGAGAATGCTCTGTTTCATTATAATTATAACCAATACGGGCAATAGTACATTACTAGATCCATCTAGATGAAAGTTGAAAGTCAACATAAAGACATCAAACCCAAAGAGACACTATACATGTAGTACTGGATCCAGCCCTTCCATTTACATATGGGTAAAAAATGTTACTCTTGAGTACAATGCGATCCCTGATTTTGTAAGACTTGGGTGGGTGTATGCAAAACAGTTTCGACGGAGCTGAAGAAAACCTAAACATAATTTTCACGTTAATTCTTAAGCAGTCTGGTCAGCCCAATCTGGCAATTCAATGTCATAATCAGAAAGTTGCTTTAATGGATGCCTGACACCTATTATAGCCAATTCTCCCTCCCTCCTCCACCTTCCCACTGGTCACACTCGCATCATGTAGCACTGAGCCTAAACTAACAATACTAATAATTATAATAAACATCGAACATCTGCGGTGACCGGGGTGAGCATGGTATTTGACACCTTTGCAGACTTACTGGCGCCAACTGTCTTTACTCTGTGTCCCATGAAAACGATTGAATCTCTATTGCGCAATTTAAAAAAAAAAAAAAGTAAAAAAACGTGGCCACAGGTTACAGTATGTCCACATGGGTAACCCGTTTGCACTTTCTCCCTATTGCCTGACCCAACTAAAATTTGTGGCCCTGTGCATTTTACGACATCTGTTGCATCATTTACCATTATACTGGATAATCGATCCACCTGCTGAATAACACATCGCAATATATTTGAGCTTGCATGAGTGCTAGGAAGAGGTAATGCCAGCAGAATAAAATTTGTAAAATCCTACACTCAAGTCAAGCGCCACGGGTGTACGCTGGGAAGGTGACATAACAGGTGTAAGCATGGTGATGCAGACACAGAACACTGGCAGGTATGAGCTGTAGCGAAACAGCAATTACGAAAGATGACAGCATGCATTTGACCATGACACGGATTAGGAAAAATCATGCAAAGCATTTTTTTTCCCTCAAATGGTCTCGAAAATGAGATCGCAGAGTTAAGATGGATTCCAAGATGTCATGCTAAGCGTTTTTTTCCCTTGGAACTGAGGCATTGGGAAAGGGATAAAAGAAAAACAACGCACAAAAAGAAGATCACGTAAAGCGCCTTCATGTTATGTGCAGTCGACTAAGTCCAATGCGATTGTTTTGAGAAAATCTCAAAAAACTACTTTGCTGTTCAAAAAACAACCTGAGAACCATTCGTGTTAAACAGTTTGCACACATGACTAATACAAGGGTTTATAATGGTATAGAATATTGATGTAGATGATGCACAATCATCTTGTGGTGTCATTTAACAAAAAGTCAGAGTTGACCCACCTTTGGACTTCACACCCTTTGCGAGTTTCACCATCGATATAGTGCGACTCCCCAAACTAGCCCTGTAAGCAAGATATAAAATTTTCATATATATAACTGCAAGATTTCAGGTGGCACGAATCGGAATATTTCTCAACCAACCATTGTCATATAATCTGGCAATGTTTTCACTTGTTCAATGGCACTGAAATTTATCGTTACAGGAAATACAAACCCTACCACAGACAATATTCTTTACATCCAGTGAATTCGGAAGGAAAAATAAAAAATAAAATAAGGTTTGTTCAAAAGATGACAAAGTGATCCATTTTGGCGGTGGGTTAGCTTTTTTTGGTCAATATTGACTCGCTGCTGGTCTAAAAATAATTCATGCTGAAAAAATATTATCATTATGTGCACTGAGCTGGTGAAGAGTGCAATGAGATTCAAATGTGGGCTGAAACTTTCAGCAACATACTGTAACACATCTTCTTGCATGAAGAAATTTTAACAAAATCAGTTTGAACATAATGATACCATTTACAAACAATATCTAACAAAAATTAATAAACAAAAATTGAACACAATGCATTGCATATCTGTGGTTAAAAGAAAAGAACACAAAAACATGAACACAATATGGTATTGGACCCTGAGCCAGTCCATGTATACACAAACTGGGAGCAAAATTTCATTGATTAAAAAAAAAAGCAATCCTATTACATATGTTTAATCTTAAAAAAAAAAAATAATAATAATAATAAATTTGATCACCACTTCAAGGTACAGATCATTTCCTACACAGCCTTAGCACTGATTTCCCCCACCGCTTCACAAATAATCATAAAACCTTTCTGCAAAAGCTCAGGTAAGTAGACTGCAAGAAATGTACAGGAATGATTGCTACCCCTTTTATTTAAGGTGAAATACAGCAGGACCCAGACAATCGCAATGCAAGAAAATGAATCACTTTCTAGGTAACAAATTATTTCTCTCCACCTTGCACACCAAACTAAAACAGCCATGGCCAAAAGCCCAATTTTGTTCCATACAATTTCCCCTTTGATACTTTTCTGTCCCTCTAACACAAAGATGTGCAAGGGACTATCTCAGTTTCTGATGGTGTGACCAGTGGCAAAAATGACAAGTAGATTACATTTTGCTGTGGAATGGGAGAACCCATAATCACTTAAATGTTTGTTAACTGACAGAAATGAAAGACCTTTGACTGTCCATATTATTTCCACATTCAAACAACAAATACTTATGCCATTCTGGAAATTCGGATGCTCAGGATAAAGACAATGGGAGTTGAACGGCTGCAATTTTCTGAGTCCTACTGTACAAGCATTTAAAGTTCTTCTATATTACTCCTATCCCGCTGTCCTGTTAAAGCATGCCCTTATCACTGACACTTGTAGACATCCAGATAAATGTTCGTGTGCAAGCAATTTTTGTTTAAGGCACTGGTTTGAACATTCCATATACACACTTCAGTTTTGTTCTCTCTTCAAATGTATTTCCATTGCAAATGTTTACATGAATTAATAATCCAGGTGGCACTTTTCAGGCTTTAAATAAGGCACAAGACATGTTCAATTTGTTCAAGTACATCAGGATATATGTACACTGTTGTTCACATAAAGGACATTGAATACATCTAAAAAAAAAAATATAATAAAAAATTTGGGAGGGGGAAAATTGCAGTAAAACAAAATACACTACAAATATCAGTCACATTACACTGATTCTGTTTAAAATATAAAGATGTAGACAAAGAACACACACCCATCCACATTTTCTTTCTGAAAGTAAAAGTAAATGATGAAAAAATATTCATGCACAATGAGAGCAGGCGGCATATACACAAACCTGCTCGCTGTTAACTCAACTGGGTGCTGAATACAGTCCCACTTTCATGTGAAAGTTTCCCGTTCTTTTGCCACATATTTGTACTTGCTTATCACCAGCACCACAGAGGTAAAAACCACATGTCGTGCTCTTCAGAGCAATTTATTTGTAACTGGTGCCCCACTTGGCACCTCCTCACCTTTGGTTCCTAGTAGCCGTTTGCATACAATGATGGCCACACCCTGGGAAACAGCTTTGAATGAGTGTAGCCAACTGGCCTACCACCCCATGTGAATAAGGGACGTCCACTTTAGCATGCAAAGACTGGCGGGGGGGGGGGGGGGGGGTGTGAAACTACCAGCGTGGTCCAATGGCCAGAAAGGTGGTTTCAGCAGGTGTTGTGGCGCACAAAGAGCATGACAAGACACAAGGAGTCCTAGATATCCACTACAACAGTAGGGATCACCGGTTGCACCAGTGGGTGATGTTTCCTTTTGCCTAAAGAGCGGGGCTGGTCACATGCAACAACTCTTCCACTCAGAACCTCACGCATTGGTGTCTGTGCAAGTCACCCCCTCCCCCAACCTCAACCCCTGCAGCGATGGGAGAGTGGCAAAAAGGGTCCAGTTGAGGTAACTACTGAAAGTCTTAGTCATAAGCCTAGTAGGCAGCAGGTATACTTTCCTCTGGAAGGAAAGACCGTTTTCAAGGATAGAATACGTGGAGTTGGATTTGCCATCGTCTACTCTCCTGAAGTAGATTTGTTGCCTTCCCATTGGTATTAATGAAAAGCTCATGAAGCTAGCCTGCCTATCAGCAACAAGTGCTTTATCGCCATCAGACTCATCTACGTCTCCGCCATCACAAGCATGAAGCAGACCAAGAGTATTTATATGCTGACTCGGACACTCTGCTACATGTTAGTCCTGCCACCAACAAGCTCATAGAGCCAAAGACCACGATCAATGGAGACGGGTGATTGGGAAGCAAGGAGTTAGGAAACTGAACAGCAATGGCTTCCTACTAACTGTTGAGCAAATGCACAAAGTACAACCTGCTTATAACTAACCAACACTGGGTTTGGGAAGACTGACATTCAGCCTGGGGAAAATGGAGGTCCGCATTCAAGCAGCCCCAAACACAACCCAGCCCCAGCCCAACATCCAGCTAAGTATCCAGGCAGCATGATCTCTACAGACGGATCAGTGGATAAAGATATCACACCCAGAATCCAGAAAATCTGTCAAGCACTTGGAAGACAAGAGTGAAGGTTCTTCTATGGGAAGAAACCAGGCTGCCTACAAAGATCCAAGGTCAACAGAGCAGTTCTTCACTGCTCTTCGGTGTGAAGCATGGATCCCACATGAGCAGCACATTAGACAGCGAAAACAGTTCTGCGCAAAGATCATGAGCGTCCACTGGCAGGACAGGGTCACAAACTCAAGTGGTAGTGCACTGAACTGGCCTGTCAAGTATCGAGTTGGTGTTGCCGAATGCTCAGCTATGCTGGACTGGCCATGTCATCAGAATAGATGGCAGTCACATTTCCAGACAGCTAATACTTGCAGAGACAGGGACCCAAACTGGGATACAAGGACACAAGTGCAATCTGAGATGAAGTGGCAATAAGCCACTACTGCGAACAGACCAGGATTGGGGCTACTCATTCACAGAGCAACAGCTACTCTTGAAAAGGGCTGGTGACTTTTGTCTTCAAGCTGCGAAGACAGCAGCATCCGCCTTAATCTACACCTGGATCATCAATGAATTAAGTATTTGATGAGAGCCATCACCACACCAGCATTGCCATGACAACGCCAGTGATTCTCATTATGCTAGCTAGCATAACACACACACTTTCACAGCAATGAACCACACACACCAAATTCCAAAACACCAAAGTGACAATTGCCTCCAGCACCTCTATCACTTAGTACAAACAGTGGATTGGATAATTGAAAGACAAGCAAATACAAAAAAGCAAAGAAACCCTTCACACAAAAAAGGTCTAAGCTGGTTTCTCGTGGCTTTTTGCATCTGATCACAGGCAAAGATATATTTATGACAATGCTTTTTTTTTTTCTTTTTAAAGACAATTTTGCTAAATATTTGGAGTACCTTTGATACATTCATTACATCTGATGAGACAATCAGATTAAGAGACAAATTCAAATAAAAAAACTAAACTAGCAGTGGTGTCACGCAGCTATTTCAACTCTGCATAGAAAAATCAGTTTCCTTGTTACTGTCTTTCACTCGAGGTTTTTTGTTTTGTTTTTTGTGAATAACTCTAAACTGTTCAAAATGACAATTTTGTAATCGTTATACCAAAACTTTAGATAATGTAGATCTAGTTGTGAAAATTGCCGTTTTCTCAACTGTTCAAATTATTTCACCATGCAAGAAGTTTTTTGACATTCAACTTGGAGGCTTCATTACTCCTCAACTTTGGCCTTGTCAAGAGCATCTTAAAAAATCTTTTGTAACTTAATTCCAACCCACCCAACCATACACACCACCCTCACAGGAACAACCTGCTGGATTTCTGCAGAACTTCAGACTAGTTGATCTGTCATTAAAGCTATTCACAAAAGACCAATATGTGCAGGGCCATTAGAACATTCTGTCCGCCTGAAGTCTCCTTGCAGATGTAAAGACAGTCACAACATTTAGCCTAATTAAGTAGCCATTGCTTTTAAAAAGAGTAACTATAGTAACAATACATATATTTGGAAAATGTTTGCCTTTCCAGCATTATTGCTTCCAAAAGTTACCCTGCATAAAAATAACAAATCTCTGGGAATCCACTAGCATGTATCAATCTGTGTAACTAAGCTTAATTGTCATCCTCATCACTAGCAGCTTCAAACATAGCAAGCAGGTTCTTTCGCTCAATGCCTTGTTTTGGTTCATCCCAGTCCATCTTAGGTGGGGTTCCTGGTCGATTATCGACTGGACTAGATTGGGGGTCTGTGCTCACTGGGGAAGAACTGTTTGTGCTTGACAGGGTATTGGCACCATTGTCAGTAAACAGTGACCTGGGTGATAGAAATTTTTTTTTTTTAATAAACATATGGGAGAATTGTTTTTGCCTATGGGTTTCAGTATTCTGACATGGCTTTATGTACTACATTTTATGACACCAAATATGTTGTTAAAACTTGTGATATGCAGACCTGCCAACCAAATATCCATTTCAATAAGAAAGGATACCAGTGCCAAATAATAGTTTCAACTATCAACTACAGTCGAGCATGCGAAACTCGAACACACCTAAGTCAAAATCACGGACCCCACGAACAAAGATCTAGGTCCCGAATTTATTTCTCAATATTCTTTGTAGTTATTTCATGTGCACCTCGCCAAACCGTTTTTCCTGCTGAAGTATGATCTACGTAGCCTGGAAGTAGAAAAAAAACAAAACCAAAATCAGAAACTTCATTCGGTTAGCCGTAGCACAGCCTAGTGGTGGCAAGATGGTGCATATTATTATTATAATACACCCCCCCCCCCCCACCATAAAAATGGCCACCGAAACACCTGAGACGACCAATGCAGGCAGGAAGTGACCTCTTTTTTTTCTGGTCTGTCCCGCGCTCATCGGTACGACAGAAAAGTAAAAGAGAAAAATGGTGAGTTGTGTTCACCCTTCAGTTTATTTTATCACTGTTGGGCTTGACTTGTCCTTATCGCAGCACTTCCGGAAGAGAAAGAGAAAAGTGTTCGGACACAAGGTCGCATGCATTATATTATACCAACATCACATTACTGTCGCCGTGCGACATGTTTAAAAGTGCTTCTCTTTCAAGTGACCACGGAAAAGGGGAAGGGGGAGATCAAGGGAGGCAATCCATGGTACATGTTGTCAGCTGCATTAACTATTATTTAACTTGAATAAACAACAATAATACTTAATGGTTAATGTTTCACATATTCCTAGAAATACGGCAAAGTCGAACTAGATGAAGCCACCCCAAAGAATTCAAGTTTTCCGGCTCGACTGTAGTTATGACTGCCATAGAAAGGAGTGTTACACAACCGTCCATCACAGGTCACAATACTGATTTCAAGTGTCACCATCTCCACTCTCATCCACACCACTGAACAGGTCTCTAGCAGCGCCATTAAGATTATTATCACTATCTATGTCATGCACATGCTCCCCCACTGTTTTGGCCACAAATACTGGCCTAAAAGTTTCACTACTTAATGCCATGATGATGATGAAATGAAGCTCAACCAGAATCACAAGGAACGTGCAATAAAACAAAATGCTCAAACAACACACGTGATTGTAAACACAACGGCACTTGGATATTCCGGGACTTCTCTGCAACAAATAGAAATTGATTGGGTTTTCTCCACTTGCTTGAAATCAAGCTCAGGCGTCACAGGGATTGACACTGTTTCATTTTCATGGTAGTCTGGGGATATTCCCAAGCCCAGAACTATTGCAGTAAAGGCAGGATTCATATTGGCATGGGTGAAAGCAGACAAGTTCTAAAATCTGAAAACCTTCAAGAGTATTTTTCAGTTTTTGAGTACTCTTGTAGGCCCCTACATAATTAAGTTTGGTATGGGGCTAACATTTTAGGTCAGCAGGCAATAGACAATTTCACAGAAACCAGGGCCATCTTGGATGGTGAGATTGCTGTAACTAACGTGTGGTGCTGTTCATACCCCTTGAATAAAAAAACAATGACTGTTTATTGTCCTGATGATGATCCACATTACATGCCACCCTTCACTTACTTTGAAGCATCATTCTGCTGGCCAGCATGATGCAGGATAAAAATACTACCAGATCTAAACTGCAAATCACCACAAATATAATGTGTACACTAAATCATTTAAATGTGACCATCAGTAAGAGCTGAAAACTGACACAAGCAAAGCCAGTTTCTAGCATTCTTGCAAAATTCTTTTCTCTTTCAACCACGGGAGGGGGGACAAAAATTTCTCCTCGTGATCTCCCTCGCACTCTAAATCCAGGACAGTTGGCAGGTCTGAATACAGTGGCAAAAATGGGCAGAATGAAAGTAATAAGAGAATAAAATTTAGACTGACAGACCTTTCGGAACCAGAAAAGATTCCAAGTCAAACACATACCTTTTTATAGGTGAACCATTCAAACTTGAAGTTGCCGGTCGTCTGCGGAGAGCTGGTGTTGTGAAGGCACGACGTGGTGGGGGAAGGCTGTGAATAAAATCACTTTCATAATGTTTCCGTTTATAGAACCACTTTAGGTTTGGAATATTTGTGCATTCACCAATCAATTGCAATGTAAGGTAACTTACACAGAATATGTTTAGAGTCCAACTGGACAAATGCTTTCCACCTGCTGGATTTTGTCCTGATAAAAAACAAGAAATGCCTGAAGAGCCTTCTCCCATGGACTGATGTAAACTAAACTAAAACTAAATGCAGAAATCTTCACTTCTTCTTGACTCACCTGGGCATAGCAAATTTCTCTGATGAAACAAGATGATCTGGGACTGAGTTGTCTGAACCATTATCCTCCATTGAATCTGAAATTGAAAAAAATAAAAATAATAAAGCACTCAAAATCAACAGAAATAAATACATAATAAATACATAATTCTAGACACTGAAGACATTGCTCAGCTGCTATTTAAGGAAATTTCACGAACTTGATTTTGCTCAGTGGCTATAAAACCATCACAGCACCACCATTTAAAATTAATCTTTTTTTTTTGTTGCCACTGAAAAAAAAAGAAAGAAAAAAAGCCAGTCGCATTTGTCAGCAACTTAGTAGAGCATTACTGATATCACCACATGAAGTTTTGAACTCAACAAAACGATTCTACACTACAAATATGATTTATGTTTGACATTAATATTGCAAATTCCCTTGGCATCTAACTATGAGATAAGCACCAAGCTACAAGAATAGCCTCAAAAGGCACTTGGGTAAAAATACATTAGAGCAGTGTTTCTCAAACTTTTTTGCTCCACGCCCCAATTCACATTTCAAAAACAAAAATTGCACCCCACCATGATCGAAGGAAGTTAATAATGTTGTAAACAGAATATATCTCTATGCCCCATTAACGCCCATGCCCCACCTTGAGAAACACTGCACCAGAGAATAACAAGGTTCTATCTGTTGTTTAAAATAATTATGTCAAAGCAAACTTTGTCCTCAAGTCACAATATACAACCTTTGAAGGATATTCCTATACATGAAACTGCAGTTTTAATTATCTTGCTACAAGTTTGTGTCCCCCCCCCCTCCAATCAATAAGGAAGTTATGTGTGTGCAATCATGATCTGTTTGGTTTAATTTTTCAACAAAACTTATTTCAGAAAAGTGAGACTGACAAACAAATTGAAGGTAACTCACCATCTGATAAAGCTGAGTCTTTGTCTGCTCCATTCAGCTCTGGACTGGCATATGCTGCCAACTGTTGATGATGGGAGGAGGTGGATTGATCACTGCTGCTAAAGGCATTACTTAGTTTCTGTAAGATATGCACAGACAAATAATTTAGCATTGAATCTGGTGCAACTATAGGATTTTACATTGGCTTTGTGCATGTAAGCTTTCTTCTTTCTGTTCTACAAAATATAAAAATATTATTACTGTTATATACTGAGGACAACTTATACAAGTGCTCAAAATCTCAAAGATGATGAAGACTTAGTCTGTGATCTCTTCATCTAGCAATTTGGCTGCCAGGAAAAATTATCATGCTCTTGCCATATTTTTTGGGGTTGTTTTCTTTAAGCTACAAATGGTAATGCTACAAATTTAATTGGAATTTGCACTGATCGGGAAACTGCAATAATAGAAACAATCCAGTCAACCAGTGAAACAGGCTATTGCCTGAAATCTGAAAAATAAGGCAAGTTAATTGGCTAAAGGTTCATGCGTATGTATTCCAATAATTTTATCTATAGACAGGGCTTTTCACTTCAGCCAGAATAAAAACTTTCTGCACCAGATTTAAGAATAACTTACCGATTTTTTCAGCACGTAATCTTTCAGCCTGCATTTAAGTTTCTGAATCAGATGAAAATAACATAAATTAAGAATTGTTTCACATAAAGTCAAAAGTCTAAAAAAAATTTGGACTTTGCTTTTTAATAAGGAAATGTCATAAAGATACAGTTCACAAAATGGGTAACGAATAGCAGAATGAAGAAATAATTTTTAAAATAATGGTTGTAAACAGCATCCTGAGGTCCTGTGCATTTATTTATCTATACAAGTGCATGTATCCACTGTGTAATTTGTTCTGGTTTATTAACATTCACCCTGCGCGCGACGCTATAAAGCCCGCTGTCCGGTCAGTGACCTTACTCATCTGGGGTCACTGACCCTTGCTGAACTAAGATGACCACACTACCGCTGTCCACATGGTTCGGTTTTTATTGATCGGTATGAAAACATTCGCTGCTATGCCTTATCACGCTTGATAATGAATTAACCAGCAAAACCTTAGTCTGTCAGTCTCTAACCAATGATCTGACTTATGATTCCAAACTGACAGCTGTAGTTTTCGTGAGAACGAAGCACGATAATTAGCCATGCCCTCCCAAGCCCTACACAAACGGTTTCATCCTGATTGACACATACTAATGAACCAATGTGGGCATTTGGGACAAAGATCATTTCAGAGCTTGTTTCTGATTGGTTCTTCAATACAGACAACTCCAGATGGTGGTCAGCTTGTGAGAAAATGAGATAATATTGCAAGTTTGTTGAGCAACAGTTCGCATGCCGATGTTCCATCTTTTGATAGTGTGGGGAGAGCCTTTGAAAGCTTAGTCTTTGTGATTCCGACCAGTGGTTCACTGGTTAACATGGCCATGTCACAATGTCTTTTATTTAGAAGAGATACAGTGAACAATATGACTGGTTACTTCTCAAAAAGCTCAGTGACCCGAGGCATGAAAATACGGCTTGCACGTGGCGCGGTCAGCTTGACCTTGCCAACTAAACCCGCCCGTGCAAAGTGAGCGCTTGTGAGTCAATATCGACATTCGACGCCCTGCGCAGGGTGAGGGTTAAAGTGAAGAATTGTGTAGCACTCCTGGCCCCAGGGATTCTGGAGTTTCAAATCTGTATTTCCAGTCACTTAACACTTAACATTTCCTCTTTTAACATTCAAGGCCTTAACCCTCTTAGTGCTCACTAAAAAACTGACAAATGTGTGCTAAAATTTTTCTGACTCATTCTGGACACTCATTTTGGTCAGCAAAATCAGTAAAAATCGCCACAAAATGCAACCAAATAATAACAGTTACTTCCATTGTCAGCTGCACTTCCTGGAAACGCAGGCGGATGTGCCAGATTTTTTATTTGGCTTCTCAGCCAAAATAAATCTAACCGCACAAAGAGAGAGCCACGATCATGGCCTGTCGCATTAAGAGGGTTAATGAGTTATCCACATCGAATTTAAGACATAATTATAACTATTTGCTAATTCTTTCATCTGGCAATATCAAAGTCGTAGAGGAATGTACCAACATTAAAAAAGGTGTGATTTTCTCCTGACTAACAATAACCGATTTCACAAGTGCAAAACTTACCTCTCGAACACATGGTAAGGCTAAGATCTGATCAACAGTGGGGCGGGTACGATAATTAGGATTCAACATTTGCTGAACTAAGAACTTCATATCTGCACTCCTCTCTATGGAAACAAGAAAAAGTTTACTTGCTTTTCAAAAACTTCGAAATGTTAATGGACAACCACCATTCCACTGTTTCAACTCTCCCAAGAACATGGATAAAACCAGGCCCCAAAAAAACTTTCCCGAACTTTTTCCCTGCAAGCGCGTGTCATGCAAGAATGTGAAAGATGAATCAACAATACATATAGGCATGTCAGTAATACCATCTTGATCCCGAGTCACTTCTGATACTTCTCCCTTAAGACTACACTATATGGGTTACACTGCGAGGTTACATCCTAACCAATGCACAAAATTTATTACTAGTGACTTTATTCAAATATTCTGTTGAATGAATCCCTACCCAATGCAGGGTAGACCAAACTCTGTTTAGTAATCCCCCCTCCTTTTTTTTTTTAAACAAATATGACGTAATTCAAGTCTTAGTATTCTAATTCACGCAGCTGATAATCTTAAACCTAGCTAGCCAAACTTCATCCTCAATGCATCACTGAAAAGAAATGGACGTATGCCAGATGTGATCTTTTTCTATTCCTAGGTCTATGCTACATTTTGTAAATGTGACTCTGGCATTGCACCATGCTGACCAAGTCTCTTTATGCCTGGTTCTAGATCTAGAGTCTAGGTCTCTAACTTTATTTGAACAATGCCGTGAAAATTAAAAGACTACTGTCGCATCACTGACACTATCTTGAAATTTCATCTCACAAGCTTCACGTGTCATAAATCCAACAGAAAGTCACCCATAAGTCCCAAAAACAATCATATTCGATGTTTCATTGTTATCTCTCTTCGCAGGTGCTGGATCCATCACTAACATGCAAAGGACAGGGCTGCACCAACAGACCGTGGCATGGACTAGATCTACACAACAAAAAGTACCTGGGGCAGAGGACCGGAAGTACAAACTTGCGAATTTCCGGTTATCGGTGTTTTCCGGCAATCGCTCTTTCAATGCTCATTTTGCATAGTTTTTTGCTGGACAGATTATCAACAGCTCGGTGATAAATGATGGCGGAAAAAAATTTTCCGGACCTGGTACCATTCCTACAAGAATTATTCTGAAATTTTCTGATTTTATCATTCCTGCCCTGTGATGAACAAAAATTAAAAATTTTTTTTTTTAAATACGGCAAACTCACAAAAATGTGACACTCTGAAAATCATGCATTTTGTTTTCAAATAATAACATTAACTGGCACAAAACTGAAAATCTTGAATGTCCTAATTATCTCTGTAGTTTTGTCCATATTGTTCAAACTGAAAATGGTCTATTTTCCTCCCTCTCAATGTTCAATGGTAATCAAATCATCTTCACATTCTGACTGAATCTCTAAATCTTTCAAAGAGAATGGTGTGGCGCTGCAGCAACTACTTCTTGAAGGCGCCCATCAAGGTTAAAACAAATTTACTATGGAGCAATTGGGATAACTGTAAAAATGATGGCTCACAGAATTTTCCCTAAACATGTATCCAACAGTTTTTTTTCCACTCATTTAGTGTCTTTTCATTCGTTTAGAAAAAGAAAAAAAAATTCAGTCAAATTTGGAAAGCAATTTAAAATAATAACAGGCCGATGATAATTACCACATGATTCAATTGAACTAACAAATGAGCTTACTTTCAAGGAACTCCTCCGGTAGTTGGCCATTTCTGAGACTGTGCCACGCATCCCCACCACGTGGTAATTCTAGATCCGTCAGCATTTCCAGTATAAATATGCCCAATGAGAAAACATCTGCATGTTTGCCAAACTTGCCTTCCAGTAATTCCGGGGCAAGATATTTGGGATCACCCTCAGTAGCATCTGATACCTCAGTTTTCTAGTTATCCAACAAAAGAACGACAAGGAATGTATAGATCAGTGGACTAATGTTTATGTCAATTCCAATTTCTTAATGAACAACGACAAAACACCGGTCTGTAGAAAATTAACAAGTAGCCGCCTTCTGTAAAATCCTCTTTCACCTCTCCTCGCTACATGACTGTTTCAAGTCCCCATTGTCTGGCACCTATTAAAGTTTATTTCTCTAACTTCAGCACACATACTGTTTACTTTACCAGACGAATTGGAGCTATGCCAGGCCTTGAGTTTTGTTAACATTTCACAGTACTGGGGGATTAGTATCTGGGATCCTGCAAATAGCATAGCTTTCCCAGGAATGGAATCAGTAAGGTCTTACAAAAATACAAAACAAAAAGGGAAAGAACAAGACAGACATTCGTTAATCGTAATAAGAATTAATTGCTGATGTCCACAATACCTTCTAATCTATTAAATCAGTATTTAGCAAAGCCTCATCTTCAGCAACATATACTGTCAAGGTTTACCCTAGCCAGTCCTGTTCACTCTTACCTTTGTCAGGTCAATGACAAGTCCAAAGTCTCCCAGCTTGCAAAGTCCATCAAAGGATATAAAGGCATTTTCTGGCTTGATGTCCATATGGACCAGGTTGTGATCATGAAGGTGCTTTACAGCCTGGATGAGACCACACCAAAAACAATTTCTAAGTATCACTCAAAACCATGAACCATAGTGCCTACATGTAACCCTATAACTATAATGCCAACACATACGTTCCCTTATTCAAATTTCTAAATTACGCTTCAAAACCAATAAAAAATGGTAGCTTGCATGCAAAAGTATACATCTCAAAAAGTTAATGATATTTTAGAAAGTATTCCAAATGTAGAGTACTGAGTAGGTACTGAAGTGTATAAAGGGAACACTTTAAGTTTAAGTTCTGATCTGTTGATTGTTACAATCTATTATATGTCAATCCACATTATTAGCCCTAGATTACATGTAAGTGTGTACAAATCTACAAGCCCCAGGATTACATAATAAGTTGCATGCAAAACTTTAATTATATTATATAAGAATCATTTCACATAAATGAAGCTATTCTGTTTCTGAACTCAGTCAACCAAGCATGACTTTACTTACTAGTAACAAATCCACTGTATAATTCCAGATCAGCCTCTCACTGATATCTAAGTTTTGTCCACAAAATTCACTAATGCTGAAATGAAAGAAAAATGAAATGAAAAACCACTCACAGACCTGTTTTGTATAATATCATTCTCTGCTTAGTTTTACTTACAAAATCACCTCAAAATCTCTTGATTTCTCTACACTACTAACACCCTTTACAGAGATACCACTCTATAAAGACAAAAATCTCAATCAAGCCAAGAAAAAATCTGAATCTGGTGACAAAAATCTGAATCAGAATGAACGATGATGAAAATTCAAATTGCACCAGTGCTAAAATTAAATGCTAAATCTACATTTTCCTTTCGGTCACACAGAAATATGCTGTTCTTAAAAAGCTGACACTATTTTTAGTTTAATTCAACCATATCTTAATCCTTGTTATCGGCCTTGCCCAAAAACTGAAAAGAGCCCTGCTCAGAGAATGACTGCAAAAAACCTGATCTTTGCTCTGGAGCTGTGTTTTTGCCATGAATGTCAAATAGGAGCTGCCTTAGCACGCTGGACATTTAATCGTAAAGATACAACCCTGCCCAGGGTTGAGTTCATAGCAGACTTTAATGAGTGTTTTCAAGGTCAACTTTTTCATTTTCAAAGCCACAAAACTAAGCATGTCCGTGAATTGCTTATGCCCGTAAAAACCTGTGCGACTACACTGCCGTCTCCGTTAGGCCCAGAGCCTAGGCCCAAAGTTTTGTCTTTCAAACCGATCGCATTTTTTTGTTTTTTCAAGGTTATTCAAGGTTGTACTCTGTTTTCCAGGCTTTTCAAGACCGTGAAAAACAATTTTCGTTTTTCAAGGTTTTTCCAAGTTTTCAAGGTCCGCTATGAACCCTGCCTGCCTGATTTTTGCCCATTCTATGCCGTTTCAGTGTCTCCCCACTCTCATATTTTGACTGGGCAACTATGTGTCCATGCAACATCAACCTTCTCCATGACTTAGACTTGAGAAATCTTGGTCTAACAAGTACAGAACTGACCCTCCTAACGTTACAATTGCCATCTATAGATCTTGATTCCTCCTTCCGTCATAATTGCTGCCAAATAAATCACTTTAACACGAAGACAATGTCCAACCAGGTTTAGAATTGATTGAACAGATATAGATTCAGCTAGATTAAGAACTAATTTCCTCCTTCCGGCATAGTCACCACCAAACATATCACTAAGACTTACGTGAATGTAACTAGCTAGGTTTAGAATCGCCACCTTGTAAGCCCTACAAAGAATGTAAAACTATGCTTGTGTTAAGTGAACAAATTGCTAAACGAAGCGGTGCAAACAGACCGATAAGAAAGTAGGACTAACTTCCGGTTTGTTCCTGAAATGATCATGATATTCCAATTCAGTGCATTTTGTAAGTTGTACTTAAAGACTGGGATCCGGAAGAAGAACAAGGGAGAAAATGCGGAGAGCAGGAAATAAAGAAAATCAGAGTACTGGCCTAGCTAATCAGAAAATCGAAATCATGCCCATTTTTCAAGAAAAATCGGAATGATTCTGATCAAATAAGAATGGGTGGGATCTCTGCCATGGGAAATGGGATTATAATGCATTCCTGTCCACAGCATTGATTCTGACACTGAAAGTTTTTTTTGAATTGAAATAAGCTCAAACAAGTATATTTTGCTATGCATAGGGCTGATTTACAATATCTAGTAAATCAAGAAAAGATCACCTATTATTTCAATGCCAAATGCACAATATTTCTGCCATTTTACCCCAAATTTTCAGGAAATAGACAAATCCCTAAAAGTGACCCACCTCGTTTTACAAAGCTCAGTTTGTATGTACAGATGACCACGTTCTTCCCAGGCCCTGATGAAGCGGATGCAGTTGGGATGGTGGGGCAATGCTTCATGTTTTGCCACCTCTTCCATTTTGCGTTTCCTGATAAACACAAATAATTGAGGAAAATGTGATCATGAATATCTATGGTTTCGGAGTGTAATCAATACAAATGAAATTAACTTCTTTTGGTTACATTAAGTGGCCAGTAACAAAATTTAATCAGATATAATGATGTACGGTCTTGTGAAAATAAGCATCAAGCAGTTAAAAATGCCATTATTGAACATCTATTTTTATCTCAAGCTTCACAGGAAGGGTTTTTTCCTACCTGTCATTCTGTCCTTTGAAAGGCTCACGAGATTTCTTTACCGCGTAATACTGTCCATCATCATTACTCTTGCACTTGAAAACCTGTGGAAAATACACTTCAGTAATTAAACCAAATTGACTCACTGTAATAATCTTTTCAGGATATGAAGCTGCAGGAAACATTTTTCAAACACGCCAAAATTGTTATCACAAGTTATAAGTATAATCACGAAACAAATTTAAAGATTCATATTCAGTTGAGCATACATAACAGTAATTATACCGCTCTTTCTGAAGCTGTGCGGAGACAGGCATTTCATGTAAATACACACTTGCGTGTTTCGCAGATTACTTGGGCAAATATTAAATTATTAGTGAAAATACTTCACAGAATTTGGAAAATTCATCAGAAACTTATCAGAGTATGAGATGGGATCCTCAAATTGATCCCACTCTTTCTTTTGAACACTTCAATTGCCCTCCATTGGACTACCTGATCTATCATTAGTTTCGCTGCTAACCTGGTCCACCTTGACTGATGCACACTTGTTTTCATGCTTTTTTTCACCAAGAATAACAGGATTGCAACACAAACCAAATTATAACACTCAAACTTTGAAAATACAATACATACCTCCCCAAATGACCCAAATCCAATTGGCGTTGTGTCTTTGAACATCTGTTCAAAGTAGAGATCACTGGAATTTTCATTGTATCTTGGACTAAGCAGAGCTGACCAACAGTTAAGGACAAATCATGTCAAATTTTACTCTGGAAATGTTAAATCTTTTGCTGTACAAAGAGGTAGAGGCAGATTTTGGACAAAAGTGAAAAGTCTGTTGTTGAAAATATAACATTACTACTGGTGTTCCATAAACTGTCTGTACCCTCAAATTAGCTAAACCTCAAAAAAGTATAAGTTTCAAAATATTTACACAGGTTACAACTGATACTTTGATCAGACTGCAACCATTGATAAAGAACAATATTAAGACATTCATTATTCAAAAATATATTTTTTTATTCACCTAGCGGTGTCCTTTTTTGGCATTTATGGCTTTTATTTGACTGCTTTCCAAGAGTTGTTAATTCATGGACTTTTTTGTTTGCCTTAACACAAACAGCATCATGTGGCGCACTAACATGCATCAGAAACTACTTCTGACACACCTTCAAGTTAGTGCAATTTCCATGCAAGAAGGAATGCATCTTGACCTGGATCACATCAGATTTGTAGAAAGAAAGGTCGCAAATTCTGGAAACTTTCTAGTTGTAAAAACATTCCTGAATACAATCCTTTTACATAAATGGATTTTGTGTTTGCACATGTGAAAATCTTATTATAAAAAACTTAGTGGCGGGAGTAATTCATTGTGTTGTAATTTTGGCCCCTTTTTTGCGATGCTACAGCCTAAGGCAAAATGACAGTTTCAAAATTTAATAGAAAAATAACTTTTTTAAGTGTCAACTAATCCAGTCCAATCGCTTTTTGTATTGATCGATTGTGTTAATTCAAGTTCAAGTTTCGGGTATTTTTAAATAAAAAGTTACAAACACATGTAAAATACAATGATCTTTGTTTTCGCTCCCTATAGTAAGCATATTGCACTGGAAATGATAATACATGTGCACAATTTCCCTATCAGAAATGAGTGCGTAATGCTCAGGAGCGCATGGAATCTGCAGTAAGACTGTAGAATATTCACATTCCCTAGCTTGAAAATAAGACTGCAAGGAAGCTTTGTAGACCAAAAAGAGATAAGCGAGGCAGAACGGTGGGTTCACAGGTTTATCCCTGATAATGCCGGGAACTTTATCTAGTACAATTTTTAAAACAAACAAAAAAAAACCCGACGACTTTCATCATTTGGGCCTACCTAAAAATAGAGAAAAAAACAAAGTGTTTATCCGCCAATACTGACGGATAAAATTTTCCCTAGGATTTTTTTTATCCGTCAACATAAATTCTGTATTTGCGAGTCATCTCCCCTGATTTGAACCCTTTCTCTGTCTTCCTCCCTTGTTCCGTACGAGCGTACATCCCAACGCGATCAACGTTCATATTGGGCGAGTGTTGAAAATTATATTGAAATTGGAGAGACTTGGAATTTTATTGATTTAATGGATACATGAAGGTTCAGGTCTAATCCGTTGATATGGGTTTCTTGGTTTGGTCATGCTTTTAAATTTAGTAAGACTTTTCTCACAAGTACTCAGAGTTCTCAGTAGCGTAGTTGTTAGCATCTCTGCCCGTCAGTCCGGTGGCAGTGGTTCGATTCTCGGCACGCCAGGTTTTTTTTTTTCACAAGTATTTTTTATTAGGCATCAATTTTTTTTCTTAAAATCCAAGACCAATAATCAATAACAGAAGAAATCCAGTTGTTGTTTTTTTGTATTACCTGTCAATCGGGGGTACAGTGGTTCGATTCTCAGCAGGGTAGGGTTTTTTTTTTGTTTTGTTTCTTTTCTTATAAAAGTCTTTTTATCAGTAATCAATGTGTATGCTAATTTCTTTTAATCCAATAACATTAGGAATAAATCCAGTTTGCTTGTTTGTTTGTTGTTGTTTGTCATTAGTCAATAGTGCCTATAGTCTTGCCGGATAAACCCAAGTATCCGCCGATAATGTTGTCTGATAAACCTGGGCAGTATCCGTCGATAATGTTGATGAATAAGGGCAGCCAAAAAAAAAACAAAATCAATCCTTTAAATTTATTACATAAAATAGGCCTCTTTCTTCCCAAAATACTAAGAGGGATGGAAAAGAAGAGCCCAGGGGAGAAAGAGAGGGATGGCAAAAGCAGGCTGATCTTGGGCATCACATCCCTTGCCAATTAGTAATTAAATTATTATTAGTATTTGTT
Source organism: Onchidella celtica (assembly GCA_963931925.1). Classification (NCBI taxonomy): domain Eukaryota; kingdom Metazoa; phylum Mollusca; class Gastropoda; order Systellommatophora; family Onchidiidae; genus Onchidella; species Onchidella celtica. The sequence continues at coordinate 12,853,718 of OZ007575.1, forward strand.
AATACAAGATCAGCAAATTTACATTTCTAGCAGAAACCAACAGTTGGAGAGGCAAAACCACCAATAAAATCACTTCTTATGCCCTAGCAAAAAAAAAAAAAACCATCTACTTCTGTAGCTGTTAGATCTGATATCAAGGATACAGCTCTCCGAGTGTCGGAATGATACTGGTTGGGCAATTAATGATGCTATATTTCGACGAGGGAAAACCCTACTGAGGGGTGGACAGCTTTTCACAGGTGGCCTGGGAGGTAAGTGGTCACGCGGCGTTCCTGCAGGCTTAATCTGAAAATGAAATAGATATGTGAATAGAGGTGAAGTTCTGAATTAGTCTGATTAGATACAAATGCAGACCATGATGTCACACTAAGAGCATAGACCCCCTATGTGTATATCTGCCAATCTTTGAACTACAAAGTACAAACACTGATGCAGACTCTACAGGTTTAATGCAAACACTGAAGCAAATTTAATTATGTCCATCTCAAAGTAATTGTATTTGACTTATTCTCCTTTTCGGACAACTAACTGTGACCCCTCCTAACTATCATACTTTAATAGGGAGATTGATTGTAAGTACTCCTTCTTCTTCATTGCACTTTGTAAAAAAAACAAAGTTGAGAGAATAATTGAAAAACCATTTCCACAGTCGCCGTGTGATTAGTGTGAAACACCTCAAAGCATTCATGTGTACTTCAGTGCATTGGGGTATTGTTCCGTTTTTGTGTTTCCCAGTTTAATGCTGTAGAAATGGTTGCTTAATAACTGCGTCAACTAATTTTTTTCTCTCCAAAATGCAAGGAAGCAAATTAAAAATCAGTCTACTGTCAAACATGAGGCATTCAAAAAGTGAAAACAAAAACTTGGTGTAAGTTTGAGTTATTTCAAGTGTCCAAGTTTGTGAAACCATGGCCTTTTATGAACCACTAAATGTTCCAGCCTTTGTTTAGCGTTGGCTTGATTATCATTACTTCAGGTCTGGTGGACGATAGAATATTAATATTGATATAGATCTATTTTGATTTAGATCTAGCATAGAGTATGATAGAGCGTTTGTGCACGCTGATATCCATGACAGGGCTGGGTAAGTTAAGGAGTAGGATCAGGGCAGCATTAGGTCACTTAAACCAATCAAGTTTTAAACAAATAATTTTTACTGTTTGCCAGAACAGAAGACTGAAAATGTTTTAAACTGCCGGTCCCAGGGACCAGTTCTGTTCGGCTGAAACCATTACAAAATGTCTTAATGATTTAAAAATGAAAATGTGCACAATGGCAAAGTTAATAGTTATCAGGAAAGACTTTCCTTCTGTTATGGCAAGAAAGAAAGAGGGCATGGAAGAAACAGAAGGTACAGGAGGAGCGGAAAAGAAAGGAGTTAACAGAGGCAAAGAAAAGGGAAGGTAGGAAAGAGTGGGTAGTGTGGTGTGATGATGAAGAGCAGCCCACAAAAATAAGGCAAAACACCAGCATGAGGACGAGAAAGAGTAGGAAGACAGAACTGTAAAAGACTTAAAGAGAATGGTCCGAGGTTGATTATCAGATCTATTTTGATACTGATCGCACAGATGAACTTGAATTGATGACACTTAATAAACGACCAACAACTTGTGACTGCACCAACATACAGTGACCGCGCAGACTATTCACTATGCAATTGATGCTATCATTCAACACATGAAAAGTGTTCTGACCAGCACATGTTAATTGGGAGGCAATATTCAGGTGTTCACTGACAAGCCCTACCTAAGTTCACCAGTCAGAAGCTCGCTAGATCTAGACTTAGTTTACTTTAAGGCAATTAGGCTACTATTTCCTGCGTGTCGGCGGCCACACCTAGTGCACTGACCCTAGATCTAGAATCGAGCTAGATCTAGACTCTAGATCTAGATCTGGATCGACCTAATCTAGTCTAGAGTCTAGATCATAAACTCAGCACAATAAGTCAAGGAACAACTTTCGGAAGGTCTTCCGCCCGTCCGCGCCAGTCAAGAAAACACAACTACCCCAGCCCCTTTTCGCCTGATTAGTCAGTCTGACTACCGCCCATTGATACAAACTGACTAGACCCTCACGCCCCCAGGTCCATCTGACCATTCCAATGCAGGTTGTTTAAGCTAGATCTAGATCTAGATCTAGATTCTATACCTTAATCATATTATGTTTGTTAACTTTTTGGCAAGTGGCGCGGACGGGGGGAAGACCTCCCCAACTTTCATTTTCACATGTCAAAATAAAACTTCAGTAGCCTATCTCGCAAACCCGTTAAGTCTAATCAACCAAACTGTAGGTCTAGGCCTAAATGTAATGAACTCTTGTTAAAACACAATCGCGACCTCGTTTAAAAGTCAAATTACATAGATGTAATCTAGATCTATGTAGATCTAGATATCTATGGTCTCTAAGGCAGATTGTGGAAAAAAGGAATAAATTGTGTTCAACCGTTTTGGAGTTGTCATTCTTTGAAATTTTGTTCCTTCACTTATTGTGCTGAGTTTAGAAAGAATGTTACTGTGAGGAAAGCACAGAATTCATAAAATAGACTCAGACTCTAATCATACTGACAATAAAAAATATTAAATAATGTGGAAGACAGGAAAATCATATTAATTGATAAATTTCGCATGCAAATCTAGCCTTGTCTAAAATGTGTTTGCGTTCTAGCCAATAGATCTAGGCGTTAGCTTTTGAGAATGGACCATGAACAGAACCAATATCTAATTATGCAGAATGAACTACTAACCTTCTTCGTCGAAAATGTCTGAGCCTCGGTATAGAATCGAGGTGTTGGCCGTGGACTAGGTATTACTGATTCACTCATTTTGAAACAATCATGAAGATAATCCGTATGACAGCACACTTAGTGTGCGAGCAATTCAAAACAACAACACTCCTGACCCAACAGGTTCTCGTTAAACTATCGGAGGTCTTTCGCGGTTTTTTCCGGTCGAGTAAAAGGCGATATTTCATTGGCTTCTATTTTTAGATAGAATTTAAAATTGTAATATTTACCACTGACTGCGCAAATAAAAAATTTGTAAATACTGTATCGCTTCTAGATCAGAATGATTTTACAAGCTTTGTCATATTTTGGACATAACAAATTTGAAACCAACATGATTGAATTAATTTATTGCATCCAATCGACGTCAGTGTAACATTTTACAACGACTACACAGCACCACGTGACGCCAAAGTACTTTTCAAATTTACGACCAACTAATTGTAGTCCATAGTTTTGTCAGCTCAGATATCTCAAAACAATTAGTCCAAAGTTCGGAATGAAGTTAAATGAAGTGTTAAATCAGCAGGATAGTGGTGATGTGCAGCGATAAATGCAAATTTTATGGGTTTATTGGAAGGAGTGTATTTCCTATGTCCATGACTGAGTTCCACATTCAGAACAAAGATACAGTACTATAGTTGACTATAGAATGTTTAACACATGTAGTCTATTTGTTCAGTCAGTAATTGAGTAAAGCCTTCAAGTTGGCATATGTCATGTGGCACAAATTTTAATTATGTAATTATGTATCTTCATTTTCAATTTTTATTTTCTTCCTTTCCTGGCGATGCCTTTTGTCCCATCAGTTCTATCTCAAGCCCAGTTCGCTGGTTCATTTATTTAAATTAAATGGAATGTTACTGGTTTATCCATATAAACTGCTCATGTTCCGACAGTGTGTGTGAATGAGCGTGTGTGGATCACGAAAGACTGTTAATACAATGTAATATAAGTGTGCTTATCAGACTGGGTTAAGCAAGGAAATTACGTAATAGCGAGGCAATGAATTATACTTCAGGCTTCCTGGAATCAGTATGATTAATGAACACGATGTTTCGCTAAAATTTAGGTAATTGGACTGTGTTTGTATTGTCCTGTAAATTAAGGGGACGTTTTTTCTTTATCTTACAATAGGAAATGATTTCAGATTTGACGCAAAAGTAACGTAGGCTTACTGTTTACTTAATCACGTTTACTTAATCATTCCCTACTTCACGTCATTATTATATTACTGTATTATACAGTGTGATTTTCACAATTCTGGGCGTCAGATGCTCACTAGTTCTGTTAATTTACTAAACACTTTGTAAGGTAAGCCCAGTAAATAGCATTACTGGCGACCATACATATTTTTTTTATAATTACATCATATGCCTGACATCACTTGGTCTTTTTTTTTCTGTGAAAATGGCAATGTCTTTAACCTACCAATCCCACAGAAATCCGATACAAATTTATGTCACACTGACGTAATGATATTGACTGGGACGCTACTACAAAAAAAAAAAAAGCAGAACTGGCTGACCTGCGAAAATACGCCTGTTGTGGATATTCTCCTTATAGCGGGATGACCAAATTACATGCATATGGCATTACTTAATTTGTAATGTCTATTCACGACCTCCTGAGTTTGCAGACATGACTAGATATTTTATTATCTGAATTGACGTTTTTGATATTGAAGAGCTCCAGACGTCAGATTTGTGGCTTTAATTCGGTCTACTATGATTGCCTGGCGTCTTAAAAGTTATTTAACCATGTACTATCTTCGGCCGAAGCTTACAACAAACAAATTACCTTTACATGTACATAACATGCATGAGAATAGTCTTAAAATTCATATATCTTGAGGACACACACAGACTCGACAAAGAGGATGCTAAATTAATTACGTGAATTTGGACTTTTATTGCTGAATGCCACATTTTACAACCAGCGATAATTATAATTTGCAGACTGTGACCACACAATGGCCAGTAGTACATGTAATTTGTTTCCGACGTCAGAGGGTAAGGCTTTATTCAGTGTCTCGAGTCTTGACAACGTTAGATAACGTCCCATATCCTCGAGGGGATGACTGATGACAAACATCGACCCTTATGGCGCTACACGCCTAGCCTCGTGTCCACACAAAGACTTTCCGTGGTCGTTGTTTACTAGTTCCTGCGGCCCTGAGTGACCAGTGGACCACGCCGTAATGGCGTAATCACCAACAAAGATAAAATTGAGACAGATTCGAAACATTTTCTGCACCACGTGTGCTGCTCTGGTAACCGTGTAGGCCTCCTGCGTCCTCCCAGCCAGCAACCCGGCGGAAATGCAACGTGCAACTGGTGCAAGATTGAGGTTAAATTTGCACGTAGAAACGACATCGCTCCTATCCTACGTAGATCCGCTGATTCCGACATCACGCCAACCTGATGTAGGAAACACACGCCAACGTCAGTGATACCAATGCTTCAGAAATACATGTATTTAAGCCTACACTGGATTGGCATAGGTATGCTGGCCGGTTTTGTTAGGCCGACGGTGTGCAGCCTGACTGAAGCTAAACGTGTATTTGACAATAATTATTACGTCGTGTACCATTAATATCTCAGGCTACCTGTCTAATTTTGCACGGTTTCGAAGTTCATGTTGGTAGGCCTATTTTACTGAAGCATGTTGAAAGAAGTCCAACAGCCCCTGGTTGAAGCCCCCGAGAAACGAAGAATTATGCTAACAGAAGAATAATGTGGCAAAAACAGTGACAAAATACTTAATAATAGGCCTACTATAGCACGTCACTGGGCAAAAAGTTGTGTCACTGCTAAACTCCTCGAAGTTCGCATAATATAGGCTTTAGGATTAGCCTACTTGTATTCCCCACAGAGTAACTGAGGTCCTATTCAACATTTTTGTTTTGTTTTGTTTTGTTTGTTTGTTGTTGTCTTTGTGGGATGTATAATTACTTATGTACCGTACTCCATCTACTTCAGTATGGTTTGAGTCGGGGTTTGACACGAGGGTAGATCTTGCTGGTATGTCTCGTTTTGCGACAAATCTTCCTTTATTGGACGTCGAGGTGCCGATACCACAAACCCACATTGCAACAAATCAGTGACACTGGAAGTGGAAAGAGGCTCAGACTGTTTCTCCATCACATTTAAAACTACAACAATTGAGTATTCAAATGTAGACTTTGGAAAACTCAAAATCAGACAGCCTGATCTGAACAGTAACGACAATCACCGACACCGATAAAATCCACAATAATTTTATAAAAAAAAAAAGGAAGGACAGTCCTACTGGAAACCAGTTATTCAAGGTGAATACTGCACAGTATAAAACACAGAAATATCGGCAGGCTAATTGGCTCACGTCTTTTAATTAGTTGGGTTGATTTCGTTACGTCGTCATTGATTTAGCCACACTACAACTTGACGAAGACGGTCGAAATAAAAAAAGCAACAAAAGTTTTACTATGTTACTAGTGGTTGCTGTTGTCGTATTTTTCCTACTGTAATTAAATTAGCAATTATGTAAGTTGTCATGTCCGTTTAACAGTGTGTGTTCGGGGGGGGGGGGGTGGGGGGCTGGCAGTAACATTTTCAGTACCGGGTAATAGCATCTTGAAAAAAAAACAAACAAACCTATCTGCCCGAAAATATCCGAAACAAAAAAAGAAAGTTGGGGAAAAAAGTGCTGGGGCTTTGCGGAAAGTTTATCCATAGGCAAAAAGCAGTAGATATGAGACGGGGAATTTTATTACGAATCGTTTATTTTGAGACATTCAGTTCAAATTCTTTTTTTCGACATCGGATATCGAGTAAAGTTTCACCGTGCGGTCAAAAAGGTCTTTCTGGTTCTCTTTCATGTCTGTGTTCAGGTATTGTCGGGTCCGCATTGCCAAATCACCCAGTAGGCTATAGCAATTTCATCTACTTCGTTGGGCGCATAATCATTACTCAGAGATGTTTCAGAAAAGAAACGCAGTTTATCTCCTTTGGTCTCTTTGACTATTTTAATTTTAAAGCGCGGCAAAACTTCGGAGTACCGAAAATCATGGTTCCGATACACTGTGTTTGATGACGGTGGCTTCCTATTAGACATCACTTTGATTTTCACCCCCCCCCCCCCCCCCACTGAATTTCTCTCTCATCGTCTCTAATTCCTGTGCATCAGGAAGGAAATTAGAAAATAGATCTCGTTTTCCTAACCACGGGTGTTCACGTGTTCTTACTTCCTGACATTGGGGATAGACCGCATACATGTATTGTGGTAAATGACCTACAATCTCTTGGGGAGCTCGGCAAAAACTCCCTTGATATCCCTTCTTCCTTCAGTAATTTCAGTACTGGTCCAAACGGTGAATAAAATGGTCATTAATGCACATTAGTGTGTCATTTCCATGCCTATTTCTTTGGCGGCGATCATGATGGTTTTACATGAATCTCAAATGAGTTCATAAGCATAATTGCATTGCATAAAATAGAATACAAAATATAAATGTTATAGCATACCGGTACATGTATTATTTCTGGGGGAGAGAGTTGAGGGGGGCTTTCCGAAGATATGGTCTTGTTCTTGTCCTTGGAAAGTTTGATCCTTTAATCGGACATTAAATAGGACATTTAATAAATGATTTGTTATTTTAAGCTGAAAATGGCTGTCGCAGTTTTCTCATGTCACACCAGGTTAAACCAGAGGCAACGATAACGACAGAAAGAGAGAGGGAGAGAGAGAAGGGAGAGAGAGAGAGAGAGAGAGAGCGACAAAGAGAGAGACGGGGAGACACACAGGGAGAGACAGAGACGGGGAGGGAGACGGGGAAGGAGAAAGACAGGGAGAGACGGACAGGGAGAGAGAGAGACAGAAAGAAAGAGAGAGAGAGAGACTGACTTTATTAGCACAGCCAGGTGTAAGGCCTGCAGCTGATGCTCTGCTTATCCAAATATAGATCACCTCAACAAAGATTACACCGTTTGTGCAGCGGATAACAACAGATTAGCGATAACATGATACTGGCGCGTCTTAATTTAAAAATCCACTTGTCTCCACGTGACAGTTTGAAAATTCACTGTGCAGATTAAGGGCGGCTCCGAATCCAAAAAAAAAATATCCCACTCTAATTTCTGGAGGTTTCGGTTTAGTCTCCTTCCCTCCATTTTTCACCCCGCTGTCTCGCACGAAGTCTTTCTTTCTTGACTGTTTCGAGGGATGAATCACACATTAAATACATGTAGTTCATGAGAGCCTCGCCCTTTATTAAGGCTGTTGGCCCTTGGCAGTTTCAACATGATGCGATCATCTTTATTATTACAGTCTCGATTTGTCCGAATGCTTGACTTCATTTTGTATTTTATGAAGGCCTATACTGGCACGCTGTCTCACACATGCCCCACCCTATCATCTCCGTTTGTCACAATGACATACTGAAGGCACCACCTATGGCCAACCTCCGCCTAACATTGGTACAGTACATTGTTAAATTCATGGTGGATACGTTCAGTTTAAATTTGCGTGTCAAAATTGGGAATGAATTTATAATTATGTACTTTCTTGTTCTTGCATCGGCTCTTGGACGGTTTCTTTTCATCCCTTTTCGACTTGTAAATTTCGCGCTGATACTTTTTTTTCCCACCCATAGCGAGGTGCTAAAATTAGTCCTTTTTACCTTTGTGGTTTTCTAATTACCGTGTAATAGACCGAGGCCCGAAACTGGGACGTTGTGGCAGTGTCGATGCAGAAACAAAAACGCAGTCGCTGAGTCGAGAACTCTTCCTAACTCAAAGTGTTTTCAGGGCCGTGTACACATCATTATGGGGACCTGGGCAAAGTCATAAGCTGCGGCCCGGCCCCTACGCAACTACTCACAGACCAATGTAAATTTGCATGCATGAGGCCCCCTAAACCCTTGGAGCCTAGGTGCCCATTTGTTACGACGGCTCTCGAGTGTATGTGCGTGTTTACCCGTAGATGGCAGCACTAACAATGTCAAACCATCCTCTTGCTGACAGCAGTTTGCATGAAATTTGTCGTTCTCTTCTCCATGTGATGGTATACCAAGGTCACTTCCGAAGGTTAGCTGGAGATAGGAATGCAGTCTCTACACTTGTCCTTATCACCGAAGACTTCACACTTCGAGTGATGGTATAATACCTACAGAGAACTCTGTTTGTGTGATAGGAGAGAGAGGGAGAGAGATAGAAAGAGGGGGAGAGAAAGAGAGGGAGGCAGAGAAAGAAAGGGAGAAAGAGAGAAAAAAAACAACAACTTTTTCCCCTCGGGTTTATAACCCAAAGGCAGCCAGAGGAAATGAATGCCACTGCTACAAACAAAACCAAACAAAATGGCAAGTGAAACAGTATGAATGAAGACCAACGAACTCTGAACCCACATCCGTCCGCTTTTGTTCATGATCTTTCATCATTTTCTTAGAATTCATGAATCCCACAGAATGGCCAGCGGCTTCGTCCTGCTACAAATCCAACAGACACGTCGAGCACTATTCAGTAAATTAATAACAAATCTTAAAGACCAAGTTTCTTTTGGAAGAGATGATAGCAGCCAAGAGAGGCTACACCAACTCTTTTAACTTTATTCATTTTCATTGCAGGTCTGGTATCTACTAGTCATGTTGTAATAATGTTCAATGTCTAACTACTGGCGTAGTCACAAACCCTTCAAGTATATAAACGTCACATCAATACACCTATGTACACAACTGACTCAGGGGGGAATACACGCATACAGTTACATGGTATAATAAATAATCCTCTACAAAATATTACACTGCTTGCTGTATGCTTCCTTCAATTTCATTGGTGCACAGCTATTTCAAACATACATCCATTTAATTTATTTCGTTCAAAACATACACCCAATTCGATTTCAAAAACTTTCCATATAGATCTATATAAAATAAAGGAAGTGTATACATCCGTATGGACAGTGCATCCGTACAACATGTTTACCAAAAGCGCGACTGGTGACGATTTGCTGAAACAAAACTTGGTATGGTGTTCACAACTTTAAAGTGACAACACATGGAATAGTCAGATGGACCTGGGGGCGTGAGGGTCTAGTCAGTTTCTATCAATGGGTGGTAGTGAGATTGACTAATCAGGCGAAAAGGGGTTGGGGTAGCCATTGGTGATCGACATTCCCTCAAGTATACATGTATTATTAGCGCAGATCACGCAATCTCCGAGCAGAAGTCGGATTGTTTTGCTACTAAGCCGATTCATATTTTTTAAAACTATACAAATTAACGAGGTCAGTAATGTAGTATTCCGGTGTGTGTTCTACGTCATCGAATTGTGTGCGTTGTACAGATATGCGCTTCCTAAACTAAAAGAAGGAAAACCAACAATAACAACAACAAAACCATGGATGAGGATGCCAGATAGACTCTGGTGGTGGTGGTCAAAGTCTATACATGTACCAGAACTGCACTATGCTCAGCTACATGTATCTCAGGGGAACACCTTTTCTATTACATGACCACAATGCACTATGCGATAAAAAACAGTCGGAGACAGAGGAGAGAGATCTACATACATGTATAATAATTGAGGTGAAAGTATAGTAACCCCATTGGAAAATATCTTCTTCAGGAGTAGAAATTTTGCAGCCGAAACAGAAACATTATTACCCAATTTCATAATCATGAAATGAAATCAAATGAATGTAAAATCCAGTGCTGTGTACAAAAATTGAGATGCTACAGCAAGGTCTTAGCTCTGCTCTATCACTGGTTGTAAAAAACATCTGGGAATATGGATGCCATTTTGAAATTCCACTTGGTGCCTGTCCCCTTGCTAAATCCCCATCACCTCTAGCTGCACTATTACTTCACATCTTTCACCATCAATACCACACTTTTGGCACTTAGGTAGGGAAGAAAAAAAAAGGGAATAAATAATAAGTACACTTCTCAAAAGAAATTAATGTACTTACACTTTGGAAAATCTACAAAAAACTAAAGACAGGAACTGTCTAGAGAATGGGGCTAAGGTATGACTATAAAGTAGACCATTCTGAGAAAATAAATATAACATAGCTGGTTGAGTTTGTACAAATATACAATGTCAGACTCTGTATGACAGTCTGGATTCTGGATGTCTTAACATTAATTTACGAGACCAAATGGTGTTAAATAAAGATACAGGTTTATAAAACCTGTTTGGTAATAACTGCACACTGTTTGCAAAGTGTGTAATACAATGAACGTCACTGCACCAATGAGAATGTAACAGAAAATGACAATAAAGTTATAAATTTGGATTAAAACCTGTGTTAAAATATGTCAAAATTCTGCCAAAGCTGACATACAGCAGTTAAAAATGCTTATCCTTATATTTTGTGTCCTGAAAAGTTCAAGAACTACAAAAATGGTGTGAGGTTCAAGCATAGTGGTCCTAACACAAACAAAAGCAATCAATTAATCAAGTTTGTTTGCAAAGACTCTGAAATGACAAATAATCCAGACCTTGTGAAAGAGATTGATAAGGATGACACATCCTTACTTGTTCGCATAATCAAAACATTTTATGATGACATAAACTTGACATGTATACAGAATTAGGTTAATGTTGAAGGTTTTATACAGTTACTGGCCTCTCATTATTCCTTTATCTTGAATGAAAATACTGAAATATTGCTGATTACATGTAATTCAAAACTAAAATTTCATAACTTTCATGTGAATCGAGAACAGCAGTTGTACAATTTAATCCAATATCTGGTGACAAAACAAAATTCCAAGATACAAAAAAAAAAAAAAAAAAAATAGAATCTCGCATTATCCACACTGTGATGCATGTAATGTATGTCATTTAAAATGTATCTCAGAAATATGTCCTGTCACATGAGTCTACAGACAAAGTCAATGCAGAAATTATCCTTGTTCCTCGAGCTAAGATTGTCCACGACCTGCACTGTCCTGACAAATTATCTATAGAATACTGTATCTCTTTATGTGCTATTTACACAACAGAACAATGACTGATAACCAAATAAATTGACCTAACCTTGCCACCTGGCAATAGCACCAGTAATGGGTGGTCAGTAGTAAATAAAGATAATGATCATTAAAACTGCTCCCAGACATGTAAATAGTGATGAATGAACACTACCATAGAACACCAAAGGTAAATACATGTTGTTATTTGTCAGCTAGTGTTTCAGATCTAATTACATGAATGAAAGAACACTGCCAATACAAGCTGGTAAAAATGTGAAACAAATATCACACTGAATTTAAAAAGGCTCTTCAATCTCTCTGATGTAAACATCAACTTACATAAACTATGAGACACTGAAAGCAAAAATGTGCAAACTACAAATTTCATAAAATACAAGACAGTGTTTAAATTCTACTAGAGGGACCAGCTTCAACTTCAATGTTTGGATGTTGGCACTACCTATCTTCACTAATCATTGACTATCAAGCACACTGACTATGAGAATGAAAATTCCTCAGCGATAAACACTTCGTCAAGTCTTGTCTGAAAATAGATTTCTCACATGCATTCAGATCACATTGATGACTTCACAAAGAAATAAGATTCAATATAAGTCCATCCATGTAAAATTAAATGGCAACTTCAACAAAATAAAATTCTATCTTATGTCACATTTTTGTTTGTTTCTATGAGATGAAATGGCATTTCCAGGGCTTCACACTGCATGTTATGATATAATTCTTTGCTGACAACAAAGTGATCGAGATAAAGAGAAGTGAATGAAGTGAAAAAAAAGTAAAACAAATTCTTGAAACAAAAGACTGAAAACTGTCAGACAATAGTGATTTTTATGTCAATACAGCTTGTGATAGGACACACTTCTAACCTTGAACAGGACGAAAATTCAAAATGTCAAGGCTAGACAATGGGCTAGTGAACACAGCTAATTCAGACATTTAAATACATGTATGCATATGTCATAATACACGTAACCAGTTATCAATAAACTAGGCAAAATTTCTATAATGCCATAATTTTGGGAATTTGTAGAGTTATCCTAAGATGACTTCTGTAATTTGCCATTTCCTAATCTCATTTGTGCCTTTTAAAATTTCACTGAAACATACAGATACGGATACCAAAAATATAAAAAAAACAGATTGTTACAATTTGATGGCAACATACTGCATTCTTTCAGTGCCTTGTGAATGTGTAAATTTAGACGTGCAACACTTTTCTATACACAAACTACAAACGTGAAAGACAATAAAACACTAGGTTACAGAATGTCCATCTGCGATTCGAAAAGCAGACTTTTAGCAGACACTCTGGTGTTCCCATATATGCATCATAAATAGGTAGAATGCGCATGATGTCACAAAGTGTTTTTATTTTGTTCTTCTGACACTAAAGGTGGCTGGTGGATCAGCTGATTAGTGTCACTTCGAAACAAGTCTAAGCGGTTAAAATGCCTGCTAGTTGCATTGAAGTTGATTGTTATGACAGGGGCGGATAAGATGGATCCAAACTGGTCAGATTCCCTACCATCCGTGTAAACAAGGGAAAGGAAGTGAGAGAACTCACCGAACGTCTCCCATTGAACATGTCCACACATGCTATTGTTTACTGTAACAACTTATTTTAGCTCGCCACCAGTTGGTTCATGGTGCCTCCTGTGCTCGGAGTGCAAATAAGCCAATGAATTAAAATTCATGCCACAATCGCCATGGTGTTGTGCGGATCTGAACACTAAAGATGGCGGATGTGCGCATTCTACTTATAGGCGCTGCATAAGGTTAGTCTGTGGGAAAAGTGCCACTTTTGAACATTTTTACAACACTGCAGATTTCACATAAAGCCCACAACACCACAAACCGTAATCATGAAACAAATATTACAAAATAAACCAAATCAAGCACTTCTATACTAGATTTCTACAAGCAAAATATGAAGTAAATGAAATATGAACTGGGAGGGTGCTAGAATAAGGAGTGGTTGATTCAGACATGTCTGATCTACATCTTTGGTTTTCATCAGTTGTCCTTACATGTATTTAGAAATCATTTCTAGACTGTCAGCAAGATATAATTATCAGAAAAATAACAAATTAAACGACACAAATACTTCTTATCAAAGCATATTTCTGAACTGTCAATAATGCACTGAAAATAAAAACCCCATGAAAAGTCACCATCCTTGATATTTTCTGGATAAAACCACGGTTTTACATGGTTATTACATATTATCAGTAAAAAAAAAAGTACACTTTACCCTGTTTATTAGTTGTTGTTTTTTTTCCAGCTGGTGTTTATGTAAACTTGAGAGTAAAGTGTCCTTGAAATTAATCGAGTGATAAACATTGACATCAAGCACACAAAATGTAATCAACTGATAATCTTTTCTGACAGGTCATTAGAATGAACTTATTATACCAACATTGTCAACAGTACAGCAATGCCTGGTACAACCAGACTGTAAAGTTATAGGTTCAATGTGCCAATAGCAGTGTTGCCTTAAACAGGGAATATATGGCCTTTCCAGTAACTGGTTGTTCCCTTGCATTGACTGCAAATTTTGCCCATCAATTCAAGCAACAGTGACTAGCCACTACAAGCACAGTGAAAGCACTCAAATTCCATATGAGAGAAAGCACAATCCATCAATAGAACAGCAGCAATTAACATATTAAACACTAGTATCACAGATGATGGCTGACTTCAATAACAGACGGGACTAAATAGTAAATGTTACTGCTGTGAACGGACAATGTTCATATCTGCCAGATAGGCCTTTGTTAAAAACTCCAGCAGATAAAAATGTGAAGATTGTTAAATTTTGCTGGATGGGTTCATTATATTTAATTTCATAACCAACACTGAAAAATCTACTATATTATCAGTATTTATGATCACTCCAAACTGACTATCCAAAATGTTCAGGATTTTACAAGAAAGTATCTTTTCCACAAATATTACTATTATTTACTGGCGTTGTCTCTTATTCTTTACAACAATCAGTTCTCATAATCCCATCAAATCCCATGTCCTACCATTTCTGCCCCACAGCATGATATTCCCTTTTAGACAGCCATGTCAGTACTTTTGTGAGAAAAAATCGATTTCCATTTTTTTTTACCATATCCATTCACATCCAATTACGATTGAAAAAAAAAAAAAAAAAGGCACATTCATCCTCATCACTAACTGACACAAAGTCAAAACTGAAGTAAATCCCAGGTCTTACGGTAAAAAACTTCAGAACATTATTAATGAGAGGTTTTGTTTCTGAGGATCAACATAACACTATATATACAAGCCTAACAGGCCAGGCAGCAACAACCTTTTTTGCATAACAAAAGAGACAATATGGGTGATCTCGCTTGAGGAGCTAAATCATTCATATTTCAAATAATTGCTTTACCAACAGGCAAGTTCTATACAGACAACTTGACATCAACTGGGTAGGACATATAATTCTACCATTCAAGTCTCAGTCTCAGATTAACAATACAAAGAATATTTTCACAGCTACTACAGACCAAAAGGAAATAGCTTCATTGTACCTAAGAAAAGATTGCTTTTCTGTTCATACTACCCTTCATGCATTTTATCCTGCTTTAGAAACTTCCTTTAATAATTTGTCTAAGCATGGTCACTTGTAGTATAACAGCATGTATCTCTATGAATCACCTCATTCATTATTCATCTAGTCATTACAATGAAGCATTGCTGTTCCATATTTCACTTCAGGAACAAATTCTCAGCATCTTGCATACCGAGGATTGTACCCCTGGTTTTTGCTGGAGTCAGGCAAGTACCTGTGATCACCCCTCCCCCCACTCCATATGGCACTTCTGAATACAATTGTGTATTTAGTGGAGTTAATCTGAAGACTTTGGCCTCTCTTCCACAACATCTAATGCAGCACAAAACCACTTTAGATGCCAGTAACTGACTAGAGTCAAAGCAAAATAGTTTCCTGTGTTAAGAATCTTCCCTCAAGAATAAAAAAGTTCTGCATATATCTAATCATAGCAACAAAAAAAAAATCTCATGGCTTTGTTTAATATATCTATCATGTTATTCCAGAAACAGGTGCTCTTAGATAATTTAATTAATCAATTCATTTCATAAACACTGGGATGAAAAGTTTGCAACAATTTATCAATGAAAGTTATGTATAAGGATAGCAGACTGACCATGTATAACAATGAACACTCTGTACGCCTTGGCAGAAGACGCAAAAATTATCCCGCATATATGTAACTTAGCTAATTACTAATTTCCATCTCTCAATCAAAATGCTCAATATTTAAAATTCCTGAGGTAAAAGCACTTTCAAAACACATGTCTGGAAGTTCCTTCACCTTCCCTTAGACATCACTTGCAATTCCTCCAGCAGTACTTCAAGTTCCCAGACGATGGGTTTGCTCTGCATGTATTGTGGGGTAAAATACAGCAATGCTGAGTTGCAGCAGATTTCTTGCAGTCAGTATTTCATGGAAGTGGCACATTATAGTGTCTGTCATCCTCTGCTATCAAGTCTACTTGAGGCCAGTCATCAGGCACATCATCAGGGAAGATACTTACAAAGTCCTCTTGTTGGCACTGTGCAAGCCTCAAGACACAAGCTTTGACACCTAACGTGAAGCCCAGTAAGCACATCTCTACCTGTTTTGGTAACAATTGGGATTATTGAGATGAGGGAAGACAAAAAAGGAATGAAAATGGACTAGATCACATGACTATATATTAGAAGACTTGTCCAGCTTTCAGTAAGCTGAATTACTTGGTACATGTATATGTTACATAAAATTCAGTGAGAATCTGAGGCTAATCTTGTTTTTCCCACTGACAGAACAGCATGATGACATTCAAAAAAGAGAAGACAGATAGAGACAGGCTCTGTTTTATGTGTTAAATACAAATACACAAAATTACTTGTAATATTCGTCAAGCATGCGAACATCATAACATTCCTGCTACAATTCAAATTAAAAAAAAAATATTCAGACAATAGTCTCAATATGGTTGCCATGGCGTAAGCCCAGAACATTAAGAAAACTATTTCTGAAGAAAAGTGTCTGTAAAATCTTACTTCAGGTGGTAATTTTTAAGAAACAAATTGAGATCTATCTCTTTCAAGACTACATTAATGATATATCAAGTAAAGCATTATTTAACAGAGTTGTCTTCTACTTGCCTGCTCCAATCCACCAGTATCTCCTACACAATTGAGATGATTTTTGACAAACTCTGGGATGGTTTCTGACGTGTCTCTGGCAAAAAGGAGGTGAGTGAATAACGGTACATCTTCCCCATCATCTATCCTCTTTTTGAGATCCATCAAAGTTAACAGCATCATCACTTTCAAACCCTCCATTAGTTCCAAATCAAATGTTGTGCTGGTGTTGAATAGACAGATTGTGCGTTTTTCTCTCTCATCTCTCGAAGGCAAGTTACACACTTCCTCAATCTAAGGAATATATGGTGCAAAAGAAGGGTTAATAACCTTGTGAAAGTCAAACCAACCTCAAGTGTATTTCAATATTCAATATCGGAATAATCACATAAGAACGGCAACAGTAAATCAAACTAGTTATGATGAAAATGTCTTATTAAAGGCAATATGAAATCTGAAAAAGCAATAAAATCATTTTATGCATTGACACACTGTAAGGAACATTGATTAACTGCATTTGTTTGATAACCATTTCCACACGCCAAGTCTGTTTGCCAATTAATGCATGTAGTTAACAGCTGATGAGTTGAAGAGAATGAGACATAGCCATATGACAAAATGACTCTCAGATATGTGCCATTTACTTTTCCAAGCCTGTTTCCTAAGAACTTATTCACTATCAAAATATAAAGATGTTCAGTTTGAGGGGAGAAAGGCAAAAGACAAATACTAAATTATGTGGATTTCACCCCAAAATACACCACATCTATGGACATAATATACTTGTAAGCGCAAGCCAATCATGGTTAACATCTGCCAATTTACATAGCAAAAGGTCCTCTCTGGCTCTATATGACACATCAATAAGCAGTAAAAAATCGCACTCTTCATATTCATAATACAGTACAGAAAGGATTAACTGCTGAATGAAATATGGACAGAAGTTGAGTAGGTACTTGTCACGTCTAGGTTGATTACTTTTCCCAAGGTTTAATAATTATCGACCATTTTTCCCCTTAACACAACTAGACTTAAGATTCATCAAGATCAATAAACAACAAGTATACTGTAATATATCAGTGGGATTCACAGGTACACTTACAGTTGCATATAATGAAAGTGCACATGTAGAAAGGGAGGCTAATTTGTCTTTGCCAAGCTGAGGAAGTCTGTTGGCAAATGTCCACTGAGAAAAGCCGACTGAGGGGTCATTATAGTGGCCATGTAGACTGTCCATGATTCCTATAATGCCCGACCAATGCTGTGTCACTCGGTGTCCATTCACTAGCACCTGGAAAAGAACACTGCGTAGTCCACAGTAGTTGTCTCCCCTGATTACACACATTCGATGACACGATAATTGCTTGGGGATTTTACTGTAACCCTAAAATGGAAGAAACAAAAAGATTAGCAGGTTACCAATTATGTACTGAATGTTAAGAAGCCAAATGGTGTTTATTTACCTTTTCTTTCACTTTACAGAGATGGTTTGAAATATTACATTTGCAGTATACATGTTTTCATTATTGGAAAAAAAACTGAATGAAAAATTAAAAAAAATAGAAATAATAAAAAATCTTTATTATGTGACAAAATCCTCATTCTCATTGTTATCAGTAATGATATCTTCTTACAGGTCTTATGAAATAACAGCTCAAACTAAAAAATATGTGTTGTAACGTACGTCTCGTATAAGTCTGGCCTTGTCTGTGTCGCCCTTCCATTCATGCTCTGCATAGTCAGATATAACCACAGGCACACCTATGTTGATGACATCAGCTGCTGAAATAAGTACAGATGATCATCCTATACACAAACTGTAATGTGCCTGACACATAGACAGTGTCAACATAATGTGTTACAAAATATCAGAAAGCTTTACACACAAACTGACAAAGCTTGAATAATCATAATGCATTATTAATGATTCAAAACACCTGTGTAATACAGAACATTATACATGTAGATGGAGCTGTACATAATAAATATGCATGAAATGACCATAAAGCTACAATATGTGCAAAATTGGAAAATCTCAAAGGAAGACTCAGTCACAATGAACATTCTGAGAATTGCCAACAGTTTTTTTTTTTTTTTTGTGGGGAGACCTTATGAACAAAGGTCAGCACCTACTGGCAACTAACCGGATGGGACAAATTTTTGTTATAATTTGAATGAACCCATATAACTTTGTTAGAATTTCCAGAAACAGTCTCCTCATGGAACAGTATAATAATATTATTATTTTAGACTTGGTGATATCCAGTGACAGTTTAAAATCTTGCCTCAGTAAAAGTTTATCTTCGGCAAGACATTGCCCCTCAGTGTACATAATGCTGTATTTGTTTTTAAAGAGTATCCATTTACATTTCTTCAAGTCATCTGTGGGTGAGAGGATAAGACCTTTTAGTAAGTGTTGAAATCACTCAAAACGTTCAAACAGTTCCCCACCCTCCCCCCATATCATCAGCTATATCAGGTTTGGATGGGGAAAAAAAATGGTCGGATTTATCCATGGGTAGACTCTTCAAATGTTGCACATGTTAATGTATTCGTTTCTGTGATATTCAACATTTCCATTAAATGAATAACTGAACTCACATATATCATTACTGTTCTACGCTAATGACGTAAGTCATTTTTTTGGACACTTTTGAGATCTTAAGAAAAAGACTGTTTCTTTACTTGTCATTTGATGACTTACGGCTTTATGATTCTATTGGATCATTACTTTTTCCAATTGGTGCATTTCATTTTCTATTACATAATCTGATAGCTCTCATGCTCAGGAATGCAAGGAACCTTCAGTTGCCTTCGGTGTAAGTCTGAATGTGCATATGTCATTATCGTAGAGCGGTGACGATATGAAAATGCAGATTATGAGAGAGAACAGGTGTTTGGAATGAAGCACAGCTCTGGTTGTATGGCTAAATGAGTGGATCATTGGCAATATGTCTGCATTGTTGTGAAAATGGATGAAGTATGAATGTCGCTACACAAATGCAAATGATGGCATCGGCACTCTCTTCCTATTTTTTTGGTCAAACCCATTTACACCATGAGGAAATACGTTTTACATAAAATCTAGTAATTGCTATTGTTAGAATATTTTCACCTAGTTTATCTATCTATGGGTCAAACTAGTAACACTTGCTGTAACTTCAGCTGATGAACAATTATCAAAACAAAAACGCCAACAAATGATGAGTGTGCTTTTCATGGACATCATTTTTTAAAGCTGCTCAGATACTGAGAAACTATAAAACCTACAAGTTGATCATTAATGTCCAACAACTACCAGACTGAAGAGCCCAACCACCCCCCACCCCCTCCCACACTTCCTCCCTCAAGTTGCCAAAAGAAAGCAGAGTTCCTGATTTGGTAGAAATAAAAACTTCAGATGTCAAAAATACTTTAGAAAGACACACTAGTTGGCAGCCCCGCAAATAAAAAGATAGCATGTATCAAGACCAGTCTAAAAATACAAAGTGTGCTGTGACTTACATTGAGAGCCTGAACCAAAGGTATCCTCAGCAGTAACACCTCGGCTAGCTGGGTGGATTAGATCACCTCCCTCACCCCGACTGTCAGCCCTCAGTCTTTCACCTGTGGCAGGATTGTGTTTGTAGTCTCCTAGATCCCAGGCATAGTCCACACTACCAGCTCTGGAGCTGCGACTAGAATCTGAACATGCTGAGCTAGGCACATGGTCCCACTGAGTTCTCATTTTTCTCAGCGTTTGCTGAGTTTCAATAGCTCTGGGAGCACTTTCTGCACGCTTGCCTCTTTGTGGTGATGCTGTGACTGGTGATTTGGAAGACTTTGTGTTGGAGTCTGAATTGCCTTGTTCTATAAGTTCATGAAGCTTTGATGTGATTGACTCAAATTCACCTTGAATATCATGAAGTTCGAATTCTAATGTCTCAAGGTTCCTCTCTGTAGTAGGCTCAATTTCAATAGGTTTGGACTCTGATGGGTCTGGGACTGGTAGGACAGACGGATCTCCTAAGTGGCGATCTAAGCTTCGACTTCGCCGTACAAACCTAATGGGGGAACAATCTGGTGTTGGAGACCTTGATCTGTTGTACTCCTCAGCAAAATTTGACCATTCATGAATGCGTTGCATTAAGGACTGTTTAAACTGAAAGTCAGAGAGCGACTCCTGAAACTGAGGTAGAGTGGACATGCGATCTCTGTTGTCCTCATCCCAGTCAATTTCATCAGCACTTGAGTTAAAGCTGCGCAAAGATTCAGATGCATCCAAGGATGGATCATAATCCATTAGCGGATCGTCATTGTATGACCAGTCTCCTTGTCTGTTATGTGGCATATAAGAATGGTTGACAGAACGTAATGGTGAACGACCTCTGCCCGTCTGCACACCTCTGCGAACAGGTGATGATTCTGTGGATAAAATTCTTGCTGTTGGCAAACCAGATTCAGCATCGGACAACGAAGTCAAAGAGACTCCTCCAGTCTGACTGTGTATCTGAGAATGGGCGAACACAGCTGTATCTGGAGAGCTGTGACTTTGCCTGGAGCCTGATCTTACACTGGTTCCATTGTCTGATTTGAGTTTTTCCACAAGTGGGTCCACATTGGTCATACAAACACTGCCGGCATTAGAATCTCCATCACAACTGCCCCGATAGCTTCTGCATGACATAATACCACTGTGCTCACTGCTGCAGTCTGACAAGGTGTCCAGCCCAGGCTTTGCACTGCGACCCAGACTGTTCAGACCAGCATCGTAACCATGGTGGGCCCGATACAACAACTGCAAATTTCTCTGCTTCCAAGAATGGGGACTCAAATTTTCTTTCATAGACCCATTTAGCTTTGAACTCTTCAGATCATCCAGAAACCCCATATCATCAAATCCACTTTCTGCTGTGCAGGTAGAGTAAAAAGAATCTCGATTGGCGCTGTTCTCACTGTATATACTATGGCTCATCTCTGAACCCCCAACACCAATCGCTGAATCTTTATCTGAAGCAGGAGATGGTGACTTGGATCGCATATAGTGAGATTTTCTGGGTCGCAGCCTGACATCATCATACTGGATGAAATCATTGCTATCCATACCCAAGGATGGAGGCCTTGCACCGATGGCTACCCCGTATCCAGGTGAATAATAAACAGAGGGAGTAGCCTTTTTGCTGTGTGAATTACCCATTCTATCATCCACCTCACTATCTGAGGGTTCCTGCAAGAGATGACACAAACAAAAAAATGTTATTATTGCTATAGACAAATGTTCAGGATGTTGTCCTCATAACCCAGTCACAGTGTTCTCAACAGATTTTTTAAAAATTCATGGAAGTAAAGACAATATTAAAATAATGAAAGAAAAAGAGGAAGTCACACAGAAAGAAAAAAGAGAAAAATGGGAGAGTCAAACAAAATGAAAAAGGTATGAAAGAAAACAACGAACCATGAAATGGTGAATAAAATTGTAAGTTCCACAGTTCAAGTAAATGAAAACAGATCTGCGTCAAATGCATCACTACACTAAAGATAGTCACTTAAGAAATAAGATGGAAAAGGCATAGCCAAATATCTCATATAGGTTGAAAGAAAAAAGAAAAGACCAGCAAGAAAAGTCACCTGGTTTGATGTTCCATTTTTTAGACGTTTGAGAATTCTCTCATAATAAAGCACTTTCATTTTAAGCTGTAAAGGGGATGGTAAACACAGTTGATGTGTGGAGGTTGAAGCAAGCAACTCTGTGGCTGTCATTGTTACAAACTGTTAGTTGTCCTTGGATTTAGTGTGCTTATTACAAAGATATCACAGCCAATCTTTGTTTAGTTTAAAATAATTGGTATCTTAAGTGCTGCCAACTCTTGAAGACACGGATTTGGGCATGCACACTGACAGACTTAAGATCATTATTTCCTAGAAGAAAAGTGTGTTTCTCTTCTTGTGGTATACTGAGTGAAACACAGCAGCAGATCCTCTAAAATGTTCTCTTCTCACATATGTTAAAACATAACTTGGCAACACACACGAGAAAAATCCACACTGACTAGAAATTGGTTGTCAGACACAATTCCAACGCGAAAAGTTATCACTTAAAAATTTTGCAATCAGGTTTTTATGTGATCTCTAACGTTCGGTCACGGGTTAATGATGGTATGGCATTGCACATTTATAGTCTCTCCTTATAAAGCAGCTGTACGGGCATAACTGAAAATACTGATTGTTCCCAAGTCTCGTGATATTTATTTATAGTGTCAAAGTCATGGAGCAGTGGAATCCAGTGACGACAGGTACTTGTTTCCGTCATCAGATCCGAGCTGAAAATCAAATCGCAGTTGTCTTCGAAAATCCCGCACTTCGTGACTTCTTCCTGAATATGACGCCAGCCGTGTTTCTGCAGACGCTCTGTTCGTTTCCACTTATGACAGATTTCCCGTGCCACGAATAACAACCGCGGTATTTAACGGGATATAACCTCATATCTGGGCGGCGTCCATCCCGATATATAACTTTCATTTTTATGTTAGGCGGTGGCCGCCCTGCGACTGACACGGAAATGAAATCAAAAGCTTCAAGTGCGTTTGAGTGATAAGTGTAACACCAGGTTTTCCAAATGCCGAATTAAACTGTGGACTGCTATTGGCTGTTGTCGGAAAGCGGAAGTTTAATAATAGACAATGGAGAACCAATTTATCTCATCCGCGCTGAAGTGCTTGAACCAGGACGAAACAGTGAGGTATGCCCCCCCCCCCCCCCTTCACAGAATGAGATTATCCAACTTGCTTATACGAGGTTATTCCGATTTTGTGATAAGGCAAGACTTAACTTCTCCTTAAAATTACGACAAGCTCCCGCTTCTTTATCTTTTCTTCCTTCTTCAAAGAAGTTCTTGCTGGGGATTATTTCTTTCCACAAATATTTCTCTTTCCTTTTCTCTCATCACAGATTGACAATCAGACACACATACATACAATGGGCAACGTTGTCCGTGTGGCCATTACAATGAAAGATAACGAATTCGAACCACCTTCACTCTTCTTAAATTTCCTTTTTCACTTTGTTGTGCTGACGTAAAATCTTAATATTAAAAACAAAAACCCATAAGGTGTGAGTGAAATTGGATAAAATTACTGATGTTGATTGATTAAGTTTTACAGCTTAAACGAAATCTTCAAACCAATGGCATACTTTTAGAAATAACTGGCTTCCATGAACTTCAAATTACAGGTACAATCTGATATTTACCCTTACACTCCAAACCTATACATTCTCGAATCTAGATTCAAAAGACGGGGAGGTTGGGGGGGGGGGGTGGGGTGGGAAGAGGAGTCACTACGTAGCAGTTCACAAATGAAGCACATATTTTTCGTGGTACCCAGACAAATATCCGGCCAGTTTTCTGAGCCATTTGAAGTCTGCATTTCGAGCGTTTTCCTGACCTTTGTCATGTATTGTTTTGCCGATTTGAATCTTTCGTCTCATCACCCATTTCATTTGAGAAATGAATAAATCTCTTTAGTTTTTTTCTTTTTGTTTTTCCCCCCCTGCATATGCCTATTAAGGGAATGAATATAAAAAGCATGTATCTTGGGTGTGTGACCATTTAAAAAGAAAAATGCAATAGCTTACACACGTTACAGTATTCAAATAATATTTGACTTGTTTCCTGGGAGTTTTCCCACAGTCACAGTTCTGGTTTTCTTACCACCTAGTTCCTGGTTTATAATGCAGCGTCGTAGTTTTGCTGACATCCTTCTACCAATGAGACAGACTTAGCTGTGAGGTTGTACACGATCATCACCATATCGATTATGTACAGACACTCACTACGGCTCACCAACAAACAACCACCCCTCACCCACCGTACACCTTGTGCTCATTCGCAAACACTGTTACTTTCAATTAACAAACCGACAAATGGATTGGTTGATGAAACATTCAAAGAAAGGCAAACAACACACACACACACACACAAAACAGAAAAAAGATAGCAAAACAACGACAACAACAACTGAGGGACAATTTTCAATGTGAAAGACTTAGCACGCACATCCTCTCTCTGTCTCTCTCCCGGAAAACAACGCTATATAATAGTTAACATTAGAACGTGAGAAACCAGGAACAGAAACCACAATTCCGCACAAGTGATGTGCAAACAACAAGAACTGTCACTTCTTATATGGGCAAATCGAGCCAATATTCTGAATAACATCCCTGTGGTTGCAGAGCCAACTGACCTGTCTGTGCACCCCACGACGATATCCATACATACTCAATACTAATTGTTTGTTTTCCATTTACAGTAATGCGGGAAAGCGGGAGGCGGGGTGAAATTAAACACCAAAACAGAAACAGCAAGCTAAAAATAACGTCTGAAAAACACCCTTCACGTACATTTGAGCGGGAGAGATCTGACTAAAGCGATGCTAGGCAAGCAGGACATTTTCAAACAAGCCATGTCTCCGCTTTTCAGCCTGTGACCCCCTGAGTTTGATAAAGCAATGTACATGTATGTATTGCGTTCCTACACTTAGTAATACAACACTTATCAGTCCAAACAATAAATCTGCTCCATGCTGACCGAGATAGACCATGAAGGTGGCGTCCTATATCCTCAGCAAAGAATCCTATCTCTGCAGGGCATTCCATTCCAGGCTGCCAGCAGTGACAAAGCACTTTTAGGTGACGCCGCGAGGGTTGATTTTTCTGTGGTTCATGCAGTCTAACGATATTATAATGTAAGCTGTTTGTGTCCTCAATCTATATAGCCAACAAAACTCTTATAGTCGTAAGTATCAGAGCCTGACTTCTATTTTCCAAGAGATGCAGTCTTGACAACTCTCAACTGCAAAGACCAGACAAGCAGTCTTGACGGACTGATTACAGGGCTAAAGATGGACGTTTGGAAGACTGTAATATTGTGAAGAAGTATTAATAATAATAATAATAATATATTGCATTTATATAGCGCCCAACCCCGTCGATGACAAGCTCTGGGCGCTTTAACAAACTCTTACACACACACACACACACACGCATACACAAAAGAAATTCAAAAATATTTACTATTGTTGCTGCCGAAAAACACCTAGCCTAGTTTGTCTGAAAGAAATGGGTCTTCAGATGGCGTTTGAAAGAACCAATGTCATTAATTTCCCTGGTTGTCTTTGGAAGAGTGTTCCAGATGGTAGGGCCAAGAAATGAAAAGGACTTTTCTCCTACAGTGGACAGATTCATTTTAGGTACTTTCAATTTTGTAGTGTCAGATGATGATCTTAGTTGACGAGATGGAACATAGTAATCAGTTAAATCAACTAGGTACGATGGAGCAGTATTATTGACACATTTGTGACAAATGGATGACAATTTGTACATTATTCTTTTCTCGACTGGCAGCCAGTGCAAACTCTGCAGAAGTGGCAGTGCTGGATCTCTTTTCTTTTTCTTCAAAACAAGTCTCGCTGCATTGTTTTGAGCAATTTGGAGTTTTCTAATATTTTTTTGTGAAATTCCAGCCAAAAGGGAGTTGCAATAGTCAAGCTTTGAAAGTACAAAAGAATTTACTAAAACAGCCGCAGTTTCAGTTGAAATAAGATGTCTGATTTTACCAATTTTCCAGATTTCCATGTATAGAATACGAATGAGGTGACTAACCTGAGATGACATAGAAAGATTTGAATCAATGTAAACCCCTAGGTTTTTTACTTTTTTTTGAAATTTCTATTGAATTAGTGCCAATTATCATCTCAGTTCTGTCCACTTCTTGCAGAACCCGCTCACGGCCTAATAAAATAACCTCAGTTTTATCCTCATTTAGTGCCAGTTTGTTTTGGTTCATCCAGCTTTTAATTATGATAACAGAAGAATCTTTTTTCCTATCCAAGCTTAAATGTCATCTTCTGTAGCGATGGCAATCTTTAGCTGAATATTGCATGTTAAAATTTAATATCATTCACAACTGTCCCTCAATATCGATAATGTGCAATTTTTGTCCGTTCTCCCAATGAGAATTGAGCTGTGTTCTACACACTCGTTCAACAACACACTGATTTCACTAAAAAGCCCAAGCCATTTCAATGTATAGTTAATACTGTTTGCTATACCGCTGACATACAAGTAAACTGAATTTGAGCACCACAAAATATTTTAATTCATAAGAGTAGGTTTGTGTGCAAAACAACAAAGCACGAAAAATCTTACCCTGATAAATGATGACGTTACTGTTCATTCCCAGAGAGAAGTCAAACAAAAGGCGGACATGTAATAAGCCTCACACAATATCCTGAGTCTATTCCATACACACCGTCACCCTCCCTGCTCCTTGGATATGACTTCAGCGGACTCATGGTGGCGATGACAACATCTGCATGTCCGGGCGCCACTCAGCCGCTGCTACCATGTATTATTCACCATCTACCAATACCAGCTGATTAAAGAACACTACCATCATGTCTGCCGTTTCACTCACGAAAACACATGAGGTCAAGGAAGAATCTTGGCTGCTTTTCCTTTTTTTACCCACTCGTGTTTGGTTCAGCCGTTTTCCCTCCCCCTCCTCTTTCTCTTCTATTTCTGGTGATAAGACTATCGATTGTGGTCCCCATGATGGCATCGCCCGCCTGGCATGGCAAGTGCCCGGTTCCTGCATCCACACTCAACTCTGCTGGAGAGCGTCTTTACTACACAAGCATGTACTCACTCTTTCACAGGCGCCAAATGCCACATTATCCGAACACCATGCATTTCGCATACATAATGTAAATGGTGGTGTTGGTTGTAGTTGACACAAAGTCTTCAGAAAATCTTCTATATCAATTCTGGGGTGGTGTGATGTTCCAATTTGCGACAATTGCTCTGGACCTTATGCATTATCGACAATGGCAGCATAATGGGTGGATGAGTCATACAAAATCTCTTGCTGATCCCCCAACCGAGCACGGCTCTATCAATAACGGGGATGCTACACACACAAACAGAACCGTCGGAAATCTGGAAAACAGATCTTTTAACATCTTCTGCTCTCGGGCAATGGAATGTTAAAACGTATAGTATAAGCTTCTTAAATAAAATATGACCAAACACACCTCGACCCGTCCAGGAGAAGATAATCGATGTAAAACTACACCAACAAACACACCGACACACACAAAACAAAACAAGGAAAAAAAAAACGCCCTTCAGATATACTGCATATGAAAGTCATAAGAAAAATAACCCACATGAACACAAAAACAAAACAAAGGTTTTTTATGATCTGTGGCCTCAGGTTGGTGACCTACACACTATACACGACTTCGTGCATGAGATTATATTTTCATATTTGCATTACATTTGTATTTTTGAGAAGGAAAAAATGCAGAGAAGTGTACGTTTGAAAGTAAGGGAACGGTCTGCGACTGATTCTTGGACAAAGCCCATGCATGCACACATGCACGAATAAATACATACAATTCCTCAGAAATTACTGCAGATATTTAAAAACATTACTTTTAGTCATCATATGGTTTATCCAAACCAGTGAAACTTGCCAATGTCACTCTCTCGTTTCCAAGATTCACAGACATCGTGCAGTAAAGTCAACCTGGAGCTATGGGAAACTCTGGGAATAACTCCAGTTCCTATTTTGTCACAGGCGCTGTGTGCCAAGTCCGCTGGAGCATCAACGTTCTTAGTATCGCTTCGGATTTCAGGATCGATTCCGATTTCAAACACGACCAACACATCCCCTGCTCACTTTTGTAATGAAGCAGAAACTGGCAGCGATCACTCTTCAGTTAGAAATTAGGTCTTCCACACTGTCACACAGTGAGTGGGTGCAATTACAGAACCGATGTTGGACATGGTGATCAATACTTGTGAATATCGATTCCCAAGTTTTCTATTGATTGGCTCGTGGCCGGTTACCCAACTCACAGGAAGTCAGGGACACGCACAGGAATCAATTCCTCTGTTTGTCAGATGTTTCATAATGTTGGGAAGAGAAACTGTTTAGAGCCCCCAAGATCACACATATTTGGACAAACAGTTTACTTTTTGTGTCAAGACAATAATTAAGTATGAACATGAATTAACTTGATAATAAAATCAGTCCTGTCATAGGCTTTATGTACAATTTCAGAAACATATTTAATGTGAGGAACTTCGATATCAATTTCAATATCGATGCTCGCAAGAATACACTGAAGCTGTTTGATGGTCATGCTGCATTAAATGTACGAACACGAGCTGTTCAGACCCCCCCCCCCCCCAAAAAAAGCACACACACACACACCCAAAAAATGTTATTAGAGCGAATCTCTTGCCTGTATTTAAAACACAACAAACTTTTTTATTCTACCAAAACACACAAACAAACTTTAAAAGTTGGCATGGGTTTCGCTATGATTGTGTGACTCATTCCCACCACAGACAATCCGGCGACTGGCACACATTCTGCTCTGGACACATTCACTGTAACCCGATAAGGATGACTCAGTTTTTCACCGGAGAATTGAGACGGATGATCTCCCCATGGTTACAGCATGATTTGTTGCTTAATGAG
The DNA here is from genome assembly GCA_963931925.1 of Onchidella celtica. Classification (NCBI taxonomy): domain Eukaryota; kingdom Metazoa; phylum Mollusca; class Gastropoda; order Systellommatophora; family Onchidiidae; genus Onchidella; species Onchidella celtica. Next base: position 12,883,155 of record OZ007575.1, read on the forward strand.
CTGTTATTGTGTAGCTGAGTACAGTGACTGTAAAATTGAACGTATTATCGAATTTGCAATGATTATAAAACTGAACATTCACTATACCGATAAGAGCATTCATTTCCCTTTAGGCAATCAAACCATCGTTTACAGCCGCTTCCACTGCCGCTTTACTCGACCCTAACTGAATATGCCAGTGTTTCATAGCGATATTTTTTTTCTCATATCACTCTCTTGAAGGTACAGGAGTCAAATGACCTAATTCAAGCTATGATGGTAAAGAAAAATCTGAGTGACCGAGAGAATGGGAGAAACTGGGGCCGAGATGGTACCTAAAATAATTAACATTTTTATACTGAAAGTAATGTGTACATATTATTACCGAGAAAATGAATGTATTTATTAAAGCGTGAGCATGCAAGGGAAAACGAGATAGACAGAGAGAGAGTGAGAGAGAGAGAAACAGAGCGTGACAGTGAGAGACACAGAGGGAGAGGGAGAGAGAGAGAGAGAGAAAGAGGAAGAGAAAGAGAGAGAGAAAGAGGAAGAGAAAGAGAGAGAGAGAAAGAGAAGAAGAGAATGGGAGAAAGAGAGAGAGAGAGAGAGGGGGGGGAAGAGAGAGAGAGAGAGAGAGAGAGAGAGAGAGAGAGAGAGAGAGAGAAACAGCAAAACAATATGAAAGAAATTGATAGAATGGCGGAGGAAAGCACTGCAGACTACATCATTCATAATTTACCGATTTCGTAATGTCGCTTCTGTCGGGCTCCGAGTACGAGAGGGAGGGCTAGGTAAGGGAAATAATCACTAATATTTTGCGGGCGTACATTATTGACACAGAGCACTCTTGGGATTTTGGATCGAAAAGCTGGAGGTGGGCGGCAGGGGAGAAGAAAAAGAAACGGTTATGGAACTCGAAATAACATCCATCACATGTGACCGACATTCTGGCAGATATACATGTACTGATTGCGAGGCAATCACACAACGCCGCCATTCATAAACCTGCCTGGCTGCCATGTCAAAATACCGATACTTGCAAACATCAGCTGATTGTCTTTCGTCTTCGTCATGGATCTATGTTCATGGTGATAAGTTTTGCTGTTGTTTTTCGTATTTTGCTGCTTTTAATCATGCTGATGAGGTACAGAGGGTTACGGGGGTGGAAAATCTATGCCATTATTGTATTAAGGATAACAAACGGTCCTTTATGATGTTGAATACATGGTTAGAATCGAGTCGGGTGGAGTTCGACGTAAATTTATATGAAAGAGCAGCGGGATGAAGCGCTGATAACTGATGGCAGTTGGGAAAACATGGCGGAAGGTACGTGGAAGGCAGAGGGAAAGAGTAAGATGAAAGCAGACAAAAAATCACAAAAATTAAAAATATTGAGCGTGGATCGGGGGTTGCGCGGAGAGAGGACAGGATGGGTGGAAGAAAAGGCTTACTGTGTTCTGTTGTGGGATAATAAACTGGGAATAAAATTAAAACTAAAAAGGCTCAGAAAATGTGAGGAATCTATGTACATGAAGTATGCATGCTACAACAACGGATTGTCCGGTCAATAAATAACTTATATGAGGATCCCTGACTGATAGTCAATAAATCAGATTTGATGTGAGGTAACTGCTTCCACGGTGTCCCCCCACCCCATCATCTGTTCTTTCCTCTTTATCAAAAAGGTGGACAGATATACACAGACGCCCCAAAGGAGGCAATCATTACAGGTTGAGAATAACTTTTAAAAAAAAGGCATTTCAAATGTATTTACATAAGTATGATGCCCTTAGGTTCAATACTCGCATTTACACGAGTGATTTTATTTGAATACATTTTCAGTCAGATCGCAAATGGGCGAAAGACTGTTTCGCCACGGCAAGTTCGCAGCGAATGAGTACCAAAGACAACAGTGGTGGTGGTGGTGGTGGTGGAGGGGCGGGGGGGGGGGGGGGAGATGCATGTATCTGAATACCTGGATGAGTGAACGAGTGACGATACAAGCGAGTGAGCATATAACTGGCGCGGTGACCCAGTGAATAAATGAAAGAGCTAAGGAAAGACCCTCCCTCCCCCTCCCTCAGCACACACACACACAAACACTCAAGCAGACACCCACGGGACATATGGGCTATGGCAGGTATGTCAAAGAACAAGCAGACACGCCCAAATATTGCGTATCAACTCCAGCACACCTACACACCTCTGATGTCATTAAAAACAGTTAGTAGTTGTACTCACCAGGTAAAGTGTGTACTCATCATCCAGCAATGAGTTCTTGCCCTTGGCAGCCCACACACTATGAAGGAAAGGGACGATGATCCGGAAGTAGATGCGGTATAGCAACAACGTGCCCAAACTCAACCCCAGGCCTATCAGGCATACCACCCCGGCCGCCTTCACTGAAAACACAAGAGAAAGTAAACAAATGCATAAATTCATGACGCTGTCGAAAAGACGACTGCATAAATGACCTGAGACTTAAAACATATATTAATATTATGAAGACAGCTTTTTTTAGGAAATAAAAAATGCTTAAATTTATTATGTTGTTGACAAGACAAGATAGCACAATTTAATAACCTTTGAAGAAGCAAAGTAAAAGCACAGTGTTATGTTGACTGGTGTTTTTAAGCCGTGGATCACAATTCGCATTTATCACAGGCAGACTCATTTGGAGGAGGCCCCATCACACAATCAGTGTTAGCAATTGGCAACTGGCTACCTTTCAGACACAGATCAAATTATGTAATCTTTCATTAATAATGTACAACTTAATCCCCCGTTTTCACTTCTCGTTCACTCATTGATCTACCGTGCTCAGTGACGGGTCAAAGCGTCTTTGCCAATTTTCTGCTTAGAGATTTTAGATAGCAGGTGCATAACTTTTCATGTTATCAAGAATAATATAACTGCTTGTCTACATGGCTGGAGTAGTTTATAGTATATACAATACTTTTAACGTGACAATAATATGGAAAAAAGTGGATGTCTCACAAAGCAGAACATTATAATATTGCAAGCAGGATGATAATGATTTACCATTCTATCCACATGCACATAATTATATCAATACAACATCATTACCGCCCAGATCTAAAAGTACTAAACGATAATTATAAAGTCAACACTGCATGTCAGAAATATTGGCACCCACACAAAGCGACGTAAATTAGGTGTGCTATTCCTTTTTAAATTTTTGCAGCACATTTCTTTTACATTAGCTTTGTTACTACACAACAGACACAGATCGAGACAGGATTGAAGGCCAGAAACAAACGAGCTAACAATAAATGAATCACTCAACAGACATACAAACACAACTGATTTTGGCTAGAAACACCAGTGAATAAGTGAAACGGACAAATTTCCTACAATCTCCTAATGTAGGCCTCAACATAATTTGCTTAAATATTTCCTCCATCCCCTGCAGCTCGCCTATCTTTTTCCATTGGTTGCAGCCATTCTGTCATCATCATCATCATCATTGCCTTTCTCACCCTGGATCAGGGTATAGGCCACCAACAAACACTTTCCATCCCTCTCTATCATGGGCCAGTCTCTTTACATTATACCATTCTGTCATACCTAAGGTTAAATAGCTACCACTAAGAAGTAAAACAATTTGGATGGCTGCATTTAAATATACCTGTATTTTATGTATACATTCATACACTAAGTAAATAATGAAAAAACAGAAGAAAGACAAGTGAAATAAGGAGCACAAACATAAACAAAATCAATAAATGGAATGCCAAAAACAAAACAGGAATCATATTAAGGTAAAACCGCAGAGAACCAAGAATGGATACAAAAACTACTGCACTCAGGACAAACATTGACAACAACAAGGAAGATTAATTGAACAGAAACCATGGGAGGTCGCCGCCTGGATTTGTACATGGACGGACGGACGTACAGGAGGAAGAAAGCGTACAACAGGAAGAAGAATGGAACACGAATATACATAAGAAGAGGAAAAAGAAGAGAAGGATCTAAACAACATTCATATTGGATAAAAACAAGAATAATTACCCCCCCCCCCCTCTAAAAACTAGCTATGAATTATACCAGTTTGGCGGACGTTCTAGATATAAAACTGCATAAAGGCTTATGTCTCCCAGCCATCAATGGATTCATTTCTTGCATTCCGGAGCTCAGGAGACACTCTACTTGTTTCGCAATGTCTTCTCATAAAATCTTCAGTGTGTTATATGAGAATAATCAAGTCTAAAAATTTACACGATCACCATAATTCTCTATGTAAGTGATTTATCCCCCCCCCCCCCCAAAAACAACAACAACAACAACAACGAAAAAACAAAAACAAACCTTTCTGCTCAACTGATAGTTCCTATGACCTACATTAAGGAGCTTTACCCGAGAAGGCTTAATTTACTATTCATACGCTAAGATGATGTCGTCTAGATCATGAAGCACTTCTGTTACAAGGTGATCTTGGACGGGTGTTTGCACAAGGCACGTTCAGGTCACGCGTTTGAGACAGTGAAGATCTCTACAACACCATAAAGTTTAAAATACCTATAAACCGAGGTCTAAATCCAAGGTGACATTCCCCTATTTCGTAATGTGTCATGATCTATTGTCAGCTTTGTACATTTAGTCGTGCCAGCGCGGGCAAGTCTGAGACTCTTTTACCATATATTATTTTCTATTGTGTTGTCACTGGAATGGCGGTAAAGTCAAAGACCAGCTAGATCCCCGAGACTTTGTGACTGTATACCAAAGGGCCATATTGTTGTATGTGACATTTTTCAGATTTTGAGGTTTTGTCATGAAAGGGGTTCTCTCACTCTTAAATTCATTATGTTTAAGTGTCATTTCAATCAGTTAAAAACTTTTCGAGATACAAGAATATGTTTGTGACGCAATGTTTTATGCGCTTTTAGCTCTTTTGCCAACCAAACTTCAAACCCCATTTTCTCGAAGAGGCAAAATTGCACATACAGCAATATAGCAAATAGTCAACGACATGTGAGTGTTAATGAGATCGACTGTTATTTTGCCTTCACAAAATTTAATGAATAATATCTTTCTAAATAATAAGAAAGCTAGACCGGCTACGGTCTCCAAGGTTTAAAGCAACCAAAAGAGACACATCAGTCTAAACATACACTAAAATAAATAATTCTTGGGACTTTCCTATTGGCACTGATTACAATTTTTGCTCTGTCACTTACAAATGTTACAATTACAAATACATGCAGCAAGTGTTGTCTTTCATCTGCCGTGAATGATATCATTTCTCTCTTTGCTAAACAGTGCGCAAATCTAAGGTTGGTATTAAACCCGCATTTTTAAAAAAACCATATAGTTTCTGTATGTATATCTGTGTCAATTTCTGTAAGGAGTTCTGGATTCCTCATCAAGTTCCAAGAAATAAATGAACACACACTATAAATAAAATGATATGTGAAAACTAAAACCAAAATTTTGCAAAAAAAAAGTTTAGAATCTTAGCATAATGTTTACGGCACGATTTGAAACAGAATTTAATCCGCTCACGCGTACAATTTCAAAATGCAGAACTGTGGCGTGAGAAAGACCGTTTACTTTCTTCTATTATTGTCAACTTTGGACCTCAAGCACCCAATACTGTGTTTAAAAACTGATTATTACTATAGTTAGTACATGTATTATCACTATTTTTGGTTGCTAACTATCTATTGCCGGCATCAACCACTCTGTGGGCCCCTGACTTAGTGCGTTACAATTTCCATGCTCACAAAACCGCCAGCACATCTCACTGGAACAATTCTAGTAGTCCCTATCAAGATGAATCAATTTCAATTAAAAATTCAAAGCAGAAAAACATTATGATATACATTTTAATCTGTACATATAAGCTCTGAACAGACATTACCTCGGCCGGCAGGCTGTAGGTCCAGAAATTTGATGCATGTCACCTGAGAACATCTTTCACACACACAGAACAGTATCATCTTGTTGTTATCAAGCTTTAGTGGATACAACTGGGATGCCATCGCGCAGAATATTAACTTGGTTCAAATTTTATTCCTGGTTTTTCATTCAACAATCCTTTGAACATGCACTTGCAAATTTGTCTGAACATGATTTCTGACGGTTTCCGGCTCTTCTCATCAAGAAATTAAGCCACTGGAACAGGGATGACAAGTAAGCTTCGGAACTATGGAACACTTACACTATCCATGGCTGAGAAACAGAATCTACATGATTCTCGCCATAACCTGTAGAATAATAGAAAACGAAATACTATACTCTAAGCTATAACTCCTCGGGAAATCCTCATTTTACGACTGCTTTCTAGCGAACCAAGCTGGCAATGACACATGGGACATTCCTTGGTTTGGATCGGCATTCCCTACAAAGATAAAGGGGCAAGCGACAACCGCTGACTTTCAATTTCATAAAGCCCTCACATGGGGCCCTGTTTTCAACACACCATCAGACACTTTTGTACCACAGAAGTTTGAAATTTAGAATTTCTTTCAAATCTTTCGTGTCCCAGCTGTTGTAATAATGGCCCCGTTCGCAAAATCTATTCAATTTCTGTTTTCAAGATATAATACGGTTAATGTACAGCCAACTGGAGAAAGTATTCACTTGTATGAACTTGTGTCATGTAGGACACCAATAATATTTTAACATGACCCAAATGTTGAATAATCATGGCCAACTGCATGCGATAAAAGTTTGGCCCGAACCGCGTTGTTTTCAGAACATGAACTCTACTGACAAGCGAGGTCTTTGTTTCTGTAATCTATCTCGGCTCAGTCCACATGTAAACACTCTGGACGACAACTTTCGTGTCCCTTTCAAGAGTGCCACAATCTGGTGTCACTTCGAATTGCATGTCAAATTATACATAATCAGTCCGGCTTGCATGCCCATCAACATGTCTTCGAGCTCTGAGTGTCGGGCCGCCGTTATTTTATGCACAGCACGCTTTATGAGAATAGACAAGCCGCTAATGAGACAAGGTGATTTGACAACAGATGATTACTGAGCCACCACAGGCTCACGACAAGCTGACCTGAAAAGGCATCGTCCCGAAGGGCACGGACACTTTAAAAACACATACACATAGAGGAAAACTGCGTGGTCGGGCCTGGCAAGAGGTTTCCGTTCACAGATGAACACACAAAAAACAAAAGGTCTTGAGAGTTTAGACAAGAGCAAAACTAAAATGCACAACTGCATGAAATGGTGGTCGTGATAGAAAGCGACATTTGCTCAGGCCTGAACCAACACCGGTACACAAACATCCTAAAATTTATCCAGACAAGGGAACATGTGGAATTTTTCCAACGCCTTATTTGTTTCAAACAAACATCACTTCCCTGGCATTCACGTTTCCAGTGTCAAGGTACGGAATCTGACGGGCTATAAATGACATCAGAACTTCCAGATTTTCCACACAATGGCCAAACCACATCTATTCTGGAATGGAGGCTAAATTGAAGTAATGATTACAAATTTTGGCAAGCTGACCTCCGATTGGCACGAAATCCGCACCTCTCTATCTCTGCGCTGACTAAGACAGAAACCGAAAATCGTTCACAGTTACAGTCAACTTTTTAACACACAACAAAATGCATCCTCGAGATATTGGGTCCCCTGCGCTGCTACACGACGGTTAAAATGACTACGTTTACACAACAAGAGACCGGGAAGGAATATCAAAATTATACTCTAGGCCGGAATTTCAACATTATTTTCAACCGTTCAGTTTTGCAATCATATCAGGGTCTTAATGTACAAACGAGAGTGTCCCGGGACGAAGATAATGATTAGCTCAACAATAACAAATGTATAAACATTTTTTTTTTTTAAATGCATAATTTACAATGTGAATGACAAACTTAAGCAAAAAATTTATCCGAGAAAAATTGATGGCCAGAAGACTCACATGTTTAATCACATCCCATAATAAAAACTGAACACTCCTAAACTAACTCGTGTTGTGCTAACTGTATCACAAATAATCAGTTCCTGGTTGAGCAGGATACTCACACGATGAATTGTACATTATGTACAACAACAATCTCATTGTTTAACTTTGACGATGCCTCATTTTTCTCGAAAACCTTAAAGACCAACTCACTATTATACTCTGTCATTAAAAGCAAAAAATTTCAAACGCACAGCGGACAAAAGTTCTCACTGGACACAGAACTAAAATGCCATGCGACCACTGTCATTACGGCCAGTTCGTCTACGCGAAAAATTCAGCTGGCCACACACTTGACCATGAACGGATGTTATCGGGAAAAGACCCATACTGTTTGAAGGGTCTCTCCGTTTAAAGCCAAATTTGACCCCAATACAGCCGGTTGAAATATTATTATTACATGCACTTGACACATCCATTCCATAAAAGTTTTCGGGTCTCAAGATATGAGAAAACGTGCTGAGGGATGTGTTTCAACAACCACTTGAAAGAGACACAGCCAAATCATTCTGCGCATAAAAGGCTCCTACTAATCACCAATTTTTACCCTGAAGTCACTGCGATGTATTGCGCGGGTTAGCATGCGTCTTCCAAAATGGTATACAGAATAGTTTGGCGCCACCGTAAGCCCATCCTATGAAATCTGATCACGTATCCATAACAACACTCAGAGACTTCATAAATGAATATCTGACGACGCAGGTTTAAAAAAAAGCACAGGCACACAAGTAGTGTTCGCCTCTGGGCTGTGCGCTTTGCACAAATGAACTGTGGCAAACTGGGTTAAGGGACTGAAAAGCCTCCTTTTTTTACCGGTGAGAGTAACACAAGTACTGCGAACGATGACTTTGTCGTTCAAGGCAGGTACTGACAAAAATTAATGACAACGCTTCGCACTGAAGTTATTTAACAGTAAGGGTCTTCACATGACTCTTATCATTTGGTCATAGGTGAGGGACAAGAGACAATACATGTAGTACAGACTGTTTCCAATCACGAAAAAAAGAGGAGAAGGGTGACCACACGCTCTTGAAGATAATGAAGACCGCTAAGCTGATAAGACACCCTCTAACATCACGAAAAGCATGATGTAACACCTGGCCTACGTGCATATTCTCCTGTTTACTTGTATACCTGTGCATGAACAAATTGAACAATCTGTTGTTCTTCGAACAGTGATTTCTTATAAGCAATTTGATGATCAATACAAACAGACAGATATAGATAGATAGATAGATAGATAGATAGATAGACAGATAAACGTTGAGCCTCGAAAAACTCCAATTACGGACTTATGAACACTGATAGGCAGATAGATAGGCAGGCAGGTAGGCAAACAGACAGACAGGCAGGCAGGCAGGCAGACAGACAGACAGACAGACAGACAGATAGATAGATAGATAGATAGATAGATAGATAGATAGATAGATAGATAGATAGATAGATAGATAGATAGATAGATACGCCGCAGGTAAGTATAAACATGTGTTATGCTGACCATCTGCAAACGCCATGTTCAAGCCTTGGCCACCTTTACTACTGTATTCACATTCCTGAAAACTACAATAATAATAAAAAACAAACAAACCGGAAACGCATTCAACGACGGAGGGTTTATTCTTGTCATGGAGGCGTTTATTCTTGCCATTTTCAAGGTTCACTTAACATATTATTAACGTTAATAAAATGTGTGTAGCTAGCCTGGAGTGCGTTCAACTGCAATTATGCTGCATTGCGTAGGTGCGCACTTCATGTGAAAGCTTTCTCTGGGTTCTCGACACCATACAAAATATTCGTCAGGATAAAATTCATATCACAACGCGAATCGATTGGTACCAAGTCAGATTTCGCCAGCGACTAAAAGAAAAAAAACAAAAAACGCTTGCATGAGTATAGTATTGAGGAAAGTTGGCGTACTGAAATAAAAAAACAAACAAACAACGTAATTATTAATTGGAACTACATGCTGTGCGCACTCGGTGCAAAGCAACAGCCTCCACGGGTTACTTTTATCGGTTCTAAACGATGTCACCGGGCGAGCATCATTACAAATTCACAGTTATCAAAACCTAAGCCGTGGCACATAAATCACAAACTCGACTTGTCCCCAGGGGCAGATGGTTGTTAACCTCTACCGGTTGACGTAACTGTTGACATCAGAAGTTAGCTTGATCTTATCTCTGAATTAAAAAAACACACATCTTGAATTTAGTGACGACCTAAGTGACATGCCTTTTTTTAACTGGTTGACTGTCAACGCAATTCAATTGTCTCACCGACGACCCGAAAAGTCTACTGAATGTCCTAGTTCCTGCTATCCCGTGTTGTAGTTTACACGCCGACGGCAATGTATTTCAGGCAAGGAAAACAGAGAAAGGGACTGACAAATGTAAAGTGGGAGTGATACATGGGATCCTGCGAGTGCTGCTATCCCCTGCGCTCCCCTCCCCACCCTCCCCTGAACAGAAAGTTATGACAAGTTAAGAAAAATTAACGTCAAAAATATTTATGAACTATTCACCTTGAAGGTGAATGAGTGGCTGCCATCACGTATACAGAAATTGTGTTGAAATAAGCGCACGACCGAATGGACAAACTGATAAACAGGCAGATCATGGGTGGATAGACAAGCAGATAGTGATAATAATTGTCTACGAATAATTTAGCCATCCTCCCAAAGCCCAACCCGATGGCCGCCGCATGCCAACTTTTCACCTGCTTTAAATTCTCCGCCGACTTAACCCACGACTCACACACAAGTCCACATGAAAGACTGAGTTGGAGCAAATCCATGTGTAATTACTCGAAAATAAACGCAGGCAGCACCCAAAAGCCTGTACATACCGAAGAAAGAACAGGTGCTTAGATTACGGACAGGTGACTCGTTCCCAACCTCCACCCATGACATTTACACATTCAGTATGTTTCCTTTTATTCCTAACCAACAACACACAATGGTACATAATATATGAAATCAATACAGCATGCCGTCATCATCCTATTTTACCTATTTTTAGACTACAGGTGAGTATAAAATACTGTTCCTACATCCCCCACCACCTATTTTCCGTATACTGTTCCACCCAAAGACTCCAATGTAGACGATATGGGAAGAAAGATAAAACAATACAATGTACCTCAGCCCACCAACGGGGGAGTGGCTTACAAGCAGACAATTACAATCGCCATGGACCCCTGTTACTTCCCAATCCAAACATTTTTTCCCCTACACTATACGGGTTTCCCTCCATATCTCCTCTGTTCTCTCTCTTTACCATCATTTTGTGTATGCGTATTAAACCAAAATCAGCACTGTTAATATTTACGCATGAGCCCTTTATTATTTCCCGAGGTCTGACGTAAAGATGCCGCCTACCACTTCCTTCACGAATGAGATTGAGCATAACGGTTTCCCTGAAACGAGCGGCCTCCGATCAGTGCCTCAACCCCCATCTCTAACCAACAAAAAAGCAAACAAGCAAAAAAACAACAACCAACAAGCACGGCCGCAATTACAGTTTTCTCACATCTCGTAAAGATCATTATATATAAAAATAAAATATACATCGCATTAAAAACAAAGTTTTATCATGCTCAAGATGAGAAGATCTTTCGTTCCCTTACAATGACAAGGTCCTAACTCCCTCCCATCGACGTTTGAGAAACTGATGAAAGAAATTTCATGTGCTGATAGATTTTAGAGATGCCACTTCTTTTTCTTTTTAGTAATACTGACAAATTACACAACGAACCCACTTGACACTTTCGTACATAATGGACAAGGCCTATAGAAATAGCGTGTAACTCAATTCAGCCAACGTGGAGAAAGAACCTTGACATTTTTGTTTTTTTTTGGGTGCTAAAAGCTGAGTCTGCCACCGGGTCAGACATAGTGCCATAATGCATGCATGAAAATAAACAGTCTAAAACAACATGATTTGCCTGAAACCTTCAATGGTGATGTCCATGAAACGCCGACACTCTGCATGAGATTCAGGACGAACGTTGAGCCTCGAACAACTCCAATTATGGACTTATGAATACTGAGCTGAAAATAATCTTTCTCGAGAGGAGTGTCACGACTCACATAATTATAAGTGGTTGCACTATTCCGAATAACAATTAAGGCGGGCCAGTTACATGAAGCAGGAATGCGTGTTGCCCTAAGTCAACTGATACAAACTATTTCTCCAAAACTGTAGTACGTCCCGGCCAGAAACTCTTCATTTTCTGTTCCCTTACGGTCTGATTTTTTTCTCTACATAATGAAATACGACAATTACACAGTATTAATTCTTCAAACTTTGGTGAGAGGCGAGTAACTTATGGTGCGACCCAACACAATCTAAACTACCGAATTTATTTATGTCAAAGCACGTCGACGTGAGCATAATAATAATAATGTCCCACCACTTGAAAAGTGTCATGGAGGCGAGCTGTCTGAAGTTTGTGCAGCAAACAAAAATTTTAATAACCTCATGCAGTATAATAGCTCAACACTAATGAAATGTGTACTTCCTGAACTGGTGAATGCAATTTAACAGGAGCCTGCTTCAGTGCCAAACTTCTGTCATTCATTAAGCTTCCTTCTACAGATAAACACGAGAGTAAATGCCAGTGGTTTGTTGTGTGTCACGTTTAACAGTGACATCAGCTGCCCTACATTCAGGGCTATATTTTAGATACAGTGAGTCCCAGTAAAGGAAGCTATTTGGCAAATGTTGAAAAAGCATTAAGCTGTGTAACAAGAGTTTGGCAAAGAATGTTCTCAATATACAATACACAAGTACAACAAATTCAGGCTGGAGAGCGAGAGCGAGAGAGAGAGAACTTCAAATTCAAAATTATTCCTTCAATTATTCAAATTCACGACATCAACAAGAAAGAAGAGGGAAAGAGAAAGAGAAATAAAAGAGAGAAAGAAAGAGAGAGAGAGAGAGAGAGAGAGAGAGAGAGAGAGAGAGAGAGAGAGAGAGAGAGAGAGAGAGAGAGAGAGAGAGAGAGAGAGAACGAAAGAAAGAACAAAGAAAGAAAGAAAAAAAACAACAGTCTGTTAGATGGAAATGGTCCTTCTCTTCAAACAACGAAGCCCCAAGTTATAGCTCAATGCTTGGTGCGAAATGCAATCTGGCCCTGACTACACGCTTTATTCCCAACTACAAAACACGATGACGGAAGGCTTGCGTTGATTTTTGTCATCAGGGCGACGCCATGCACTGAGATCATGCCTTGACCTCACAATGCATGGCTGACTGAGCTTTGCCGTGCGACATTATCAATCACGGCGTACACATCTGCCACGTCCTTGATGACTCATGCTTTTTGCCCAAATGACGACGTGATCTTTGTCTTTGCCATAGTCTTTATCAGATATGGCGAATGCAAATGGATCATCAACACGAGGCTGATAACTATGATCCGTGGCAATAAATAAAGAATATTTGACCGAACACAAGGGACATGCAGCTGAAAATGAAAAGTACCCCGATGTAATGACTGCCTTTGTGAGAAATCAAATAAAGATGGAAACTTTCCCTAACATTAAAATGTGTAAACACATTGGCGCGTTGTGTAATAACATCACACTGCTACTGACGAAATCTCAGACAATCCTGAGGAAATGGAATACATGTATTTTGATATCCGGCGCCTCAACCACTACACTTCACGACACAGCTTCATCAAATAAAACTTGATCCCGTAGTCACATCATCCAGGCATATTACGTAAGTTGAGCACCAGGTGCAGGTTTTGTTGAGAGTGTGGGAAAACCTTTCGCAGCATTCCGGCCGTGACGATCACTTCTCTTCAATGATCCACAAACACACACCACTAAATTATTCGTTGTTACTTTTCTCCTGCATAAACGTGGTAGAATGCCACATGTTTATGTATGTAATATGTACACAGCACCTGATCAATCTCGCCCTTAGTTACCTCCCACACCAAATATTGATCACCACTCTGAAACACATAGCGTCCCGCGGTGAATAATGTCAGGATGACAATTACATACTTGGCTAGCTCCATCTTTGCACTATTATGTAAGCAAATCCATGTATGAAAAGGCGCCCCCGGAGTGCTCAAATACCCACACCTTGATCAACTCATGCGATCCACACACACGTTATGGAAATAAAACAGCCTCTTGGTTCAGAGCATACTATTAATTTATATGGGATCATTATGTTCGATATCCGATTTCGGAGAGCTAAAACAAACGATCAGCAATTTCGATGACGCTTGGGTATACTGAAAAACTTAATCAATAAAAAGAACAAGTGTTTACTGGCAACAACTTTCCCATGATTGTGGTAACAATGTTCTTATCTCCAAGTTGGCGCGTGCCTAATCACAGTGTAATTCCTGTAAGAGAACCGCTTAACTCCTTAGCGCCTATTGTTCCATATCGTTCCCTTAAAATGACAAGGTTTTGTGTCCACTTTTTGGCTGAGCTGAGAGCTGAGTTAAACACAATACACTTCTTCTACAAGCATTCCCCATTGTGTTAATGTATAAAGCAGATTCGGTGTGTACTTTGTAAGTACTACTAAAAAGAACAAAAGTTGTACCACCAAGAGACATGAGCACATGAAACTTCAATCACCAATTTCTCGAGAGTCGATGGAAGGGAGTTGGGAAATTGTCATTCTAAGGGACGATATTTGAAACAGGTTCCCTGTCGTACCAAACCATATGTTTGGAACATTTCATTATAATTTATCAACAAATAATTTTGAGGACATTTATTATTTTATGCTTTATTTAGTTATTTTATATCAGATGCTCTAGACCTGACAAACCATGCCCGGGCACCAGAGAGTTACCACGATCCACAGCAGACTGAGCCCCATCCATGAACACACAGCTTTGCTATTTACATGGACTCAAAAGTCAGAGGACACTGATGTTAACGTTATTTATCTTTCCTCCAGAAAATCCGCTCAAACACACGAGGAAACTTTACGATAATCTTGCAATCTGCGCCAGTCGTTGACAAAAGGTAACAGGTTACATTACAAACACAAGTACTGCATGTGCCATCTGATTAGATTGCTCTGTAGCTGGCGCACGGCGCCGGCTGTCCGTTTTTTTTTTTTTTTTAAATTACAAAATGATGCAGGGGGAGAAGCGATGAAGTACTTTTTATTTTAAACACGCGAGATGCTTGGTGTCTGTAAACATTCACTTGATTTGAGTCTGTTCTGTTTCGGGGCAAAATAGGAAAAAAAATATGACTGAAAATGAAAAGGGCACGGAAAGGAAGAGCACTGGTGCCATGTTTTACGAACAGTCTGCAAGGCATTCTTTTCAAGTGTTAAGCTAGCAGAGGTAACCTAACAAATCAACAAACCTTACACTTACGACTTTCGATCAATGATTCAGTTTGAACGGCTTGGGTTTGAAATCAAGAAGCGTCTCTATCAGATTCGGTCAACTCTTCGGCCACACCTACATCCTTTCAATCTTCAAGGGCTGACATCATCAACTATTATACACATAGCTCATCTGGTAAAAACTGCTTCAGTGCCCACGGCCTTTAAAGCACAATATTAAAATTTTGCCCCCCACATGAGTTGTTGAGAAGGAAATACATGCACAAAAAGCAAAACCATCCTCATCTTGACATTTAAAAAAATGCAAAATTCTCGTGGGATATAAACTACAAGTAGGTCATCTTCCGATTCTTAACAACAACTCGTTATGTACTAACACAATTAGCCTCCGATATTAATTCTTCATTTTCTCCCAATGCACGCAATTGGGGGGAAAAAAATGAAGAAAAAATATTTAGGAACTATTTGTACGCTATTAAGAATTATCTATGAGCGTACTGGTTGACTGTCAAATGAAATGTTTCATGTATCAAGAGTTTCTGAAACTTTATGTCTAAGTCCATTGACAATGGACCAAAACCAACACAGTTTGCCATCATCATGGCCAAAAGTAAGTTGCTCGATAAACCACACCCGGAAAACCATTACAAAATTACGCCAGCAATGTTGCTATATATTTTAACCTAACAGCTGGGAGAATTTTGGCTGCCCGCCACTAATTAGCAATTCCATGGTCATGGCTCGTGCTTGACCTTCATAAATGATATAGTGGCGAGATAAGTAGATTAAATCGTACACACAGCAATCAAACCAACTGTGAATACTTTTCTCTTTCTGGGTGTCCTATGTCAGTTATCTCTGTCTGTCTATCTGTGCGCCCAGTCGTGTGCTTATGTACATAGTCTATCTGGCCATCTTCATCTATGTCCATCTCTCTCTCTCTCTGCTAGTTAGGAACTCAGTTTGTAAATTATCTCACCCCCTCCTCCCTTCACTTTTTGGGTACAGCTGGTCTACACAGCTTGTTATTTTCATTCAAGTTAAAAGCAAGTGGCTGAGCCAGGAATAGATAGACAGATAGATAGATAGATATAGATAGACAGATAGATAGATAGATACACCGGTACAGGTAGATAGATAGATAGATAGATAGATAGATAGATAGATAGATAGATAGATAGGTAGATAGATAGATACGTGGGTGGATAGCTCTAGACAGGTAGGTAGGTAGGTAGTATGTAGGTAAATAGATAAGGAACTAAGGACCATTCATTAAAAACCATAACAGATTGTAAGAAACTGGTTGTACCTCCTGGGGTCATTGGAGTGAAACAGAGCACACCCAACACACGTTTGACAATCATCCGTCAAAGTATGCTTTTCCATGACAGTATGTCTTAGAGCAATGTGAACGTTTGTATCTCAAAACAATCCATCTCTGAAGTGTACGTCTGTGACAGCCAAGGCGCTGATCAGGCTAATAGTCAGCGGGGTTAAACGCTTAAAAATTGGATGAGATCATACAGAAAACCCACCCCGTTGAATAATTGTTTCACAAGACCAGAATTATAATGATGGAAGAGATACAGAATGACGATACCCAATGATTGGTACAGAAATGGGAAGAATACATGAAGTAAAACGAATTCATGTTAACGAAAAAAAACTTACGGATCCAGTCTGTGACGGCAATCTGTACATTCACTACCCACTGTACGGCAGCGGTCCACAATAGGACAGGTGTTCGAATGAAAGCTGACCAGAGTCCACGTAATGCCCGGAGCAACGCTGACCACAAAAGTACAGGTTTTCTCAACAAATGCAGTACGGCCCTTTTGGGCCATGACAGCAACCTCCTGACCACCTTCATTTTCAGTCTGACTTAATGTAATGAAGTTCTGACACATAGAAATTGACCATATCTCCAGTTCAATCAACAGCAGCTCTCCCGGATACTACACATTGTATAACGCAATTTAGGTTAGATCTTGGTGTAAGTCCCAATTCGAGAAATCACATCAGGGTTATGCTGGTCATGCTATCCAGCAAACCGCGACTGCCTACGTCACATCCATTCAACCAGGCAAAAAATGGCTCCTTTTCAATTATAAATTCAGCAACGTTTCGTCCTCACAGATTATACAAACTTCTGTTCACAAGCAAAATATTCCTGCTTAAAATTGCTGTCAAAAGGATGTCAACCTCAACGTCATCAGTCGATACTGCCGTGTATCACCTGCGCCCTCCGTACGCTATAAAGGTCCTACGATAAGCCACCTGACCTCAGAGGTCACAACAGTAATATTATGTAGGACCATTATCATAAGCTGTGCTCTAATGCGTTTGAACACACGGCGTGTGTGATTTGCTTCCTATTTCAATGCATGGCGCGTTTAGAAACGCTATAATTATTGCTTTCACTGCGTTCATCATCAATCTAAAGCCTATGTATTCAGTTTCTCTGCGGGCCTTTTGTTGCATGTTTTACATGGTCTACTGATTCATTTTAGATCCAATAGGCGACATGAGTAAACAGAACTAAAAATGTGTAAATTACATCTATCCATATTTAATTGGGGCATCGTTATAATACATTGCAGACGTGACAAATAATTATGTTCTACTTTGTCCTCTACCGCTTCGAATTTCGCATCACAATGTACCATTTTGGAAATTGGCCGAAGTTGGCACGACGCCTGCTCTTGTGTTCCGTCACACCACGTTATCAATTGAATGTATTTAGCCTACTATTTAAGTGACGTCAAGTAGTCTGTGTTTTATCTAAAGTGGAGTACTATAAGGGTAAAAATGTCGGGTTTGAATTCCAAAGTTCAAGGTAAATGAGGCATGTTATCTGACATTGTTTTGAACAAATATGGAGACTAACTTGTCCTAGATGCCAATTAATTAACTGTTTAGCCTGAACATCGATTTTCGCGACCCCCCCCCCCCCCCCCAACCATACACCCTAGTGGTTACGGTCTCTGACTGACAACGGCCGAAGTGTTCACATGACTGACTTGCTTGTTTATGAACAAATCACTGCACAAAAACAACAAAAAATCAAACGATGCTACATAACATACAAAGTAAAAAATTGGCAAAAAGAAAAAGTTATAATAATATGTAGGCCCAGTTGCTATATACAATTTTTTCTTTTTGCCATTTTTGACTTCATATACTACATACAACTTTTTTCTTTTTGTTGATTTTTGACTTTGCTTTAAGCCTTGCTGCAACCCCACTGTTTTCTATGGTTTTTATTATATTTCGTCAAATTACTCAACATACACCACATTATTAACTCTACTTCACACTCCGGATCTGACAGACCCCAGGCACTCTTTTCATGATAACATCCTCCGATCTAATGTAAAATTCGGTTAAACTAACTTAAACACATGTCATATTGTTTCCCGGTCAGGATACTCATTTCTAACCAAACCAAAACAGCATGACCAAACTGTATATAGTATATTCCGTATTACATTTCTTTATGACTACACAAAACTAATTTACGGGGGCTCCTGTGTGACGTGCTGACTTGGTGACATCTGTTTCGTGGTCGATAGGCACACACGTCTTACTCAGTGACTCATTAGCTTCAATATCTTTCAAACACATTAACAATACTGTTGACAATGTGCAAATGCTTCAGAAGGTCAATGTGCAAAACGACAAACTGATTTACTGCCCCGCCCCCCAAACCCCGCAAATATTGGTCCCCAGAGATAATTTTGTCTCAAATTGGAGCCTGGAATGCAGGCAAAACCAAGCTTATTCGGAAACCATTCCACAACGAGAACTGGTTTTTAGTTAATGATTTATATTATCATACAAGAATTCTGCACGCCTAGAGTCACAGGAGAGAGAGAGAGGGGGGGGGGGGGAGAGGGAGGGAGGGGAGGGAGGGAGGGAGGGAGAGAGAGAGAGAGAGAGAGAGAGAGAGAGAGAGGGAGAGAGAGAGAGAGAGAGAGAGAGAGAGAGAGAGAGAGAGAGAGAGAGAGAGAGAGTACAATTGCTGCCACAGTTTCCGCTACTTGGACAATAACAATAAAAAATAACACGATTATGCTTGACATCTAGATCCAATTTCTAACAGAAAACAAACCAATTTACCATTAACTATACAACGCATGTGTACTGAAGGCGGGTTCGTTCTAGATTCGCACAGGACATTAGTATGTTGGAGTGCTCTTCGCCGGTTCCAGGTCGACTTTACGTCCGTCCAAAACGAACATTTCAAATCCACCTGGAGCAAAACAGTACAGGAATTTCCACAAACTTACCTGGCGGCATGGAGTTGACTGTAACACTAAAAAAAAAAAGCGTGGAAGGGTTCAGGAGGTCCGGGGGGGGGGGGTGGTAAAAACAGCAAACAGATGCTACACCAATTCTGAGTCAGTTTGGCATTCTGGAATCTACTCTCTAAGGGAAACCTGCGTCTAGTTACGAAAATCCCAGTGCCTCGAGTGAATTTTGACTAGTTAGAGGGATCGTCCTAAATAGCACGGAGCAGTCAGGCTCACTACGCAAGCACTCTTGCTTTCTTTCCAGCACTGTTTACATTACAAGTAAGTACTCGAATGGGCCCTGCTTCAAGGTTGAAAACCTGCTCCTGACAGGTCCCAGCTTGAGCGTGTTGCAAGACTTGGGGAAGCTTAACAAATCCAGTAAAGACAGCGTTTGATTTGAGTTTGGGTTTAACGGCGCCTCGGCACAATAAAGGCCACTTTGCGCCTCTCATGTTTTTTTTTTCCCGTTACCTCACTTAGGGCTAGCTTTCAGCCCTCAGAGTCAGATGCCTATAGGCAAGACCAGTTAAAAGTGAAGTTAAAGATCTAACGGGAAAAGGCCCGTATTACAAACCTAACGGGAAAAGGCCCGCACTGTAAAGTATGTCTTTGAATTTTGTAAATATGATAAAAGTCTGATCAAATCAACTTGTAGAGTTCGACCTCTTTCAGAAATGACAAGATATGCTGCGAGTCCACGTCAGAAAATAATTCTTTCATGGATCCGCAGGCATAGTGCCTTCATCGGATATGCATGAAGTCTAGACATTCAGGTTAAATATGTTTTATTTTTAATTGGCAATTGCACGCCACACATGATTCGGGTGGATCTTCCCCCCTAAGTAAAAAAAAACAGTGTGTGAGGTGAATATGACCCAGACGGAGTCTACTAAGGACACTTTCATCTCAACGATTTTGTTGAGACGTATGGTCCCATTGTCCAAGTTGATCTCGGATAAAGTCCAGTAAAGACAGTCCTAACTTGAACCTTACGCTATTACTCACATTGCTAGAGACGTACGATGAAGAAAAACAAAATCGTGCTTGACAAGCTTCCTTTGATAAAGTACAAGAACCATATGCGTGCCTCTGAAATGACAAGATATTGTTATTCCAGGTAGTGCAGTTGTAACATTCATCCCAAACAAATCCTCTGAAGCTGAAAGGGCTCTCTGCATTAGATGACACAATGCATTAATAACAATGGGCTGTCAGTACAGATATTGCGAAAGAAAGGATGTAACATAGCCAAAGAGAATGTATTGTTGTTTGTGTTTTGTACAAGGATATTGGCTGCAGGTGTATCATGGCCAGCATCAGGAGCAACAGATAAGTTCTGCGCACCATTATTTTCTTGGATCTGAAATGTCTCGGCTCTTTTTATTCTCAAGTTCTTCAGAAGCGACTAAAAATGTGGTTCCTTTCGTATTCTCCGTGGCTTTCATCACATGGAACGACAATAGAAGAATAGCATTATAATCCACATCTTCGCTTCAAAATAGTCGATGCGACAAAGCACGACGTACTATATGGACGTTCCTGGCTTCCACACGGTGCGCAAACCGTGCCCTTGTTGTTGTGAGTGATGTACGTGACAACTGCATGTACACTGTTCAGGTGCAGCAAACATATGCTGTGTCTGGTGGTAAATGACTCATGTAGGCACCGGAAATATGGTCTTGCGCAAAGAGCTTGAGCACGTTGCAAATTGTGCTCTTCAGAGTCTTTCAAAGTCACGCCGTTTGTCTGTTTTCGGAGGACGCAAAGAAAAAATGAAGGGGGTTTTGGGGCCAGAAATGATAAGGAAAATAGGAAGAGTGGGAAGAGGAAGGCATGATTACTCCACGTTCTGCATAATTATTATTCAATTCGTTAACAGTATATTACAACAAACGTAGTGCTGTACCACCGCCGGCATTTGTTACAGCATTTCTGGTCAAGATGATGGAACTTCCACTTCAAATGCTGGAGGAAACGTGTGAACACCGTCGTTTCCCACAAAATTACCCTAACACAGAATAACAAAGAAAGAAAATGGAATGTGTCAGCACGGAAGCTGAAAGTGGTAAAATATTTATTCATTTGAAGTATTAAAAGTCACGACAACTCTGGATATCTTAAGTGCAACAAAACTGAAAATACCCGACACAAGAAACATGAGTCGCACATCTGACTAAAACAAATGGCAAGTAGTTGTAACCTGATAAAGCTGGTGGCTGTTAGGGTTTGTGGATTCAATAAAATGGCTAACAATCGATGGCAACAAATGCACGGGCGCCACATTGCGGGGGAACATGCTGTGTGTATTTCATCTTAATGGGGCGCACTAAATGTTTGACACTTTGAATAATTTTAAGTTTACATAAAAATCAAAGGAATACACAATTCCCCTTTATTTGCTCGTAAAGAAAAGGAAATGACAGCTACAATAGTATAAGAAAAATCGGTGGCAAGCTACACCCTGTGAATATCATAAAAAACGTGAAATACATGCAAATAAATTTCAGTTTCCATTTGACAGGGTGCCATGGAGCGGAAGAAAAAAGCTTGAAAGATCACTACAGAAGGACAAAACAAAAGAGAATCACTTTATAATTATTGCCTGTCTCACACGCCATATCAAATTTAACAGTTTAAATAGCATTCCCGCAGGCTTCCTCAAAGGAAACAACATACCAACAGGCTTCTTAAAAGCACTCGCCATGCCACTTCCATAAATGCCCTAACAGTTTATTCTAGTCTGCCTAGTAAAATTTCTCTACAGACCGCCAGATCCCATAATGTTCCATGGTCATTTCTAAGTGCTTTCGTAACCACTTGGGACAACAACTGTCCCATGCACTAGTCCACCAGTCAGCTCCACTGCATAATACACGTACTTCTCATTCACATCGATTTCTAAAATGTCAGACCTCGTGCGATCCCTAGTGACAGACCATTATAATTTATTCATACACTGACCCATGCCTGTGACAGTGTCTCCGGTAGCAGACATGTCGTTGTTATGTGAGCTGAAATTGTCGGATATGAGCAGAAAACTTTACCAACTAAATCTACATGTACATGTAATTGGGGCGAAGATTGGCCAAACTTAGAGCAATCTTCCATTAAAAATCGCCACTACATATCGTGGGCCAACTTAAAGATTTTTAAGATCTTGAAAACGTCAGTCCTTTATTTATGTAAGCTTGGCTTTTTTTTTTTTTTAGCTGGGCAATGACTTCAGACAGATTGCTAAGCAACAATACCTCGTGCATAAAACTGTGACCAATTTCTCTTCAACAGAATTATTATCATGTAATTCTGAATCTTGCCCCCCCCCCCAACTCTCTCTCTGCGTACATTTGTGTGTGTGTGTTTTCAATGAGATGACACTGCCAAAAATCACAAAAACATTTAACAATGAAGGAAGTAGCGGTTACGACAACGACGATGGGCATAAAGAGAGTGTAGAGATGCTAAAACAGAAAACCATCGGGAAACATGAGTCGCACATCTGACTAAAACAAATGGCATGTAGTCATAACCTGATAAAGCTGGCGATTATTAGCCTAGAGTTTGTGGATTCAATAAAATGGCTAACAATCGATGGCAACAAATGCACGGGCCGCACATTGCGGGGGAACTTACTGTGTGTATTTCATCTTAATGGAGTGCACCAGGCACAGAATCTCTGATGTAACAGGTGGTTGCATTGTTCTTGTTCAGGGTATTTGCAACGGTCAGGCACGGACCCGGAAACCGCTCAGGGCAGGCCAAATAGCATGACGGTGGATGAGGGAATAGAGCACGAAATGAACGGGAGAACATGTATGTTCGTGGGCACACAGTGAAGTGACACTGATTATGATCGTCCCGGCAACTGATGAGGTTAGCAATCACAAGGGGAAAGGGGAGATAGTGCCAAACTGTGCAGTGATTTATACTATTGCTGATTAACAGTTCGCCGGTAGGGGAAAATGGGGAAAGGGGGGGGGGGGGTAAACGTAGCCTGGCTCAGAGAATATCGTAAAGAATATTGTTACAAGTACGTACGTACCCCAAGTTTTTGGCGCTAGGGGGTACGAATTGTAGAGCCTATAGTGACTCCAGAGCTAGGGAGCTCCTCCCGAAATGCTCCTAACAACAGCCGTAATTAATTATGATTAATTATTCTTTCAGATTTTCTTTTTGTTTTCCTCCTGTTTTCTTGGTTGAAAGGGTTGGCGGCAGGGTTAGGGGTTTGATACGATTTAGGACTGAAGATAGGGACGGGTTCTGGGATAGATACGTAAATGTACGCACGCCCAAGAGCAAAACTCTTGGGGGTGCGTACGAGCTTGTAACAACAAGTCTATCGTTAATAGGGTGACAGCGGTAGCGGAAAGAAAAAAAAAAACTGCAAGGATAGGAGGGGTGATTAAAAAAAAGAAAAAGTTAAAATGATGCTGGAAATTATGTAAGAAAAACTGTGGTACAGGAAAATATCTCTGCCCAAATCATGAACTATGCGAGCACGGTCATGTTAGTTACCCTTGATGGCTTCAACTTCGATGCTGAGCTAGCTAGTGAGCACAACTGGCGTAAATCAAAAGGACACTGAATGTGCAGGAGAGTGTGCGAAAGGAAAGGAAGCGCTGGGGAAAACTTGCTGAGTCGAGGAAAATCAATGGAATCAGACGGGCCCAGGAAAGTGAAATAGTTTCGCCGACAGAGAGTCGATTTTGAACATCATTCGCAGAGATCTCGGGCCTTAGAAGCAAAAAAGCAACAGTAAACGAATAAAGAAAAAACAAAAAAGGAAGAGGATGTCTAAATTCCAGGCAAAGGGTGTATAATACCCTACTGTCAATAACCAATACACGTGACATTCTGGTCAGGTAACAATACTTCACATTGTCCCATCAACCCTCTCGTCATGTCTCATCCTCAATACATCATTCTTAGCGTGACATGCCCGTTAGATCTGGAAATAATACTGACAAGTGGACATGGATTTTTACCAAGTAGCTATATTGCACAGTATTGGATTGTTTTCTATACTCTGCTTGATACAGTTAATAATAGTGATCTAAGCATTGGCAAATATGAAACTATTTTGGATGTTTTATCTCTTGTTGCCAGGGGAAAACCCCGTATACCTCTAATGTGCTAAAACGGCTCTGATGGAACATATACAATAATAATAATAATAATAATAAAGATGATTTATTTAGCGCCCAATCCAAACAGTTTGCTCTAGATGCTTTACAGAAAATCTTGTTCTCTCCAACTCACCCTCTCTCTCGCTATCTATCTACATGTATCTATCTCAAACACAAACTACTGAATACACTCTTTTGCTAGACATTATACAACACAGGCGCCTAAGGCAGAAATCAAACAATACAACAGCAAAAACCAAATGAACCGACAAAATAAATGAATTGGGAATGAAACTTCACAACTGAAAGTGCTTTTAAAAAGGTGAGTCTTTAGACCAGTTTTGAATTTTGACTCGGTAGATGCTTATCGCAGTGATTTTGGCAGCGAGTTCCAGATGTGCGGGGCTCAGTGTATAAATATATTCCTATATAGTATAAATGAAAGAGTGGACTCACTCCACTTTTGGTGGAAATTCAGAAACCGTATGATCGTGTACAGTACCTTCCAACATTTCAGTGGTATGAAGATACAGTTATACCAACCACTCTAGGACGAAATAAACCAATGATATAATCTTTTCTGCCACCCACTATTTAAATTCAAAGGAAAAGAGGTTTGAAGTCAATTTCCTCAAAAACACGTTAATTGGAGTTGGCCCACCCTTTTACCCATGGGCACATACCTCTAGAGGTGTTCACTTACTGTCTTCTGAGTTAGATCATATAGTAACAAAGCCAGCAGTGACCATACTCGAAGCTCTGTCAGTTTTGTTACTGTTTAGAGAGAAGTTAGATCTATCCGGTCAGTGTGATACAAGACTTGTTTTCTTGAATAACAACCGTACATAACCGTTCCATTGGCGTTACAATCCGTGCTAATGAGATG
Organism: Onchidella celtica; assembly: GCA_963931925.1. Classification (NCBI taxonomy): domain Eukaryota; kingdom Metazoa; phylum Mollusca; class Gastropoda; order Systellommatophora; family Onchidiidae; genus Onchidella; species Onchidella celtica. The sequence continues at coordinate 12,908,729 of OZ007575.1, forward strand.
TGTAATGCGCCCACAGAATGCGGCTGGTGATTCATCAACGTTATGCCCTTTGATGTGGTATCATAATTTTCTCGCCTATTACTCAGGTTTGACTACCTCTGATTCAGCTACAAGGGTTGACATACAGAAAACGTGCATTCGCTGTGGTGGTCAACATCTGACGTTCTACCAAACACAAGGGCGTCTCACTGCAGTCCTTCACTAAGACATGCCCTAATTTTATGCTACTCTCTAATTTGGATCTTCAGGCCCGCCCGGTGTCCGGTCCGGCTAGTGTATTGATGAGTTGGGTTCACTGACCGCTGGAATCAGAACGCGAGGATGCTCGCCCTCCACATAAATTCGGTCACCCAAAATAGTTTCGCTCTCCCTACTGAGCACCAAGCCGCCATTTCATTACAGAAAATCGAATGTCGTCAAACACTGTTATAGGTACATAAACGGATAAAATCGACGTGGCCAAATCAGTCTCTTTCCATAAGCTCACACTATATCAGTATATAATGCATATATATCGAAAAAAAAAAACATTGAGAACCGGCTCAACTTCTCGTCTGCCTTAATGAGAACGCTAATTTCTGCCCGATGAAGGAAGCGGGGTCGAAGGAGAAAGTGAGGACAAAAGGAAAGAAAGTGTGTGTAAGAAGATAACACTGGGAGACGATGAGCAAGACAAGGGCAGAGAAAAAAAAGTATAAAAGCCTCAAAAGAAGGACACAAAGCCATTATCTTCCACCATTACTCCATTTAATTGGCAATAAATTAGCTGTGGTGAAAGGTGCATCTTTCAGAACAAAATGAACGTCGAAACAGCCAGGACTAATAGTACAACTAATTCAATTCTCTTTTTACCACTTGCATCTTTTAAATTTGTTTTGTAATTTAAAAAAATACAACAAAACAATCGATTGCATGAACGTGATAGAAACGGTGGTTCTACGGCCTAAAGGATTAAAATGTTTATTGTTTCTTCTTCTTCGGGTTCGAGAAATGTCGTATTGTGCCATCCGAAAGTTCTGATTGGGTTTGTTAGAGGTCACTTGAATAAGTCATTCAGGTACAGGCGATAAAGTGGTTCAACCTATTTTCGTTTATTTTCAAGAAGAAAGTCGCCATTTTTCCCCCAACCGGCTAGTTTTTCACTTGTAATTACAAGAGACATGAGACACGACGCACACCTTCTGTGCGCAAACTTTTGTGAGAGAGAGAGAGAGAGAAGGAGAGAGAGAGAGAGAGAGAGAGAGAGAGAGAGAGAGAGAGAGAGAGAGAGAGATAAAGAGAGAGAGAGAGAGAGGGAGGGAGAGAAAGAGAGAGAGAGAGAGAAAGAGAGAGAGAGAGAGAGAGAGAGAGAGAGAGAGAGATTTCCTCAGGACTATAACATGCATGTTGCCGCAAGGCATCAGTACTGAACCAAAAGATTTTCAACCCATATGGGGTGCAGAGATTAAGTTTCAATTTCAGTGACACAAAGATCTGTTTTCATACTGAAAACACCATAACACGATCATTAAGAGTAATACAGCTATCGTAAGGGGATCTCAATTACTAAACTTGATCCAAAGGGCGAAAGAAGTAGTGCATCACATTTCAATATTTCCTCACGATTAAGAAAGCTATAACAATGCACTCACTTAACTATTCAATCTGCTCCCAACTCAATACTGAATAATTCAAGACGTTTTGTACTACAGAAAAAGGCTGATGCGGCATATCCAATACTCGTGCTAGCCACAACTATAGCTTCTTTTGTTCTTCTCCCCCCCCCCCCCCCCCCTCTTCGTTTCCATCAAAATGCCAGAGCTTTACTATTAATGCAAAACTGTTCTTCTATTACGTAAAACGAAAGTTAAAGCTTGCTATAATTTCACTTAAGTTCCGCGATGCTCAGCCCCTCCTTTTCAGAATATAATTGCTCATTACTGTTTCGTGTAGCACTGACGTCTGACAAGCAAACCATTGGGTGGGGATAAGAGTAAGCTCGATATGACAGTCAGTAAAGAGACCGATTTTCATGGACCAAATCGAAAGGCAGTTACACACACTCCTGAAGCAGTGGTTGTGTATTTCACTGAATATGTTTCGGACTCTCATCTACATACATGTATGTAACCGATAAACAATTTAGGAACGAGGGTGGAGAGCGCCCGAACACTGTCAAGTAACAAGGAAAACAGAGAAGCAAGAGTTTATATGTGGCACAGAAACTTTCAGACAAGAGGCCCAAAACAAAACGTCAACCCAAAAACGTCTTCTGTACGGTTGTATGTGCACACAGTTAAATGTCTTTTGCACCCAAAAACGCGAAAGTGGCATCAAAGTGATGTATTATTTAAAATATTATTAAAAGACCAACGCACTGACAAGCAATCGAAAAGAATCATTCTTTGACTAAAATAAAAGTAACGCTTTAGAGCAGGTAACGGTGTAATATCATATGATGATCCGAATGTCAATTTAATCTCTACATTATCACATTTTAGTTTGTGGCCAATATCAGGCAGTCAGGCACGCGAATATTGATATGATTAATTATCATCGTTCAAGCAACCAGGCACTCAAATATAATAATTATGCGATCTATATCATCGTTCAGAACTTGAAACCGTGCCACATTGAACGCTTATCATAACAAGTAGTGTTATTACTGATCTTGTATGCCAAGCACTGTGCACTCCTTTCCTGGCATGCCGGTAACACCAGAATCCAAACAGATTGCTTAAATTAATGGCAACAAAACAGCAAACAATAATAACAGCAGCTTAATTGTGGTAATTTTGTACACTCCATTTATATAGTGTAACTCGACTGTTCGCCCCATTCATTAAACTAAGTGCTATTAACAATCTCTCTCAATGCATGAGCAAGCAGCTACACGCCTTTATGGTAAGTTATTAAAGTATTCAATTTTATTTAAAAAAAAAAAAAAAAAAAAAGAACTATTTCTTCCCATGAATTGAAAACGCGTTGCGTCGATGATGTTTTCGTGTGTGATGTTTTCGCGAAAGATTCTGCATTTCAGAGATTTCAAAACAGCAACAACACTTTCTTTAAGAGTGATGTTTCCCGATCTCTCTCTCTTTCTTTAATATTTCAATGTCACATTATCATTGTTGACAGAATGAAAAGAATAATATAGAAAGCAAAGCTATCCCTCACGATTGACAATTCGTTTCTTTCTTCCGCCTCTACCTTTTGTCTGAAAGTTGACATGGTGTGTTGATGACCATTTCGCCACGTGATGTCGCAAATTTGGCCATGGCGATGAAAAAAAAAAAAAAAGGCTTGAAAAAAAAAAATGTATAACAACAATAATTATTATACACATAAATTGTACACATGAGTCATGTCAGCATTCCTCCTCTGCATGCAGCACTAAAATAGAAATTTCCCATTGCATATTTTGGATTACATAAAGTGAACGTCATGTTCTGGGGTAAAAACGTTATTCACCGCTATTGTCCTTTTCTTTTTCAGATGTTTTCTTTGGGGATGGGGGCGTAATGACGCTTTTTACGAGGAGGGGGGGGGGGTGTAAGAGTAAAAACAGGTGAAACTCCAAGAAAGAGTAAATTCCTTCTCTGAAATCTGGTACAGTTTGTTCAGAAAATTACCCATCTAGAATATGGGGGGTGGGTCGTCATGGAGGTTTTCTTACAAAACAGTGTAGAATCTTGTAGAAGAGAAACAGATGACATGACCAACTACACAGAACTAATTGGCAAATTCCACTGATGACAGAAAATTGGGAAACACACAGCACAACAAAACAAAGGAAAAAAAAGGGGGGTGGGCGGGGGTGGGAATCACACCAGGGATGAGCATGCAGGTAAAGAAGCAGGAGGAAAGCCCGTGTCCCTACTCACCTTCACCCAAATCTAGGCGAAACTTGCTCCCTCTGAAAACAATGCATACGATGAGTTTCTCCTTGAAGGGCAACCGGTTGATAAGGCGTACCAACTCTCGGTAGATGGAGACAACGATATCCCAGGAAACTGGCAGAAGAGACAGGCTCTCGGGGTGGTTGTGAAGAACTTTGCTTTTCTCACAAGGAGTTGGGACGGAGGCTCGCCATGAGGAGGGACTGCTGCTTTTTGTTGTTGTTGTTGTTGTTGTAGTTGGTGTCTTCAATCCGATACCCCGTCCCACCTCCATAGTTGTGACCTGGTGCTGCCAGACGGCAGCATGCACTGAAAGCTTCGGATTTTCCTCGTTTCGTTTCGGGAACCAAGCAGGCGGGGAGAGGGTAGATGTAGAACTCGGTGGAGCCAGGATTTGGCCGCTGGCTCAGACCCGTACTGGAAAAGTGCCTGCTCCCCCCTCCTGTCGGGCTAGCCTCACTAATCGATTTGAATGCAAACGCACGGGGGTTGAAAGCCGGCTGCTGGATGGCTCATTCATAACGAGGGGGGCGTCAAGATGAAAATGCACGGGGTGAGCAATCGCGTGGAGTAAGCACAGAGTCTCAGCTGATTCATTTCTACTCTTTTGTGTGACGAAATTTAAATTCCAGGTGCAGGTGTAAAATCGAACATTGCGTAAATAGGGCAAAGGTATACCAGCGGGGAAGGAATGGGAAGACTGGGTGGAGTACTTGCCTGCTGTTTAATTAGACTCGAATCCGTGATGGGTAAAGGCAGAAGAAGCCTTGTGACAAGGTATCAGCTAGAAAAAATAAAAGAAACAAAGGAAGCATAAATTAGAGCCCCGTCACCATGGCATCTCATTACAAGAAATTGGAAATGGATCAAAATACAAGAAATAAAGCAGAGGAATATGTATAATTAGAGAAAACTCGCACCATTTCTAACCAGTCCATGGAAACATGGCTGATTCTTGACGCTAATAATAATGTGCGTAAAAGTTAAATGCAAGAATGATATTGCTTAGTCTTTGTTATTTTTATTTAAAGGGTTTTGAGGCAAAACATGCCTCCGCCCCCTAAAAGTTTGCAGTTTCGGCAACATAGAAAATAAATGTGTGGGCAGTGTTTGAGTGCCACACCACCTGCATAACAGTAGTTGTGATGAGAATAAGAATGGGATCTGTGTTAGTATGCCCTAACAGACTTTTTTAAATATAATATTAATTTGGCAACCCAGATTGTTTATTTTTCACTTCAATAGGAAGAAAAGTTAACAGTTATGAAAAATGACATCGCAATAAGTTTTCTTGATGGTATTATTGTATAAAGTATAATGAATTTATCATATAAATTATCTCTAAAGACATACTGTCAAATCTTCAAACTCATTGTATTTAATGAATGAACTGGGCGCAATAATAGGATGGAACAAAAAGAACATTATTATGTTCCATAAAACAATTATTCCAAGCTGGAAATGTTCATTCAGTCAGTCACAAGGGGAGAACTCACAAAACCAGGATCACCTGATGAAAACTGTTGCATTTTCTCCATTGGTTGACACAAAATTTTAAAGAAAAAGCCTTCAGTGAAAAAACTGCACTGGATAATCCACAACTTACAAAAAAATATATAATATATATATGCAAGTCTAGAAAGCAATGCACTTAAGGAGCAAACATTTGATTACAGCCAGTGAGAGGTGAAAGATGGCAAGATAAAACTGAAAAAAAATGAACAGCACAAAAAGAACTGTAAGGGCCGAGAGTGATATCATTCAAATCAGACTTTATGTTACCTACTATAAAGACCCATTTCCAACCACAAAGACTCTTAAAACTGACCTAACAGTAACAGGCTGTGGGCTCTTTCACTGCTTACAGTACACCAGCTAAAAGAAAAGTCAGATTACTGCAGTTTTTGTTGTTGTGTTTCCATAGCTCTCTTAAGTAAACAATAAAGTCTACTTAACATTAGGGTGTTATAATTATTATAATCACTAATAACTTATTCATAGATGATGGCAAAATACATGAAACATCCATAACACATTCTTAAGCCCTGTCTTACCACACGTGAATGTCACTATGTTCTTGTCTCCATATTGCAGACTGGTTGTTTAGACAGGCTTATGCTTGTTTACTTTCATCACACTGAATGTATGTAATGACGTACATTCAAGCAGTCCAAACACGTAATCCTATTAAGCTTGCTGTTGCCTTGAACAACATTAACTTACATTTTTCTCCTTTTCATGGCTATTCTTTCAATTTCCTCAGAATTTGACACTTACAAGTTTGAAAAGACATTCAACACACCTGAAAGCTCAATATGATTATGGATATGCAAGACCGAGTAAATATAATAAGGAGCAAACTCAATGCAGCTGCACAGAAAAACCTTCTCATGTGACTTTGTCTGGTGAAGCTTTTGAGAAAATAATGTCTTGTAGAAAGTAACGCAAGCATTTATATTTAAATAATTATGTACTACTTTGAGTTCATCTTATGTAACCTGTGGTGGATAAAAGTCTGTCCAAAGAATTCAGATGGGAATCTGAAGGACAAGCAAAGTCACGGCTTTAAATTGCAAATTTTGAGTAAATAACGCTGACAAAGATAAATTTGTTTTCAAGGCTTCTGTCAACTGATGCCATTAAAATAGTTCACCAGCACAAGCAATTTGCGGCAAATATTTCCCAATAATACTAACATTATAACATGAAAAGATTTTGAGAAAAAAGTCGCAAAAGGAGAAAAAAAAATCAAGCTCAATATATATCAGTACCACATTATGAAAATGATGACCATGTTAGTCACAAATAATCCTGTGTGTGACTGAAAACAACAAGAACCTACACATACAACTGCTCAAATTGTTCAATACCTTGATTTAATTTCACTTATACAATCTGGTGACTCTATACAAATGGATTACTAATTCTTCCTTATGTGCTTAGCCTGAAAAGATATTCCACCAGCACTGCTGGAAGAACTAAAACCTACATTCTGGCACAATGTATGAACTTTCACATACAAATATTTATAGCTCTGCAGTAAAAACTATAGTGACACACACATGTATATGGAAGACCTTGATTATCCACAACCTTCGCATTTTCCTTTACAATACTGTTACAGAGTTTCACTCTTTGATCTCATACCACAGCATGACTGTGAATACATTAACTAATGTCTCCCTGGCATTGTTTGCCCCTGGCAAAAAGTTTTCTCCTGAACATCTTGTGACTGCCCTGATGAACCTCTTGGTTTTATGCACTATCAAATCCAAGATTAATAAAAAAAACAACAAAAAAAGCCCAAACAACAACCTGGCACTGTTGCAGTTACAATGATAAGGTTTGAAATGGATGTGTAGTATACAAACCTAACACAAGAAAGATTGATACAGTGTACATGACACACTTTAACATTAAAATGCATGTGTATACATAACTATCCTCAAATATCTACCCAGCTCTGATCCTGCGAAATTCTGTCTCAGAACTGAATCATATTTGATAATTCAATTTAATTTAATTTATAACACCTCACTTTCACATCACACTCCTCATGTTTCACCTTTCCTCACGGCGCTCTTATTTCATAGTAATTATTCCCTGTAGATGCACAATTTTCGGGTAATTTGATAATCCACAATATCATCCGTGCATAGGTAATTAAATGATAAGACAACTAAGAGTCAGGAATGTTTTATCCACAAACATACATTGCATGGTATGCACTACGAAACCTCCCAAAGCCAGGCTTTGACTGTTACGGTTGGGCAAACAGTCACTAATAGAGTGCAGCGTAGCCATCAGTTGCAAAGTGGTGTGAGGTGATGTGAAAAGGTTTTGATATATTATAGATGATTTATTGTATAATGCAATTGTTTATGTCTGAAGCCACACTAGCATTAGTCATCAAAGATATCAACTTTTCGGGTTTGCGCAGCTGTCATGGCTTCTGGGGTTTACTGAATGATTGAGAGAGTGCGACCACTCATAGGCAATGGCTTCCACACTTGAGGGTCTATTATAACTTTATAATTTTGAGCCATCATTAGCACAGCCCTGAATGGGTAACCAAAAGCATGATCATCTAAAAGACTTCTGAATGCATGACATGCATCTTTGCCGGTATTGCCAGAGAATGTCACTGTCACTGATCCCATAACCCGCCGGGGTTGTAGGGGCGCTGCAGCGATGAACGCTGCACCAGCTGGCTCCATTTGTGGCGGTTGTGGGCGAGTGTCTGGGTTGCGGGAAAGCTCATCTTGGTCCATTCTGCAATGTTATCTGCCCATTTCTTCCTCGGCCTGCCTCGTCTTCTTCCCCTGCACTGTTCCTTGTAGTATGGTCTTAGAGAGCCCATCTGATCTTGCCACATGCCCATACCATCTGAGCTTCCTTTTCTTCGTGCATAGCCACTCCCTAGTCCCATTCTTGTCTTCTAAGGATCCATATACCCCTGCAGTCTGGAATACTTCATTACTATCGTAAGAAACTTTGGCCATGTGACACATTCGGAAGTTCTCTGTCATAATGACATAGATCTAGACCTAAAGATGCCAATGACTGATAACACTGGGCAAGATTCTGCACCAGTCCCATGGCTGGCTTCCATGCACTTCCAAACTGGGCAATTTGGTCATATCACACATAGGCTAAAACTACAGAGATGCCCAAGATCTAGAGCTAGCTCAGTAAAAGCTTTTGCTAATTGTGACTGTTGGGATATCAGATGTCCAAGATATATTTAGATCTAGACTAGAACTTATCATAAATAGAGACTAGAATGCAATAAAGTGAACTGTGCTTAATAGTCATTAACAATAAGCATGCCTCCCCAAATTCCCAAGATCGGATGTCCACCCACACTTCTCAGCATCATCAGATCTTTCCACGAAGACATGAAAGGCACCGTCATCTTCGACGGCTCAACATCAGCTGCCTTCAATATACAGAGTGGAGTAAAACAGGGTTGCGTCCTGGCTCCAACCCTGTTTGGAATCTTCTTCGCTGTGATGCTGAAACACGCATTTGGTTCTGCAACTGAAGGCATCTACCTCCGAACCAGGTCAGACGGAAAGCTCTTCAACCTCACCAGACTAAGACTAAGAGCCAAGACCAAAGTCCAGCTGAGGTGCCTGCGTGACTTCCTCTTCGCAGACGACGCTGCAGTAACTGCCCACTCAGCTGAGGATCTACAGCAGCTCATGACTCGCTTCAGTGATGCCTGCCAAGACTTTGGGCTTACCATTAGCTTGAAAAAAACAAAAGTCATGGGACAAGACATCCTCCAGTCATCAGCATCAATGACCACGAGCTGAACGTCGTCCATGATTTCATATATCTGGGCACAACCATCTCAGATACCTTCTCACACGACACAGAGCTCAACAGGCGCATCGGCAAGGCAGCTACCACCATGACCCGACTAGCAAAGAAAGCATGGAACAACAGAAAGCTGACAGAACACACAAAGATGCAAATCTACAAAGCCTGCGTCGTAAGCAACCCTCCTGTACGGCACTGAGTCCTGGACCTTGCGTGCCCGACAAGAGCGAAAGCTTTTAAAAATGCTTTCCACATGCGTTGCCTCCGACGCATTCTGAACATCACCTGGCAGGACAAGGTCCCAAACAGCACTGTCCTGGAAAGACCTCAATGCGCCAGCGTGTACACGCTGCTGAAACAGAGACGCATGCGCTGGCTCGGCCATGTCGTGTGCATGGACGACGGACGGATCCCTAAAGACCTCCTCTACGGAGAACTCGCGCAGGGAAAACGTCCCACAGGTAGACCACAGCTGCGATTCAAAGACGTATGCAAGAGGGACCTAAAAGCTTTGAACATCGACCAGAACAACTGGGAAGCAACAGCCCTCGAACGGTCAGCCTGGAGACAGTCTGTGCAGAAAGGTCTCTCCAACTTCGACGAGACACTTGCTCAGCAACAAGAGGCAAAGAGGAGAGGAAGAAAACCCGCATCCCAGACAGTAAGATCAGCCTCAGACTTCATCTGTGCCACAGAGACTGCCATTCCCGCATCGGACTGGCCAGCCACCCCAGACGCTGTACCAGAAAAAACACAGAGCGTAACCCCATTCCGAGACTGAAGGATGCCTACTACTACTAAGCATGCCTCCCCACAAGAGATCTGCACCTTCATTGTATGACCAAGATCTGACTCATTTGGGTACTAGCAGATAAATGCGGTCCCGTCGCCTCGTTCGCCATTTTACCTGCGTGTGGCCGGAATCGATTCCGCGTATCGAGGAAGGAGTTCCGTACTCGAGCGCCAAAGACCAGATTCTAAAAGAGATGATACATAGCTACCCCGGGGGCTTTCCCTGATATATGTCAATCTGACTACTGTCCAGACGAACATCGGCCTACGGCCTCGATGATACAAACTGACTAGACCCTCACGTCGTTACTTATCAATCTGACAATCTGACAAAGTGGCGCTCGAATAGCCTAAGGTACTCCTCCCTCAGTGTATTCACCGCTGCTTATCGATTCGGAATACAGTCTTTGAATCCGCCCAGACGCAGGGACCGCATTTCACTTCTGGAGCCCTCATTTGTCAAATGATGATTTTATAGAAGGTCTTCATCTTCATGTTAGGCCTAGATCTAGATCTAGATCTAGATCTAATTGTTAAATCTGGGGAAAAATTCGAAAACTACAAAATAAGGGCAAAGTATCTGTTTTATTGCAATGCACCACAGCTGGAGTTATCGCCTTTAACAAACTGGTTAGCATGTGGATCTTTTTTTTTTAGAATCTAGATTCTAGTCTAGATCTACTGCTACTGCTAGATTTGAACTTCATTAGACTCTGTTTAGATCGAGTTCTGCAGACGTTCAGTGTGAGCACTCAAGACACTCTAGTCCAAGTGTCTGAACGAAAGAAAATAAAACACAAGGCTTGGGGGGCCAGTCAGATATTCAAGGCATAACCTAGACTCTATGACGGTGTCAAACATCTAAAAACTCTGATTTACTTACCCATCTTTTACTGCAGAAAGTGGCTTCCATTCATTGCTCCTTGCCTAATTCATCTGCAACAAGCTTAATTTGAGTTGTGTCCCTTGAACCAATTTAGAAGGTCAAATTTATTAACATAAGGCCAAATTATGAAAGAGATAAAAATGTGCTGTGATATTTGGATACAATCCTCATATTCATTATGTATAGGATAACTCCACTTTAGGGGTCTACATTTGCAATGTCAAATTTCATTACAAAGAAGAAGAAATTATTGGAGTCTGAACGTGAACAATTGTAATTTCACCTAATTTGGATATCACTTCCGTCCGAAATTATTCATGTCCAAAATGGCATAAACTATGGTTATATCCCAGATTTTTTCTGAGTCTGAGAGTATCCTTGCGGCTAACTGCACAAGGCAAACCGACCTGAATAACTTCTTAACTTTCTACTTGTTAGCAAGCATGAACTTCAAATCAATGGGATTTGTGGTGAAGTTTAATAGGAATTTAAATATTTTATTTTTAAACAAGTTGCCATTTTAGTAGGCGACAATCATTTCTTTTCATGCTGAAGTTTGTGATCCACCGCGAAAAGTGATATGGTAGACTGAAAGATACCGGTACTGACAAACTTACACTTCTGTTCTGCCTGCGAAGGTGTGACATGTAAAAATTATGAAAGCTGGAGAGAGAAAAAAGGAGAGAGAGAGGAGAGGGAGTGAGAGAGAGAGAGAGAGAGAGAGAGAGCGTTAACGGTCAATTGTGAAATAAATAAATAAATAAATATTGATGGAAATTAAAATCAAGATAAATAATGAAATCAAATATAATACATGTGGACAAAGTTTAAATTTTTTTTTTTTAGTTCATACTTTTGATACGACGTGGATAGTAATAAACTCAATAACAAGCATACATAACGTGACATGGTATGGACATGGGGCAGTCAGCATCTTTACGTCATTTCGACTTAGATATATGTGCAGGAGGACGGATTTCTTACATGTTTATATATAGATGGCGTCACGATGTTAGCGGCTCTACACAGGAACGCTGTAGGCCGACGCCATTCCTTTGATGAAACTTGAGGTCAGTCCTAACGATGGATTGGCCTTGGGTCGGTGGCTAGGAAGTAAATGGAGTCAACACTTTGAATAACAATTGTGTATGTGTTTGGCAATAAGCGCAGGCCTACCATTTTGAGGGGGCCTACTAGTCGAATATTGATATTGTAATTGTAAAGAGAGACATTTAAGGCCTCTGGCAAAAATCTTTTATTTCGAAAAAGATAGCTAGGAGATTAAAAAAGAAGCAGTTTGAAATAGGGCCTGCATTTCCCATCTGGCCTAGTCCTCTTACCAGCTGTCCACGGGGCTAACTCGCTGAATAGCACTTTTTCAGGGCTGTGCAGTAATATTTTCTGCTCCAATTGTTCATGCCTTGACGTGGAGGAGTGGCTTGCGTGTCTCAGTGATCCCAGGAGCTAAGCCAGCGGAGGCCTCGTGCCCCTGATAGCTTTAAGCAAGCTGGACAGGTCATGGGGGAAGGACCAGACAAGATTGAACAGACCGGCCCTCCAGGTTCGGGGGTTGGGCGTAGGGCTAACAACCCTACCCTGAAATCCTTGTTGGGGTGACCTTACTTGGAGAAACAAAAATCGTTACGGAAACAGCAACATGGAAAAACCAACGTTCTGGATGTGATGGACCTTCTGAGTACCTCGCGACTCGTATGAATGCAAGTAGTGAAAGCCGAAAGGAAACTGCTAGCAGGATGAAGGAGGAACTGAACACCGCCAAAACCAAGACCAGGATTGGATACTGGAATGTTAGAACAATGTATGAATCGGGTAAGTTAGCACAAGTAACATCAGAGATGAGGCGCTACAACCTACACATCCTGGGTGTAAGTGAGAGCAGATGGACTGGATCTGGAAGGATCAAAACATCCACTGGAGAAACCGTTCTCTACTCTGGAAGAGAGGATGACCAACATCATGAAGGAGTAGCCATCATCCTAAAGAAAGGACTGGACAAATGCTTGTTGGAGTGGAAACCAGTCAATAGCAGGCTGATGAGGATGAGGATGAAAGGACGACACACAAACATCACTGTCATCCAATGTTATGCACCAACCAACGAAAACGACAACACAGACAAAGACGACTTTTATGAACAACTCCAGGGGGAAATGGACATGACGCCACCGCATGATCTCATCATTGTCATGGGAGACCTCAATGCTAAGGTAGGTAAAGATGATATAAATTATGAAAGAGTAATGGGAAAACATGGAACTGGAACAAGGAATGACAATGGAGAAAGGCTTGTGGATTTTTGTGCCTTGAACAACTTAGTCATCGGAGGGACCCTTTTCACACACAGAGAAATTCACAAACTCACATGGAATTCTCCAAATGGAAGAGACAAGAACCAAATAGACCATTTGATGATCAACGGTATGTGGAGACGATCCCTTCTAGATGTGAAAGTGAAAAGAGGAGCTGACGTAGCCAGCGACCACCATCTAGTGGCAGCACTTATCAAAATTAAACTGAACAAGACCGGAATCAAGACATCAAAGCAAAGACACCTTAATATTCAGAAACTGAGAGATGCAAGTGTTAGAAATGCCTTCAACATACAAGTCAAGAACCGATTCCAGGCTCTACGAGAGTCTGATAAGAACAACCCTAAAGAAAGAGGAATCGATTCAGAGTGGAAAAGAGTAACTACAGTGTACACAGAGAGCAGTGTAGCCTGCCTTGGATTTAATGAGAAAGGGAAAAGCAAGGAGTGGATCCAACAAAGAACATGGGATGTGATCGAGGAGAGGAAAGTCATGAAAAAGAAACTCCTACAAGTGAAATCGGAAAGGCTGAAAGAGAGGTACCAACATAGCTACACAGAGTTAAATAAGAAAGTGAAGAGACTAGTAAAGAAAGATAAACGAGAAGCCATGGAACAGCTAGCGGCAGATGCGGAGGAGGCAGCAGCAAGAGGAGAACAGGGTAAGCTCCACAAGATCACTAAGCGCATTTGTGGCAAGTACGGTGGAAGACCAAGTGTTCCAATCAAAGACAAGAATGGGAAACTACTGACTACAGAACGAGAACAGGATACACGCTGGACAGAGCACTTTCAGGAATTACTAAACCGGCCACCACCTGAAGATAGAATAATAATACAAGATGCTGCTGAAGACCTTGACATCAACATAGATCCACCAAAGAAAGAAGAGATAGTGGCAGCAATAAAGAGCCTAAAAAACAGCAAAGCCCCAGGAAAAGACAACTTGACTGCAGAACTGTTCAAAGCAGATCCGGATCAGTCAGCCACCATCCTTCAGCCACTGTTCACAGCTATCTGGGAAGCAGAAGCAGTACCAAAGAGCTGGAATGAAGGCAGAATAGTGAAAATACCCAAGAAAGGAGCACTCAGCGATTGCAACAACTGGCGTGGTATCACTCTCCTTTCTATACCCAGCAAAACCCTTGCCAAGATCATTGTGCAACGTATGTCAGATGCTGTGGACAAGACACTGAGAAAGGAACAGGCCGGATTCCGAAAGGGGAAAGGATGCATTGACCAGATCGTCACACTCCGAAACATCATAGAACAGTGTTCAGAATGGCAAAGGCAGCTCTATGTGAACTTCGTTGACTTCGAAAAGGCCTTCGACAGCATCCACAGAGAGAGTATATGGCGCATTCTTCGGCACTATGGGATTCCCAGCAAGCTTGTTGAACTCATCAAAAGCTTTTACAAGAACTTCAGTTGCAGTGTCGGAAACAGTGATGCATCCTTTGAAGTGAAAACTGGTGTACGGCAAGGATGTGTGATGTCAACAATTTTGTTTAACCTCGTAATCGACTGGATTATGCGGAAAACTACAGAGGATGCACCAAGAGGCATCAGATGGACACTCTTCGACAACCTAGAGGATTTGGACTTTGCGGATGACCTTGCGCTATTGTCACATAGTCACCAACACATGCAAGATAAGACGCAGAGACTACATAATTTTGGATGCAAAGTAGGCCTTCGGATTAGCCAGAAGAAGACAGAGATTATGACCCTAAATGTAGACACTCCAGCACCAGTGCAAGTAGATGACAAGAACCTCACCACGACGGACAAATTTAAATACCTTGGTAGCATTATCAGACCAGAGGGTGGCACAAAGGAGGACATCCAAAGTAGGCTGGGAAATGCAAGGGCTGTCTTTCAAAGTATGAGCAACATCTGGAAATCGACACAATACGGCATCAACACCAAGATCAGACTGTACCAAAGCTGTGTCCTATCTACACTCCTGTATGGATCAGAGTGTTGGCGAATGACAGAAGGTGACCTCGCCAAGTTGTCTTCCTTCCACACCACATGTCTTCGTAGGATTCTCCGCATCTTTTGGCCAAACAAGATTTCTAATCAGGAACTACTAAGGCGATGCAAGCAAGAAGAAATAGCCAACATCATCACGAAGAGACGATGGAGATGGCTTGGACACGTGCTGCGAAAGGAAGCAAATTCTATAACCAAAACAGCACTTCAGTGGACACCGGAGGGACGGCGCAAGCGAGGCAGACCCAAGGCAACCTGGCGGAGAACAATCGAGGCAGAGATGAAATCCTTCAATCACTCATGGGGAACTCTCGCAAAGATGGCCCGGGACAGACAGGGCTGGAGATCCTTTGTTGCTGCCCTAAGCACCAGTGGGTGCAACAGGAAATAGTAGTAGCAGTAATATTTTATGTCATTACCATCTACATAATAAACTAGTTGCCTAAGGAAAATCTGTAGTTTGTTAGCATCGTCAAAACAATAAATAAGCTCACGTCTCTCAATTAGTGTATGGTATTATTTTCTCCGCACTGTAAACATTATTGATTGTCTCGCCCTGAAATTGCACTGACGTAACTCATACTATGGATCTGTTAAGACTTAAACTAGTGGATAACACTGACAAGAGATAAATGAAAGAAGTATCGAATAAACATTCCAAACTACATTTTTCTCTAAAGTGATTATTTTGATGGATTTGGTAGCTGACTATGTGTGCAGGTATTGTGAACTGTGTTATTTGTGATCATTAGCAATATCAATAGATATGACAGTTAGACTTCTGCTTATTTACATTTAATGGAAAGTGGACAGTATCATACTCTAATTCTCTATTGTTTAAATAAGTAATTGCCGGTATCTATAACTGTGTGAATTGTGTAAATGTGTAAAATGTTCTTGCGCTGCTTTTCATAGTAACACAAGACAACTGTTCCTTTGTCTGCAACACCTTCTCAAAAAATACATCAGATATAGGCAGAAAAATTGGAATGAATTAACTTTCATATAAAATTAAAATCAATCTAGATCTAACTTTTGAATAGAGAAAAAAAAAAATAGAACCAGTTTACAACGGCGAGCTACAGCAAATTTGCCAGATGATAGACAAGTTTCATGTCACATTAAGATTTTTCTGGAGCCCAATCTGGTCAATCTGAACTCTTGTGTAAAGGAGTTAATCTTATTCCATAAGCATAATATTTCGACCAAAGCCCCAATTTTTTTTTTAAGGTATGGTCGCTGTTTAGTACCAAGACAATAAAATTGACTGGCCAAATAATACCGATTAGGAGACATGGCATTGAACATTTCATATGAGTGGAATATCGGTACGAACAAAATATCTAAAACAAAAAGCGAATGCAAAAAGTGATGAAGAGAAACAAATAAATGGTAGACACGAAAGAATAATTTAGAAGTTTCATTGCGTCAACCTGGTCCCATGGTGTAATGGTTAGCACTCTGGACTTTGAATCCAGCGATCCGAGTTCAAATCTCGGTGGGACCTCTTGTTTTGCTTTTTTTTTTTTTGGTCCTCTCTTAATTTCAACATCCGCCCCATTTGTGTTTTGCACCAACCCCCCCTCCCCCCATTTTTTCCTACCCAGGCCTATTCGTTTCTGTTCTGGCATAAAAAGTATTAGAATAATTATGATCTCTCATTTTCGTATTATTTCACTTTTCCTTCGTATAATTTCATGGACTTAATTATTCAGTCATTTTGGGAACGATAAGGAAACATGAAACACAAGAATTTTGACTCGTAAAGTATGTTGTTCATGCGATTCTGGATATCGTTTTGTTTTTCTGAGTTCCCCATACAAGATAAACATCGGTTTGAGAGAAATAATGGCAGTCATTCAAGTCATCGTTTTTCTAACCTGGACCCACGATATTGTAAAGATCCGTCGGCATGTTATACCTGTGAAATATTAGACGTAACACTGACAGAAGTAGTCCTTTTAAAATGCAAATAGGTGCTAAGAAGAGTAGTTAATACTAAATTATAAAATTAGTCATCGTAAAAAGAAAGAAGTTTTGCAGTCACGATAACAAAACAAAACAAAACAAAAAAGTTCGCAAACAGTGGAATGGTAATTGTTGTACCTTAGCGAGCAGTGGAGTACCGGTAGTAATTGCCGTACCTTCGCAAGCAGTGGAGTAGTAATTGTAGTAACTTCGCAAGCAGTGGAGTAGTAATTGTAGTACCGGTATTGCTCTAGTAGGCTACTATTAGTTGCGCTGAACTAACAACTGCAGTGGTAGTGAAGCTGGAGTAGCAACATTGACGATAGACTGATATAGGGCCTAGTTGTAGCAGTTTTTGTAGCGGAAGACTTACGAGGTAATAAAATAGTATGTTTAGTTCGTTCCCAGTATCTTGAATATTTGCGTTGTGGGAGCGTAATCCCTTTGAGAAATTAATAATATTTCAGAAACAAGATGATACAAAACTGGCGACACTGGATTAGCACTAGCAGATTGGGACGATCGTTACAAACTTAATGAACAAATGGTAGGGAGAGAGAGAGAGAGAGAGAGAGAGAGAGAGAGAGAGAGAGAGAGAGAGAGAGAGAGAGAGAGAGAGAGAGAGAGAGAGAGAGAGAGAGAGAGGAGGGGGGGGGGGACTGGAGAAGCTTGATTTAACGTGTGGCCATGACCAAATAAAGTGTGCAGAATTTATTATTTTTTTTAGCTTATCTCAAAAACTGAGCGACAAAAATGAATACTCTGTATTTACTTCTGTTTCCAACTCATTCAAAATGTAATATCCTTCAAGCCACTGCCAGCCTGCCTTTTAGGTCGTTATTGTAAGCGAACCGCTGGTCTTGGCATCTACACCCCATTTTTTTTTTTTTTTTGATTTTTCTTGTTAATGTTGTTTGGCGGGCTTTTTTTTTTTTGTATGTGTATTTTTCGAATTTTTTTTTCTGCAAATTTTGCTTGGCCAGCGGCCATATTAGGCCTGCTCTTCTCAATTTCCAACTGCCAAGGTGTCTTTAATGTGCGCAATGTCCACACGTGCCCTCCGACTTTTTCGTCCTATTCCGAGAAGTCTAGGCGCTCGATCCTACCTACCGTAGGATCAGGGTCAGGAATTTTCCACAAAAATTTCAACACCGATCGGGAATCGAACCCGGTACCTTCAGAAAGAGAGGTGAGCATCTTGCCTCTGCGGCTCTAGACCCCCGACCTGTCACTGATGCTTTTATTTCACAGTGACTTAAAAATTTATATAGAAATCGAAACATATCACGTGATGATACATTTTTTTGCCTTTTTTTTTTTTCATTTTGATGACGCAATTTACCGATTATAATTGGTACCATATTTCATTGATATTTTACAAGTACATCCAAATTAGATGTAGGCTGTTATGCAACGTTTCGCCTCCACTTTGACTACAGTAATTTAAAAAAATCTGTGATATGCCATTGAAATCATACCTACCATTGTCTAAATTAATTCAAAGTACCGGTAAATTATTTTCCAAGGCATGATACTTGAATGTCATATTATCTGACTAGGATTAATAAAATATAATGAAATATCTGGTGCCCGGAAATGGTGGAAATACATGTAGTATGTTTTATGATGACTTTGCAAAGGCAAGTCATTTTGTTTTTAGTCGTTATATGAGTACTGTAGATCTTTCGAGGTGCAAGAAAATTTGTGTGGAGCGAACATTTTTATGTCAAGTGAAACAAACTATTGGCTGAATTCACTCCCCTCCCCTTTCCCCACCCTCCTCAACCTCCGGCTGTAAATGTTATTTTTTAATATTTTTTGTTTATTTGTTAACCCGAGTGGATTAATCCCTGAAATGCAGACCATCCAGACTGAGAATAGCTTCAGCTAATAGTCATTTCCAACAGAGCCGTCTTAACGCATGAGCACACCGGGCAGTTGCCCAGGGGCCTAATGCAGGCAAATTTACATTGGTTTTTGAAAAGGGGAAGAAAATCCGCGCGTTACAAAATAATGCTCAGGGGCCAAGATGGCCTTGATTGCCAGTTGTTGATTTACAACTTTCACAAAACGTTGATTTTCTTATTGAGACTTATTACATAATTATTCAGATAATGTTCAGGGGGTGTCAGTGCAAGGCACGCCCGGAAAAGTGTATTCTTTTTACACTTTTAAAATTCTGGCTGACTGCCCGCATTCTTCGCCGAAATTTGCATCCAGAGAATTCAGATGCAACGCATTATTGTATTTAGTGACAAAGACATAAGGGAGGACCCAATAACAACCAGCAGATTATCAAGGCTCAACACCGCGCATAATTATATATAACACATGTATTTCGGAAGAATTGGAAAGCTAGCCTTCATGCGCCTGTAACTTCACTTGTAGCCTACTAGGAATCCAAACTTTAGTTAAAATTTTTATTCTTTCAATCATTTTTTTTTGCAGTTCGCTAAAGAGTCAACTTCTGCCTACATTTTAACTACAAAGCAAGACTTGGCAGCACAGAATAAGGAAAGGCGGGGACGAGGGGGGGGGGGGTAAAGGAGTGGCGGGCGTTTAGACTGAGAAGATTTGATTGAAGTTTGTGGATCAGAATGGAATTCATTCAACCACTTCTACAAAATACCTGCCGCGTTGGCCTAGGCCAAATGCTCATATTATTTTAGTAGGATACCCTCTTTAAAAGTATGGTGTCTGTCAGACTTCAGAACGTACGGGTCGGTAGGCCTATATATAAATCCTCTTCAGGAGTGTAGTGTATCTGAGACCTCAGAACGTGCGACTAATGGTATGACAATAAAATCCTCTTTAAATTTAAAAGTATCCATGGTATCTGTGAGAGCCCAGGGCCTACGGGTAGGAAAAATAAAAACGCATTATATGATTATGTGCGTTGATGAGCAGGCATGGGCATATATTATTTCACAATTTTACAACTATGGGAAAATGGGCAATGACGTCATTGGCAAATACCTGGAATTTCAAGATAAAATCCCCAGAAACAAGATAATTACAAACGTTTCTGATTGCTTCTACGTCCATTAGACCCACAACGTGCGGCGCAGATTAAACAACAACAAAACAACAAAAGAAAGAAAAAACTAGGCCACAGTCCAGCCCAGCTCATTGTTTTGATTTGCCAATTTGGACTAAAGTATGAATTGTCTATAAATAGATTATGGGATACTTTAACTTTTGACTGATATCGAATGAACCGAAGACGCCATTTCTTTGCCTCGTAGTCGTGCCATTCTAAATTATGAAAGGAAAGATTTGTCGTGTCACCGGCTTCAAAATGCACATGACTGAATTATATTGTCCTCTTGGCGTTCGAGACACAGTGAAGAAACGGTCAGTCAAAATTTGTCAAAAAGAAAATTGTATGTAGCAAAGCTTCCGGTAAGAAATAACATCTAAATGATACAATGAAACGCAAAGAAAAAGTGGAGACAAAAAAATCTCAACATTTCGGTGATGAACCGATATCAAGAAAAAAAAAAAAAGAAAGCAAAATGGAAAACTGAACAGATAAAACAACCAAACATTAAAAAAAAAAAAAATGAAGGATGTGTAATATATAGTATAAAATCAATATGGTAACTTATCGTCGTTTTCGTATATTTAGTGAAGAAACGATGTATTCTATCATGACATCCTTCTCTTTTGAAAATGTGTTTCAGTTTGAGCACAAAAGGAGATTTTAAAGTTAAATTGGTTTATTTTATTCTGTATTCAATGTCATTTTTGTCATGGACAAACCTTGACCAACACAATATTGATGCAAATTTTTTTCATTGATGTGACGTTATCATCAGCAGAAGCGAATATCTCATAGAGCTTCAAATTTGTTGTGTTGATTCTGTTTGAAGAAATGAAATGTTTGCAGTTAAATAGTTATTATCTTGTTAATATATTAATGTATTGCTTTTGTTATTTCATTGTTTTCTAACAGCATACTCTTAGGCCTATGGCTTGGTAGCGTATGTCCAGAGTCGTCTCAATGCATGGACACACTGGGCAGTTGTCCAGGAGCCCCAAGGGTTTTTGGGGGGCCCCATGCATGCAAACTTCTGAGTAGTTGCGTGGGGGGCGGGCCGCGGCCTATTGCTTTGCCTAGGGACCCATAATGGTGTTAAGACGGCCCTGGGCACGTCTCTGGAATGATTTACAGCAATGCTTGTAGAGATATGCGGGTTGAAAATTTCACTGGGAGATCCTCGTAGTTGCTCCCGATAGCTATAGGAATCTCAATGTAGCCGTGAGACACTCTTGGGCATTGCGGGACTTCCTCGTAGTGGTGCCTTCTCTTTGAATGCGGAGGCTCAACGCATTCAACATCTGAAAGTAAGTTTGTCCATCAATTCGCGGATAATTTTGAAAATCTGCGGGGTGGTTTCGCAATTTCTCGAATAAATTATACCCATGGCATGGTTGTGTTTCTGTCTATCTGTTGGATGAACTACGTGTGGCTAATGTGGTTACTGCGTGGGTTCAATAGTAACTCCCTTAAGGATACACAGGATTAACAAACACAGGGTTCTGCTGGCAATCTTATTTATTCAAAAAGCCTAACAAAGGTATCACTACCAAACAAAAAAGGCATAGGAGAACCCTACCAAGCAAAAAAAAGCCCAACCAGCCATAAGCCAAAGTCTCTCTGCTACTGGCGCAACTGGACTAGGCCATGTTTTGGGCGAGCCGCGCCACGGCAGGCCGCCGCCGGTCTATTGTACTGCAAGGTCCACTTGTGCTTCCTATTGTTGCGGCGTCTTTGATGGAGTCTACTGACCACTCGAACTGGCATCATCTTTATGAGCCAGCGCGGACGTCCGAGAGGGCTACTACGTAGTCCAGTGTTGGACAAGTGAAAGGCTCGGACATTGAGTCCAGCCGAACAACATAACCGGTTAGGGTCCTCACACAATCGAATTTACAGTACGGTTAAAAGGGTGCACACAAAAGTCAATTAGGTATCCCAGTAAACTGCAGAAATTACTCTATGGTCCCCTCCAGCAATAATTGAATAAATTTGACCCAGGTTGGAATTATCGGGGATAACATGCTTCTAACTCGTGGTTTACTTTAAATCCGAGACCCTCTTATTAATTATTTCAATAGGACATGTGCATCAAAGTACAACAAAATTGGTACCATTATAAGGTAGAAACTTGCTGCTACAAGTCTAACTGACTACTTATACCAGTGGTCCCCTCCAGCAATAATTGAATAAATTTGACCCAGGTTGGAATTATCGGGGATAACATGCGTCTAACTCGTGGTTTACTTTAAATCCGAGACCCTCTTATTAATTATTTCAATAGGACATGTGCATCAAAGTACAACAAAATTGGTACCATTATAAGGTAGAAACTTGCTGCTACAAGTCTAACTGACTACTTATACCAGAAACCCGGTAATAGTTTTAATATAAATTTTCAAAGTGTCAGGACTAACAACATTTGACAAATTTGTGCGGGATACTTTCGTCCATTAATGCGACGTATCTCCATTGATAACAAACGTTATCATGAGTACCTATTTTGTACCGATAGGGTATTGCCTACTCTCAACAATGAATTCGGGTTCCCGTCTTTCTGTCGGTGGATAACAACGAAGGAGCGAGTTGTAAGAAACTTAAAGCCATGATATAAGAGTTGGAAGCCCGGTGGTCAACATTTCCAACTGACCAATCAAAATGCGCGCTTTTCACCGTGATGTGAATAACGGGTCCCACGCTAGTATTACAAGGGAAATAATCCAATTAATGGTACTCGGCCAAGTGTCCCTAAACTACTATGAGTGGCCGTCCCTTACCCACGCACTAGCGTTACCATGAAAGCACATATTAAAAATAGAAAATCGTTCATCCTCTCACATATCCAACAGCCTTCGCTTTTCCCAAGTACTGGTACAGCGTTTCTTTTCATTTTCGTCAATACTATGCTGGCCACAGTGGCAATCTAAATCACGCTGTTCTCCCGTATTGGATAAGACACTTTGATCAAGCAAACTTGAAGCTGAGGGGAAAGATCGATCAACTGGACTTGTCAAGTCGAGTCCGAGTTGTCCAGTTCGCTTGTGCGTATAGGGGCGTTAAAGCCCGATGATGGGTTTCACACATAAGTTTCACAGCAACGCGACTCGGCATAGGCCTGCTTGTATAATTCGGGCAAGGGGGGGGGGGTGACTGAAAGGAAGTGGGGAAAGTGAACTTTCTGAAAAATACCATGTCATAAAGGTGTACGCTTAGATGTATGTGTTAATATCCGTCCGGTTGCTTTACTAACTGCTGACAGATTTAGATCAGCGAGTGGTAGAAGAAACAATAAATATACCCCCCCCCCTTCCACCCCTCATCAAATACGAGTGAGTGTTCATCGTCGAGCCGCGCATTTACTACAAACACATACACCGAAATCACCAGCTCGCCGTTGGGGCGGGGGAGGCAGCTCCTAAAGTCGCCTAATATCGTCCTTATTATCCTTATGGTGTGACATATAATACGTAACTCCTCCCAGATACGACATGCAGTAGGCGACAGCAACCAAAGCCAACCAACACTTTTATTATTACACTTTGCTGGTCTTTCATGCAGCCACTGACAGGTGCAGACCTCTGATGGGCTGCAGGTAATGCATCGCTCGTGATTGCGAAAAACTTTTGATCACGCCTTCTTTCTATTGGAACCAAAGTTAAAAAGAAAAGATCTATACAAAACAGGAGCGAATACAACGTTGTTGTGGTTCCGGTGGGGTCACGAATTACGGCACTTTCGATTGGTTCTTTTCATGGCACTGCATCACATCAGTCTGTCATGTCACTAGCCTACGGATGTCACCATCCCAATCCTAGCTCATATCCGTAAAGAGCTTCATCGTCCGATTTACTGGTAGGTCTAGGGTTAGTCCCAGTCAATATTTCTCCGCAACATTAGTTCACTTACTATTGTATGACGTGAATGGCACGATCTTATATCTGTGTTTCACCAAGTGGATACGGCAAGCTACTCTTGCCATCACGCCACCGCCAGTGACAGGGTCAAGTTCTCAACTAAGTTGCCTAACACCATCTTCGTGATTTACTTCTCTGCAATAGCTGAGATCGACGGAGCAGTGTAGGGACTATTTCAGTACCAGCTTGAACAATAACAGTAAGTTTTTGAATAGGCCTAGAGGTCAAAACACTTCTTTTTGACTTTGATTAAATTTCAGTTAGATCTAGCCTAGTCAGTAGTCTAGCCCTTTTACTTTTGATTCAAGATCAAGATCTATTTGCTTTATTTAGGTGTTTAGGGCCTATAATCTATATGATTGCTGAAACAAAAATATTCCAGTTTTGCATTATAATATATTTATAGCATTAGGACAGACGTTGGAAATAACAGTCTACATTCTCTCCCTTACTTAACTATCATTATTGAACTTAACCTAATAAAGCACTGGAAAAGAGACACTTGATTGACAAAATTAAAAAACTCAAGAATACATGATAATTGAATGCTGTAAATGTGGTATCAGTATCAGTGTCTCTTCAACCCATGTGGCCACACAAAATCTGATATGGACCATTGTGTGTGCTGTGATGATGTGCTATTAATTTCAATGTAATATATTGATTTTATTATTGTAATATTTTATAATGTCTTGTAGGCTACCTGTTGATGAATCGTTGCATGTAAATAGCATAACAAAATTTCGTGAGTTATCATGTCATGGCCAAGTGGATTGGTTATGACATCTTTTCATCTTGATGGTTTTGAATTTGATAACTTACCCATAGATTATCTGGCTGAGATATCACTTGGAACTCGTTTATAAACTTCTTATTATTGATGAATGATATTATAACTATTCTGCTTTTGTGGTGTGGAAAAAACAAACCTTTTAATATTTATTGATTAGAGACCACAGTTAAATTTTAGCTTTCATAAGAAGACAGTACATTTTGAAATGGGCAACTTTCTCAGGCTTCTTATTATTTGTTTTTCACTGACAGACTGGCAAGATGTCACCATCAATACCTGGTCCAGCTGTTGCTATCGGACGCCATCTGGCAAGATCAGGAGTTGCACATGTTAACAAGGTAAGATTCTCAGAATTGAATTTGAAATACAAGGAAATCCGGCACATAGGAATAATTTAAATGATAATTCATAATATGAGGGATGAGGGATTGATCTTGCTGTTAAGGAAGAGAACAGGATACTCACGTCATATAAATAATGTCATCATGTGCAGTCTTGTTTTTCATCATAATGAACTGAGATAAGGATATTCTAAAATGCAAATGCTCTGCTCTTGTTCATATCTGTGTAAATCTCCCAATAACATGGCATTAATGTGAAAATTGATCCTGATTAATGTCACAGGTGTTCATGTGGAAAAATAAAGATATTGCCTACTACTGCTGGGTTTGATCAGACATTCAGTCCCCTTCTTCTTGTAATTGTATAATAAACTGACACTTCTCCGACTGTGGTGTTTTATTACTTTAAGATCTTAATTTGTAGTTTCAGTGCAATGTATTTTCTGCCGTAAATTTGGTGAAACTCAGAATTGTAAACTGAAAGGGGTGATTAAATGGTCTGAGGATGTGGAAGGTAGATTCACATTGTCTACTTGTGTATGTCCCCTTGCCCACATGAAATCTGGTCTCAGCTTTTTGTTTGGTGACTTTATGTACAGTAATTATGTAATTTGCCATTTAATACCTCGTGGATGCAGTAGATATAATAATCCATCATGTTGTGCTCTTTGCTAACTTAGTTTTAATTATAAGGCATGACATACAGAGACTTGACTTGTAGTACAATATTTCTTCAGTACAAAAAAAATAAAAGCTTTCCCTGTGACACTTATAGCCTGAATTTCTTTGCGTACTAAAAGAAATAAGAAACTTAAAAAGACACTGCAGCACACCTTTCCTGTTCTCCTCCTTTATCAGTTGTACAACCTTCAAAGTTTGTACTGGTTTTCTTTCAGGTACCACTGCTTTTAAAGTTTATCAAGGCCACATACACTGCAAGAGAGTTTATTTCACTGTATCAAATATAATCAGGAACAACTCAGATGGGTTGTTTCTTCCATTTTTCAGTTGCTAAGTTTGTTTGCTGGTGTAAGATTGAACTTGAAGAGGGGTGGGGGGTGGAGCTGGGGAAGACAGGTGGAAAAACGGCAGTGGGTTGGTTCGGCTTTCATGCAACTGGCTTGTTAGCCATTTTTTGTCTATAGGAATATATTCTTCTTCCAAGAATTTCAATGTTGGTCATTTTTAAGAACAATATGTCTGCATTTCAGAATGTTCCAGTTGTCATGGCAATGTTCCGCCATGAGAGCAGTTTGCCTCCCCTTCGTACAGAGCAGTTGAGCCCCAACATTCAGCTGAAAACAATACAAGAGGTCACTGAGAGCCCACGACCTTTGGTATTATTATTCGGTTGGATGTTAGCTAAACAGCGCCACCTGGACAAATATGGCAATCTGTACCATAGCAAAGGATTTGATGTCCTCAGTTTACAGGTTAGTGTCATTGTTAAGGGGCTTCTATGGCATGGAAATAATGGCGTTTTGCATGTGACATTGATGTGACTTGTCAGGGCCACCTGAGGAATATGCCAGATAAGAATTGATGCAGAATCCTGAGCTTTATGTGGTCCTGATCCCAAAATGTCTTATTTCAGGGAAGGCCAAATTCAACAAAAAGATTGGACTAATTTTCAAGTCATAACTGAATGTGGAGTAGGACTGCAAAACTTGCTTAATCCACACATTTATTTTTAGTGGCACAGGAGGTTTTCTAGTTCACTGGAGATTTGATTTAAATGAGGGTGTAATTTCATTAAGTGAGGGACATGTTTACTGATTTCTCTATGCATGATTTTCAGATGCGACCCAGCCAAGTCTTGGTACCTCCGCGAGCACAGAGTACAGTTGAATATTTACTGTCAGTACTAAAAGAGCCATCACTCACTCACAAACCGCTGATGATCCATGGTTTCTCTGTGGGTGGATACATGTATGGAGAACTTCTTGTCAAACTGAGCCAGCAGAGGGAAAAGTATCAGGATGTCCGACAGCGTCTGGTCGGACAGGTGTTTGACAGCCCAGTAGATTTTGAGGGTGTGGCTCCAGGCTTTGCTTCAGTTCTGGTGCAGAATAAACTAGGCCAGAAGGTGCTGAGGGAAACTTTGGAAGGTTATCTCAGACTTTTCAAGAACTCTGTCACTTGTCATTATATAAGGTCATCAGATGCTTTTCATAAGAATGAGCTGCAGCTGCCGTCTTTGATGTTATACTCCAGGTCAGATCCAATTGGTGTAGACACCAAGATAGAACAGGTAAGTTTAACTGTTTTGTTTTGTCTAGTTTGGTATCATCATTTTCTTGATACACATGAGAAATGGATTGTTCATTTTGGAAGGCTCTCTGTCAAAAGTAATTGTGCAGCAGCATTGTTTGTCTTCCACACAATATTGTCCACTGTTTGAGTGTTTCTCTGCTCACTTTCCTTGTGTCTGTATAGTTGCAGAGAAGACAGTATCAAAGGAATAAGAAAGTAGCTTACTCAGATACATGTTCTTGTTTTCAAATACAAAAATTTGTACTCAGTTTGATATTTAAATAATTTCAATTTGTGTGACTTACCAAATTGATCTAGTTGTCTGTTCTGTTTATTTTATTGAAATAGGATCAGCAGCCTATATGGTTGAGGTTCTGTTTTATTAAAAAGAAAATTTGTATTTAAGTATTCCTGACTATGATTTTGTAGCCAATGATTTTACTCACTCTGAGTAAAGCAATTGTCTGACACTGTCAGTTACCAGGTAGATCACAGTCATTGTCACTTTATTTTGTGACAGGTAAAATCTTGAATTGTGACTGCTTCAGAATGTGCATCTACAGCAGTTCCTCATGAAGACAAATGTCATTCAGTGTTAATTTTCTTTCTTTTTAAAAAAAATTTCAACTTCAATATAATCAACAGTACAGCTTTCTCAACTGTCAAATGTTGCCTTAAGAGTACTTTTTATTTCACAATGAATTTCAAGGTTCATAATGTTGTACTTTATTACTCCTGGCATGCTTGAAGTGGCTGTCATGTTTATTATCATGTTTGAAGTGTTATGTAGAGGCTTGAAGCTCCATTTATTCTTGATTTGTACCAATGCCCAGTTTCTCATGATAAGATCTTGTCCTTTGATATTGTGTCTTGATAACATTAATATCTCCTGATGTAATGCTAATAGTATATTAAATTCAAGCTCACTTCAGAGTTTTTACTTTCAATAGTAATTTACCTTGCAATGTGTAGTTTGCATAATTTGCACAGTCAAGGAAAGGTGGAGGATTTCAGCTCTTGTTAAACACACCTTATTTTGCACAAAATTTTTTAGCAAACTGGCTTGTCTGATTAGCAGTTTGTGGCCCCTGGGAAAATTAGTACTAAATACTACTGTTTGCTTCAAAATGTTGAAGATTGAGGGTGCCCCAGCGTAAAAAAAAATATGACCTTTTCTACATGGTACATTCTCAGGTTCACCTCCTCACCTAATTAAATCTGAAACTCCTACCATAAGAAGTTAAGAACATTCTGGAAGTCCCATTAAACAGCCTGGCTTTCTCCAACCCCATCCCCTCATTGTGTAAACCACTTTTGAGGGAAATTTTATTGGGTGAAATTTGCACACACTCCCAGCTTAGGAATTGTAATTATGGCCCTGCAAAGAGAAAAAAGAAAACTTAAGTGTATGCTAATTTTTTAAATTTACTGCTGTCAGGGGAAATCACAGTATCCTGCCAGGTTTTTTTTTTGTTTTTGTTGCAAGTGACACGGTGACTTAAATTTTAGTATGTGGAACTTGCATTGCCTTCAAAATGCCATCAAAACATACACTTCTCAAGAGCTGTTTTTCATTGTCTATGGCAGGATTGTGCTGAAAAATTAGCCAGTTTAAATTGGCAGTAGCAATTATACAACTTTATTGATCTGCATGGATCACATCAGACAAGGGTGAGAGAAACCCTTAATGTAAGTCTTTGTCAGGTGCAGTGGAGTTGGTGTTTATTTGTCTTAACTGCTCCACCATTTTCAGAGATTAAAAACATAAACAGATTTTATTTTTTGCTTGGTGTGACTTCATTACTGTCAATTCCCATATATACAATTTGCACTTTTATGCTACAAAAATTAGGATACAAGATGATTGGTAGTCATTATTTGATGAAGCCCATTGCCTTGGGCATTTGCAGCTCATTAGAAATGTATATAATGAACTGAAGGTACAAATATGGGAGTTGCTTGAGGTTTCAGGTGTGGAGTTTAGGCTAATGTGTATTAACATTACATTTTTTTATCACCGAGGCCATTTTGTTTGCTGTAGGTCATGATGATGCGATCTTTGGTCTTGTTATCTTTCTAATCTCACTTGACATCATTTTCCCAGCTTTGTTGTCAGTGTTTAAGATAATGTTCTTGTTTGTGAAGGAAAACACAGTGATCTAATCAATATAAATTACAATGTAACTTTGATAACTGAAGAGCACTTTATCACTAGTTCATTTCTGACATAAACTGTGAAACAAACTTGACATTATCTACATTTTAATCAGCTTGTTATCAGTGCTATTATGGCAAGTTAGTGCTGATTAGCTGAGTTCATGTACTGTTATTAGAACAGAGAAAGTGATAAACTTGACCTGTTGCCCAGTGAAGTAGTCCTTTGATATATGGGGTCAATCAGTAGTTCGATGTTAAAATGGGGCAAGCAAAAAAGTAAAGGTAGTATTGCAAAGGCCAGTGTCAAAGCAAACAATAAACAAACTATGCAATAAATTCCAAAAGAAGTAGAAATGTGAAAAATAAATAAGCTTTTGGCCGCAAAGACCCTTCATCAAGTATAAAAAAATCTGAATAATTGGAACAATTTAAAAAAAAAATTTCAAACTGAGTAACTGATCATGAATTGGTTTCTTAGCTGATACTAGTACTTCCACACAAGTTCTGCAATGCTGCAGCCCCACAGACTTTCTGTGGTTTTAGAAATATTTTGTCAATTCAGTAGTTCGAAAAGCTTTATTTGAGAGTCACCCAATACAGTGTTAAAATGTGCATGGTGAAGTATATTTTTTATTTTCATTTCATTGGAAATTTGCTGACAGTGTGAAGAAAGAAAGATGCATTTGCTGAGCGGAATGGGAGGGGATATTTTCGAGCAAACTAAATGTAAAGTTACACCATGACAAAGTAGGATTTTTGCATGGTATTGGATATAATGTTTATTATAGTTTTAAATGCTATTAGTCATTTATGATTTAAAAAAACAACTTAACACTTAATTGTGATGAGTCCAGGTGACTGAAGTGAACAGTCTTTTCACTGTGTCGGGCTAATGATGTTGTAAAGATATTAAGCTGACAGATCTGCTTGTCAGCATATAAGTAGGTGTTAATGAGGGAATGATTGAAAGTAGAGCTGTGGAGAGTATAATGTTAGTGGTAAACTTGAGGATTGAGAGCTTAGGTCACTAATTTTCTTCAGTGTTTTGAATGGGGGTTAAAACTACATTGTCATTGTGTGAAGTAAAATTAAATTTACCCTCACAGAAATATAATGAACATACAAAAGGAACATATGAGGAGGTAACTTGCAAAACCTGCTAAATCACATTTAAAAAAAAATGAGGTTGCGATCCTTAACATCAAATCAGCCGTAAAACCTGTCTACATCTAAAACATTATAGCAATCAAAACTTGCAAAATCAATGTGTTTTTCATTCAAAATGTAAGTACCCTCTCAGATTCAGTATTATGCTGTGTCAAAAGTAGCGCGTTTTCTCAAAATCAATATTAAGTCACTTAGCATGTTTTGAAAGTTATCTCCTCATATAGCATAGCAAAAATTTCAATACAACAGTTAAATAAAAACCACACTGGTGGATGGCATTGTAGCTGCAAAATTTTATATTTATCTCCTGATTGAAATTCAATAATGAAGCAATCTTTTTCTTTTTCTGGAGAGACATGATTTTAAATATGAGTAATGATAATTTGCTTCTGCCAACACAGGAGGTAGGATTGCAATTTGTTCTTATACTTAGTTTGCCCGGAGTTATGCAATTGGACGCTTGCCAATGGTAGTCTTTAAGTGCTCTGTGGTATAATAGCAAGGCAGAGCAAGTTATGTTATGTTTGACTTGCCCCATTTTCAGGGAGGTACAAAAATTTATGAAGGAATATCCCCCCTATGATACCTTGAATGAAAATATTGCATGATTGCATTAGTGACATGGAGAAGAAAATGTGGGTAATTTATATTTTCATTGTTTTGGTTTAGTATTGCAAATGGTGTTTTTAGTGTCTACAAAACAAGCACGTATGTTTTTGTATATAATCATTATTATTGCTGCTTATAACAACTGGTGGAAGTGTGTGCTATGGACCTGTGTGTGGTTGTGTTGTCATGGTCATGCTGATCAGCATAGCGGGAGACAGTGTTTGGAAAATCGTTTGATTTAAGAAGTATAGGACACAAGAGAATAGAGCCCCCAGGGTTTGCCTTTACTCTTAGTCAGTGTCAGGCTGGGTCCCTGTACTCGCCAGGCCTTTCTGTTGGCCCTAGCATGTGGTGATTTTGCCTCGAATCAGACAGGGTTAGCAGTATGTGGGATAAACGGTGCCAAGGCATCTCATAAAAAAATGTGACGAGTAGCCCAGTCACATAAATGTAGCCGCCTTAAGCTGCCTGAATTGTGCTGTTGAACATGGTTTGGCTTACCACAGTTATTCTTTGTCCTGTCAGATTGGGCCTGAAGATCCACTGTTGACTCTCATCTCCAGAACACATTTCCTGGCCATCATTCAGCATTTGTTCTCCCCATCAGTTTCCACCTTTGTTTTTTTGTGTGTATATTTACCGTATTTGCTGTACAGAGTTTATGGAAGAATTTAGAAAACACAGAAGTCTCGTAACATTATTAAAAAGTAAATTAGACATAGGCTTCAGATAGACTGCATGTCGCTGATAATCTTTGAAATATCTAATGATGTGGAAAAATGACAAAGCTGAAGAGAAGAAAATGACATTTCCTTCTGCGACTTCAGTTCACACAGTGTCACAGACCATACTGGTGTGATGTATTTCTTTTATGAATAGATGCGACTCATTGGAATTGGTGGAAGTTGACAACACAGCTAAATTTGAAATAGTTGAGATTTGTTAATAATGAGGAAAATGGAACGGAAAGGGGGTGGCAGGGAGGGAATGATAATGGAAGTTGCTGTATGGGATGTAATGGATGTGAGAATCTGTCAGTTACAGTTTATGTGTCTTTCAGTTATGATCTGAAATATATCTTACGATGCAGATTGGCCATCGGCTAGGAAACTGAAGGTAAACCTGTTACAATACAGAGTGATGGTGAAGGTGAACGGTTCCTGTCATACTTGTCATAGTGTGATAGATCTAGATAGTGAAGTGATAGATTAGACTGTGTTTGGTATGCAATAGCTGCCTAAAGGCTGGACATGAGGTGGACAAGCCAAGTTCATTGATGGTCATGTAAGATACAAGACCTTGAGATCAAGTGCTCTGAATGGGTCACTGGCATTACACCAGAGAAAGGTAGTTTTATCCACAATAGCAGAGATAACTTGCACAAGGTCTGTGGTTCCTTGACCTGGCTTTCTATTACAGGATTGCATTATCTTCTCCATGCTCAGCAGTTTTTACTTGGTTGATTTAACCCTCTAGTACTCGACTGCCTTGTCCAAGTTTTCAAACATTTACAAAGCCCATTTAAACTGATTGAATTAATGCAAAATTTACTGATCAGAACTGGTTATTGTTTCATGTGTTTTTTAAAAATTTTTTTTATCACAAGTGCTTCAAATTATAGATTATTGGGTGGCAGGTGGTATGTTTCAGATGGGCTGTAGTATGTTTCAGATATGGACATGGGGCTGTAGAGAGTTAATTATAATATTAAAGTTTCCACCTCCACACAGTCTTTTCATGGTACAGTAAAATTGTTCATGGCTTTTATTTTAAAGGGCCTAATGTATTATTTGTGAAAGCTCTGAAAGATGTATTCCTTTGGGCACTGTTACACCATAGAAGCTCTAATGGCATTAAAGTGAATTTTATTTATGTCAGGTAATTGACAACACTGTTGAGCTGTAAAATTTTCAAAATCCATTTGCTTTATACACAATTCATAAGACATCATTACTGAATTCATGCAATTTAAGCTTTAAAGACAACATTTTGTCACCATTCACTAAGACAGAGGTAATTAAAAAATTTGAAACCTTGATGTATATATATTATATTCAACAACATTCAAAGCGTCAGTGATCTTGGTTATGGACTCATTTAAGCCAAAAAATAACCGAATAGCAAATTTTTAAAAATCCAGACCAGTTGTGCTAAAGTAAAACAGTTTTTTGGTTCATGTGAAAAGTAACCAAAACTGACTACTACTGTTCTAGGGAACTGTGATGATTTGTTATTTGGGGTGGGGGGGGGGGGGATTGTGTAAATTCAACTAAATTTATGTCATTTGACACGGAATACTTGGAAAGCAGGAATTTTTTATGACATAGACCTGTCCAGCTGATCTGTCAGATACTCTTTCTTGTTTTCCCCTCACTTCTCATTCATCACTCTTCATTCCTTGAAGGCAATAAGTAAGTATATTTATGTTTGAAATAATTATCCAGGTTGTAGGTACAGTATTGCTCGCAATGTCATGTGTGGTGAAGTTGAAAAACTTGACTTCAAACAGCAGGGTGAAACTGTGTAGGAAATAGCCTCTTGCTTGACCTAGTTGTAAACCTCAACTTTGTTTGCTGTGAAACAGTGAAGTGGTGAAATCTACCACTTCAGCAGCTGGCTCAAGTTTTTACAATGTTAAATGAGATTGGCAGCTGAGATCAGTGCTGTCTTAACACATGGACATACTGTGTATATTTATGAGTAGTTGCGTAGGGGGCGGGGCACAGACTATTGCTTTGCCCAGGGCCTGTGATGATGTTAGAACGGGCCTGACTGAGATGAAAAAGCAACTTAGAACTTAAGATAGTGAACTTCACCAGAATCTGATCCCATATAGCACTTTGTTAAATAGTGTGACATATTAGATGTAGAATAGATTACTGATTACTTCGTCAAAATATAAGAAATTCCATCAGGCAAATAAAGCATTTTTCTAACTTTGTATCCGCCCCCAATATCACGTATTAATTCCAGAGTGAGACGTCATTCAGAGACATTGCTTTTTCCATATTTTGCTGCAACGTTCTGATAGAAATTGGCAGTAACTGATGTCAAAAATGATCTGTAATGTAAGGAAATATGATTATTTCATTGCATGTAATTTTATCTCACAGGCTGTAAAATATATACTATTGAATGGGACTTATATTTAAGTATTGTTAGTTTTCGGAAAGCAAATCCAGTGAGCTGTTCTGCTGTTCCTTCGTGAAGTTTTAAGTACAAACAAAAAATGTACAAACTATTACACTATATGTGTGGCAGAATTGATACTTTATTTGTCATATCAGTGCTTGGACAGTAACAGTGTGCTGGGGTAGTTTACATAAGGCATGGCCCATGGCTGATTAAGCACAACTGTCTTTGTTGTTTTGCATTCATGATATGCCAAGCATTATTAATGTCACAACTCACTATGACAGCGATTATTCGTGACCTAGATATTGTCCTTAAATGTGCATGACTGGGTGTATTTGCAAGTCTGTATTGATATCCAAAGATATATTTGGCACCTTTTTTTCCTATTCCCATCATTTTGCATTCTCTCCCCCACCCCATCAACCACCTTTGACACCATGTATCACACAGTAAATAATGTTCTTATCACATAGAGGTCTTATATCCATCTATACTCACAGGTAATGAAGAAATGGAAGGCTGCAGGTATTCCAGTCATGGCCCGCTGCTGGGAAAGTTCCCCTCATGTCAGCCACTTTCACCGCCACCCTGACGAGTATGTGGAGGCAGTTTTGCGATTTCTGGACAGCTTAAATTTGACCAAGTCCGAGTCTGCAAAGGCCACTGTCAAGGAAAGTGTCAAAAAGCCCCAGGAAGTCCAGCAGGCTTTATGAAGTTCTTAGGTCAACATGCCATAATTGTACGGTGTAGCTAGGGAAACCGACCTGAGCAAAACTTAGAATCAATATGGAAGTTGGGAGGAGGTGGCAAACACAGCAGTGGTTAATGATGAAGGCAACGTATGAAAGATAAAGTTAATGCTGATGGGTAGAGATCTGGTGAATAAATGATATAATCTAACTTGTCTGTGTGATGGAGAAAAGCAGTTTTTGATTTTGCAAGCACTTGATATTTTCTACTTATGATTCGAGTTGTCATTTGATCTGTCTGTGAGGTAGGTGGCAGTAGTTATTTATAAGAGTTAGATCTTACGGCTTGGGATATTTCAAGGTGACATGTACTAACCATGGCAACTAATGAAGTCAATATTTATGAGAGGAATGAAAAAAATTAAATCCGTCAAGTGACAGGAAAATATGTATATACCGGTAAGTTGATATTGTGATATAAAGTTAACAGGTTAAGAGCTGAGATCTTTTGACTTTTTGTTGTTAAAATGTCTAAAATGTGGATTTTCTTATGAGATAGAATGTGTATATCTCCTCTTTCTTTTTTCTCTATAGTAGGCATAAAATTGTTAGAATGGCTTAGAGAGCAGTTGTTTGAAAGATGAATGTGGAAGTTCGTGGCAGAGGGATCAAGAAGCTGTCCCAATGCATGTCCCCACATATTCAACTGAATGATCAGTTGCAGATATAATGCCCAACCTGAATGTCATAGCTGATTGAAGTATAACACTTTAATATCTGTCAGCTTTCGTTTATGAAATGCCAAAATACACATCCTCAACTTGCTAGTGAAACATTATTGTATGGTACCATGATTCAGGGTGGATAGAGATAAATGATCATGTGTAGATTTCAAGGTGGTAAACTTGTATGCTTCACACCACTCACAGCCCTATTGTAAGGCCGTGATGTTTCTGTTGTTGGAACTATAGAAGAGGAAAATGTTCCAATAATTATTGGTGCTTGTTTGGTGTTTGTGGCACCAGTTAAAGATAATCCTCAAAGTCATTACATACTTGTTAAGTTTGATAAATTATAACATTCTTCATTGCTTTTGACAGTACGTAGCAGATGTGTAAGAAAACAAATCAGTTTTTTTGTTTTTTTCCACCTAACACAAGCTTTGGATACATGCCATTTAGCGACTGCAAGCTGTCTCCTATTTTATGCTAGTTCCTATGGAAGTGGTTATTGTCATATAATGAGGAAAACATTCCATGCATCCAAGATGGAGTTTTGATATCATATAAATCGCCATTGCAAGTATTTGCATCTTGAACTCTTTTGCTTGTGGGGGCTTTTGTCTGAGCACAACCTCAGAATACAGGTGTTAAAAGGCATTTAAAAAAATTCCCACTGACTTTCCTTATGCATCAATCTCAACGAAATTTTCACATAAATAAGTGAAAAGAATGCTTACTCGAGTGAAACAAATGGACTATGCCTATCTTCAGTCATTTCTTTTTCAGGAATTTGGAGGATTGAACAAATTTCACATTGCCTGAAAACTTTATCGTTTCAGTGGTCTTGTGTACCATTTTGACTAACCATGGTACTGCTTGCTGCCTAGGCGGTAACTTAAAAACTATATGTCAGATCTTAATGGAACTATTGATGCAAGGCAGCAATAGGCTACACTAGCCTACAGTGTGGTTCACATTGCAGTAGCAAGATACTCGTAAGAGTAAAAAATTTGGTAGTAATTTATGTCATGGAAACGTCAGGGGATTCAGCTCATATGTAAGGGCTATGATCCTGCAACTGTTGGGGGATCCATAGCAGATGGGTCACTAAATTGCGAATCAGTCTTATTCCTCCGTCCAGTGGGTTTTCAGACCCAATCTGCAATTATTGTCCATCAAAACCGTAAGCTCCCTTGTCTCAGTCATTTCTCTGTAAAATAACTTACTGCAGTATATATTTTAAAGAAAGAATATCGTTTTTTGTTGCATTTAATGAGACTAATAAAACTGCTGCTACGGGGACCAAAGTGGTTAAATCTAAGCATTTTAGAACAGATGAGCTAGGATTTAAAACTTATAACATTACTAATGAACAAAGAGGTAGACAAAGAATAACATGTCTAGAGAGTTTGAACAGATGGGCGACAGGGAAAAACCAGGACAGTGTGGGCTTTTTGGAGCATCCGAGCAGATGAATGAGTGGCGAACCATGATCGTCGATATCTGTTCCAGATCCGGCACTTGAAGAAGAATAATGAACTAAAACAAAAACGCCTTTAAAATTAAGAACTTCCTGTAAGAAAGTTTTATTTTCCACATTCTGACTGAACTTGGATTAGCATGGTCTCTGTGAGCTCAGTGAAACATAGACAATTATTGTGTTAATTAAACCTGTCCCATACAAACTCATAGCATTCCCTCCCCTCCCATCCCCCAGATATTTCTTTGCTCAGGGCTATATTTATTATTGAACATTATTCAGAGCAGTGAAAACTGTCACAAATTAACTAGCACATCACTTATCAGGGATTATCATTGTTTCTGTGAATGTTGCCTTGTCTTATAATTTAAAAAGACTGTTTTTTTTTTTTCATGATTTGCGTTTGTGAGAGTAATTCTAGTCTGCTCTACACTTTGAATCTCTCACCACATGAGTGAGCTGGAAAAAAAATTCCATAAGGAAATGTCAAATTTTCTTGTTACCGTGGCATTCTATTGAGAAAATAACATTTCTTTTGTATAGAGAGAGGAAAATATGAACAGAAAGCTGAGCAGCTAATCATGTGAATAGAAAGACTGTCCACTTACACTTTTAAGATCCCAGAGAGTAATCCCAAAATAATGTTTCTTGTGCACAGAGAAATAGAGGAAACTATGAACAGAAAGTTGAGTAGCAAATGATAAGAATAAAAAGATTGTCCACATATGCTTTTAACATCCCGGAGAGTGTAGTTTAGATGTGTCAACACAGCACCCACCAATGCAGTATGTATGAGCATGTTGTAAATATATCAGGGTTGCACGCATCGTTCCGGGCAGATAACTGTAAAGGAGTGAAAGTAGTAAGTCTTTTTTTTCTTTCTTTGTATTTTATGAACTATATCAGGAACATTTCTGGTTATGAAAATAATGTTTGTGACAAAAGCATTTTGGTCACATCCGCAGAGCCATTTTACTGGGCAGTTGCCTAGTGGCCCCAAGGCTTTAGATGGCCTGATGCATGCAAATTTACATTGATTTTTGAAGCGAGGAAGAAAATCCCATGCATTACAAAGAAATCTGCGCAGGGACCAATAATGATGATGCTAAAACGGCCTTGCACATGTGATTCTCTTTTGGATAATCTGATCCAGAGCCTCCGTAGTAGATGGAAATTCACCCTGGGCTCATTGTGTACAAAGTGTGTGCTTTAGAGATAATCTCAACAGAGCTTCATGGGAGATATCAAGAGACTTGTATGTGAGCTCAGAATATGAGACTAATTAAGATATTCATTGTAATATTGTGTATGGCATCAACAAAGCAATTTATGGAGTGTAAAATATTGCTGAAATCAGCTGAAATATAGGCATGGTGCCAAGATATTTTTGAAAATATTTATAGTTTTAAAATTACAAGTGTGTGTATATTTATTTTTTTAAAATGACAACTATTTCACAATAAAGGAAATGTTCACATATTGAACAGAAAATAGGCATTAAAGAAATTTTTTTTTTTTTTTTAGTACAATACTTACATTTTTTGTGCCATTGAATTCTTTTTATTTTTGCTGGCATAAAATTTTGTAAAAAAAAAAAAACAAAACAAGAAAATGAAATCTAACTATTTAAGTTATTCATTCTTGTGAAACATCTGTAATATTTGACATCAAGTTGTGATTTGTTTAAAAAAATTATTTTGTTGCACATTACATTTTCTGCTCATAATATTTATGAGTTTTTGAATTGTATGCACTGATTGAATATTGAATAATAGAAGGAAAATAGTCTCTAAATATTCGTCGTTTTTAAAAAAAATCCATTTCTAGTTTAAAAAAAAAATAATTATTGTTTAGTTTCTTTGTTGCTCATTTCTAACTTGAGGCTTTGCATGATACTTTTTCTCTCATTTTGTTTTGTTTTGGTTTTTTTTTGTGTTTTATTTGTTGTTTCTTATATTAAAATTGATGTTACTCTTTTAAGTTTTATTGTTCTCCTTTTTTTTTTTTGTTCTGTACAATTTGAAAGAATTATTATTTTTTTTTTAATATAATTTTTGCACAATTTTAATAATTAGATTTGTTGCTGAATTGTAAAAATCCTCTTCTGCAGGGGGGATCAATAATTGATTTAGTGTCGCACTGTAATTTGTGTACTCTCAATTACTTGTTATTTTGCTTTTCAAATAGATGTTCAATCTGATTTTTATCTCTCTGAACTCTTTTAAGAGCGGCACATTTGGTGGGTTCACTGGCAGAGGGGATTATGTTCAACGTCACAAATAAGTAGATTATTGCTTTGTGCATTGAATTGTCAACATATTTGCAATGTGGGCGATGATCTAGAATGATTTGTCGCAGTAAAATTCAGGATTTTTGTGTGTGTGTCTATGTGATGCACAAATTTATGGTCACTGGGGGAGTTTGCAATTTATGGAAGCAGATTTGCGACAGTAAGTGAGCCAAC
Source organism: Onchidella celtica (assembly GCA_963931925.1). Classification (NCBI taxonomy): domain Eukaryota; kingdom Metazoa; phylum Mollusca; class Gastropoda; order Systellommatophora; family Onchidiidae; genus Onchidella; species Onchidella celtica. Next base: position 12,948,666 of record OZ007575.1, read on the forward strand.
TGATGATTAGATTTGATCTTGGTGTGTTAATGTTCATTAGCTGCCACCAAAACAGCGCATATTTCCAAAATTTGGTAAATACACAAATTATGAAATCTAAGTAGCAGTTATAATCCCTGAAACAAATTTTAAGACGGATTGTCCTGTCTCTGGACACTTTGTTCATATTATTTTCCTGCTCCAGTCTTGTAGTTTTTGTACGAGATGAGCATTTTCTTGAAGTTTTGAATTTTGAACTTTGCATTTGTTTGCACAGATATACCATGCATTTTGTTGATTTTCTGATAATTATTGTTAGCTCTTTTAGAAATTAAAATAACAATTGAAAGTGATCAGTTTGTCAGAAATTGGCACAGTAAGACACACCAGATGGAAAAAAAAAATGAGCTGTTCTCTCTGCAGATGCAAATGATGTAGAAGAGAACAGTGTAATGTAATACTCAATCAAACACCAGCAATAGAAGTTTATGTATGCATTTTATTTTGTGAATGAGTCTTTTCAGATTTCCCTCTTTTATGTGACCTCATACACAGACCACATAAAGCAGTACTGAAAGGAAATAACAGTTCAGATAATACTCAAATCTTTTGTGATGCCACAGTCAGTCAGTCAGTCCAAAATGATTATACGTAACATTTAAGAAGAAAACATTTTTCTTACAACATAGTTCATATTGTGCAATGTCTTAGGTGGTCAGAACATGAACATTTTCAAGTGCATTCATGTGGTTTTTCACATCGTGCGATCTCTAAAACATATTGTTTGTCAATGCTTTACAGGGAGCTATTGCTGTACATGTACTTATAACTACCTTATAAATGAAAGAGTTAATGAAATAATTTGAGTTGCACCCAGGTGGTGCTGTGGCTTTGTCCTTCACAGCATACCAACACTGGTACTTTTCATTGCCATTGAATGCCTGCACAGGGGAAATTTTACTTCCACAGTCCCATTTTGACACATTGAGTGTCTCCTACCCAATGCTAAGCAGCTTAAGGTACCTCAAGTGTTGTCATCTTACTTGGTGGTCAGGCATGTGATCATGATACATCGCAGGTATAGAGCAAAATTGTTGTATCTCCAGGTTTAATAATAATGGGAGCTGTCTCGGAAACACCACAGTATTGCTCCTAATGATCTCATTTTTAAGAGAGATACATGTACAACAATACTGCTTCTCTGTAACTCGGAACTGGTTAAAGATAGCGGAATACCGAAAAAATTGCAAGACACAGTTTGTCATTATTACAGTACATGTATTGCCATTATGAACCCCAATTCATAAACCTGGAGGTACAACAATTTTGCTATATACCCGCGACATATAGTGTAGACATTATTAGGAAAAGGTGCTTATGGACATTATGACCAGTATGATCAGTTTTTGGCTTCTCTTGGCAAATATCTGGTAAAATTTACAAAATCCAATACAAAACATTGACTTACTTTACATAAGTACAGACATAGGGGGGCCAACAGCACTATGCTGAGGCCCCCGAGAAACAAAAGAACTCATCCATAAGTACAGACACTTTTAAAACTGGCTGAAGGGATTTTTAAAGAATTTATTTGCAGGGTTCAAAATCTGCAGATTCAAGAAATTTTGTGATGTTTTGCCTTTTCCATGGCTCACTCTGTGTACACAAATAGCACACTATGAGTACATAAACACTCATTTACGTAATATGTACATGCAAATGCACAGTGGTCTAACCCGAGGAGTCACTTGCTTCAGATGAGTGATTTTCAGAGCCCTATGTTTAGTTAGTATGGGAAATGTAGTGAGCAATGCAAGTGCAAATTTGCTTTCATCATTTCTCAAAATGTCTCGTGTTTATTTATTGGATTTGACCTGGAGATCATCTCACAGTGTTTATCATGTTCTGTAAGCTTGTTGTTCATATGTATGAAGAAAACAACTTAATTAGTATTGTTCTTTAGAGTAGTCACGTTCACAGGTACCAGCAATTATGTTTATGATTATATTCATGTTTTGATTGGAAGGTTTTTTTGATGTGGAACAGTCTAGGTTTTACACAAACTGAATAGGTGAAATATCTTGGCACTGTAAATGAGGGAAATTGGGAACCAAAAAAACCAACATGATTGAAAGATGAAATAAATTCCATTGTAACAAATTTGACATCATTCAAGGAAATCCAGTATTGAAAATAGTGGGAAATATCACAGTAAGTATGAAACAGGTTGTCTTGTGGGGAAATGAAGAGTTACTGCTTTCTTGCTGGCTGGGATTATCTGATTGAGTTCTGAAACACAGTTTTTCATAAACACAAGGGGAACAAACTGAACCAGAAATTCAGAAACATTTTTAAAGATGTTTTATTCCCTTTATGAAAATATCGACAGGTCATTTTCTGAGCCAAGAAAATCTTAATAGTGTTGAAGCTGCACTTTAAATTTTGTTTCCCTTCCTGGAGAGAAATAAAATCCTTTTCTAAAATTCAGTTCTTTTTTTACTAGTTACCCAGAATGAAAATATTAATCACAGGAGATGGTATCGCATATTGTGCTTAATAGGCCTATGTTATTGATACTGAGGTATCTCTTTGCACTGATCTTTCTGTCCAGACATGTTCCCATTACCGGTACTTGGTTTCTTCACATACTATAGTGTTTCTGAGGTTATTAATTATAGAGTTGCAACCATGGAAAGAGAGATGAAAGATCAGGTACAGATGCACTCGGAGAAGGTAGAAGAATTTTAAAGAAGGGGGAAGTAACAACATGGCTCTGTGAACATTGTTTTTTGCACATGGAATTTCAGTTGAAGTCTGTATTATGCGGATATTTATGATTATTTATGATACATAAGGATGGAAGTTTTGAAAAAAAACAATAGATGTTTTTTTTTGTCTTGTTCAGGAGACTTTCCGATGTATTATAATTATATAATAATATATATTTTATTCACCATGAGATTAGTGAAATACATATATTATATTTATTCATCTTAAATTGTCATCAAGTAACTTTATGGATATTGAAACTTAGAAGTCTGCCTTGTGGGTACTGAAAAAAGTCATTTGATATTTGAGGGTAGATATTGGCAATGTTGGTATTGTTACTGTGTTCATTATTTGAGAAATCTGTCTTTTTCTGAGGTCGTGTGTCATATTTTTTACTTATTTTATCATCATCATGGCCAGCATTTCTGACCAATATTAATTCTGTCTAAAAATTTTTCAGTGGTCCTAATAGGGATCCTTGCAATCAAAATAAATGTTTTTGTTTAAAAATTTTCCTGGTGGATTGGACAATCGTGTTTTTTGCGGTGTATGTTATATATGTTATAAGAAATTTGTTACACTCTCTGTGACCTTCAATTGTAGATATTTTTAGTGTTCTGTTAACAGAGATGCTTTTTGCGTGTGATGCAAGGAGAACATAAGGAAAAACAACAACAACAACAGCAAAATGTGTCCATGCAGTAAATTGTTGATTGCAGAAATAGTTGCACTTGATGGTTTTTGGTTTCGTCTTTACTGTGCTTGTAGCATGTGATGCAAAGCTAGACAGAAGGAAAAATGACAAAAACAGAGTAACCATTTCTACGCAGTAAATTGTTGATTGCAGAAGTAGTTGCAGTTGGTCATTTTCTGTTTCTTCTGTACCAAACCCTCAAGACCTTTTATGTTGTGGTTTTTCTTTTCTTGTAAGTATTGACACTGATGAAGCTGGAAATAAAAGTACAGTGAATGATCAAAAATATAAGTTTTGGCTTTGAAAACTAATGTCTGGTCATGCTGACCTGAAGTGCAAGGCCAGCAGCCAGTGGTTGTTTGTTGGCCTACAGATTTGTCCTTTCTTTAGCTTTTTTCTTTTTTGTTATCTGCATTATTTTTAAAGAAAATTTATGTGTGTTTGCTTTCTTCATCCTTGCTGTGTTCTTGACAGAATCGTCATTGTCATGCATTTTGTTGTTGGTTTTTTACCACCTATACCAGGGTAGGCTTCATTCAAATTCAATATATTTGTGCCCATATGGTAAAAATCGTCACAGTCCCGTAAAACTACATTGGCTTTGGCTACTTTTCAGGAGAAGCAAAAAACTGTTTTATTTAGCACAACTGGCCTAGTTGTGATGACCATTTGAAAGTTTGCCATGGGGTTATTTTTCAGTTTAGGAGTCTATAACGGAGGTCAATTGTCTGGTCTTTGAGTGTACGTCTTGTTGAGTGTACCCCCTGCGTATATTTTATGGATTTTTCGAGTTTTTGAGTAACCACACAGCCTAAGGGAACAGTGATGATAATGGTCTATGCATTCCTGCCAGCTAGATAGGACAGCTGAAGGATGCCCAGCTAGCTACCAGCAAACATTGATGAGATGTAACAACAACAACCATTTTGTAGGGCAAAATTTGAGCACAGTCAGTTCTGTGAGTTCTAAATGCAACTTTATTTTCGTACAAGCAGTTACAATATATATTGTGCGTGCACTAGAAACACCAAAAGAGACAGTTGTAACTTGAAAGTTAGAAACATTTATAAAAATTGACATACACAGTGCTGCAAACAGAATTGAACTCGTTCAGAAATGTATTAACCTGGTAGGTTAAAACACACACATGTCCATGTAGTGGTGAATGAACAGTATATAATGCAAGAGTCTTTCTAAGTTCACATGCTATAGGGCAGGGGTGGCCAAACCGCTGCACGTGAGCTACATGCAGCTCTTTGACCATCAATATGCAGCTCATGGAAATATGTCAGCTGAGCTCTTTTTTCATCACAGTTAACATAATCGGTAAACACGGTAAACACGAAACATTTCAAGCTTTATAATTTTATTTACTGAGTATGAGCTGAGACCCCTCTGTTTTCAAACGTAAGTTCATTGCTGTATTTGATAGGTTCGGAGTTGTTAATGATTATCAGCCAAGATTTTGAAAACATTTGGCATTATTGTGTACTTTGTGGTTACTGAAACGTTTACAAATTAAGTTTAAAAAACTGCATACATGAGTAAATATTGTTGCACACATATATATTTCTTAATATTTACATAAATCATTAAATGTTTTATATAACAAAATTTGTATGCAACAATAAAAACGTGTGAATTTTGTTCATATCCTGTGGCTCTCAAACGTCTGAAGTTTATCATATGGCGCTCTTCCATTAAGCAAATTTGGCCGCCCCTGCTATAGAATTACATGTTCATAAATGTAACCTGCTTACAGAATACACGTAGTACATATAATATTATCATACAAAAGTTCAAAGCCGAACAACAACAAAATAAAAGCCCCAGCCGCACCTTTTTCTGGGTGCATGTGGGAGTTTCTATGTCAACAGACATGTGTTTAATAATTTGTCTTCCCCCCCCCCCCCCACCCCCCTCTCTGTGTGTTTTGGTGCGAGAAAGACATATAGGGGGACGGACGAGGGGGGGTGGGGAGAGGAGGGTAATGGGATTAGGGAATTTTTCTACAGAAATCTTTTTTGGAAGAGGGTAGGAGGTCCCAGATAGTGACCAGAGCTTTGAAATAGGTGGCGAAGCAAACAGGAGTAGTCATTAGTAGAATATCTGTGATAACGCAGTATTAACAGTTTACAAAGATGTTTGAGAGATCTGAGGTACCGGTACTGATGTAGGGGACCTGGAGTTTTTTTTTTGTGGGCTCCTTTTTTTTCTGTTCAGACTAGCCAAAGTGCTAAACTGAATGGTCATGTACGTGGAGCTAATGTTTGTTCAAACATTGTAATGACTATAGATCCCTGAGACAGACCACTAAATTTAGAGGGGGAGGGGGTCATCATACTATAAGCGAGGAACGGCGCAGTCAGCGGGCTGGCAGACAAGAAGTGCACATTATAATTCCCTATAAGGCCTACTCTTAGTAAATCCGGGAAAAACCCTATCACTATCAGACACAGTCAGCTTCTGCCACTATTTCTTGAGTGTACGTTTTACTGGCAGCAACTGGCTGTAACGTTCCGGGCTAAGTATGATGCCTCCACTCCCCACCCTACCCCCCCTTTACACTACTGCTGCCTCGGGTCTCCAACCCAAGGGGTGTGCTCAAACCGTAGACTAGAGCTACGCGGTTTACTGAAAGTCAACCTCAACTATACAAAAAAAACCAAAAAACGCAAGACAAAACTCAAATTCAGCATGCAAAAGAATCAGGGAACCAACGAAACAATAAAATCAAAACAATAAGCAGAAAATAAAGGCAACCCCCCCCCCCCCCACACACACACACAAAACAAAACGTAAACTTGCATTGTTCTTCGTCTCTTAGAAGCTGAAAGAAAAAGGTTGTATGTACATGTACATGTACAATGTATATCATATAATAATGGAGCTTGGGCCCAACTTTGCGACCTCAAAGGCTTTTTTACTACGCAACGTAGAGAAATGAAACTTGGCACATGTATGTAAAATTTATTGAGCCTGTATGTGTCGAGCTCATTTTTTCCCGAAACTCTTTACTTTTCCCAGAAATTCAGTTATAATTATCAGTTATCAATTCATGATTGCGAATACGACGTGATAATGTACTTCCGTCAATTTCGTAATTTCCGCCTCTTACCGGAAATGTAAACTAGAGTTCAATATCCAGCCACGCCAAGAAAACTTTGATAGTGATACCGAGTATAGTGTTATACAGATGAGGTGAGTGCCATTCATTCATACCAAGAAAACTGTGCGTAAATATTTAGATCATTTTTTACGAACACATGAGCCCATGAAAAATGCTCGGTGCGCACTAATGTGTACTAATGTAATACTATCCTATCTATCTATTGATCGCCGATTTTATGTGGATGACCCAAAGTGTCTGACATCAATGTCTTTGTGCTGATTCCTTTCGGTCTGGAGTGGTGAGCTTTGTTTTTTACCATTCGAAGAATGGGACAGTTACTAGTTATTATAATAACCCCAGTTTGCAAGCAAACTGGACTTCAGTTGGCATGTGGTAGGCCTATATAATTATCTCCTGTTAAAATTATTTTATAAATGCATTACATTGTTCGCAAGTAGGTGATAAAACTCAATTACATTTCTGTATTTTCATTATTTCTTGCTTACAGAAGCTCAAACTTCGAAACAGAATTTCACAAAAGTGGAGTCAAAGGAGATAGATGTCATTTTTTGTACACTGGGATGATGATAGGATGCCTGGAAAGGGACGTTATTGTGTTCCTTTTTACTCGTACAAAAGTAAAATGCACAGCCACTCCTTCAGTACAGTACTCATAATATTATCACTGTTATACATTTGTAAAACTGGGAGCGTGTTCGGTATAGGCCGCAACACTTAGGCTAGATTGTCGGAACAAAAAAAACCAACCAACTTAATGGATTCGGAAAGAATATTCCGGGAACACTTTTTGACCAGTTCTGAGAATAAGAGAGATATAGTAATTATTTGGACTGGATAATTTTTCAGTGTTGCGAATGACAATGAGCGTTTTATGTGGAAAGGAACCGTGCTGACAAGCGATATGAAAATCTCCACATTGCACAAGCAATTTCAAGGCACAAGTTTAATTGTTTCCCGTATGTGCTGCCTGTCTTATTAATGATTATATTGTTTAAGACAGCACCAACGCTTATACTTTTCATACTGTTCTCTATAAAATAAGTGCAAAAGGCGTCACGCGCATTGGGCATATTCAGCGCAGGAGACTTAATACTGTAAACAACCAAATACATGTATTTTGGTTATAATTTTAATATAACACAGACAATCGATAGGCAGTGGTTTGTATGTGCATTAAAAATCTCTTTAAAAGTAAATGAAAGAAAGTTGTACACATGCATGCATATAATAAAATGTGAATTTTGAATTGACTGAAATTTTTTAACAGTTCTGGCAGTTGAAAATACATGGTATGAAAAAGTAAAAACTGCAAAATAATCGCATATAGGGCAGGGGGAATCAATAAATAAATGATATGGTAAATAGCCTTTTAAGAACGAAGCACAAGTAAGCCATTTTGAAAGTACGATCAGCAGTCGCATTTGTAAACTATTTCATTAGGAAAGCTGTGGAAAGAAGCAACGAGATGTTGCTTTTTTCTCTCGCCGTGATAAAAATATCATTGTTCCATCGTCCAATGGAAATTCGCGCATACAGTGCTTCAAAGCACTGGTCTATGGCATGAACTAAATCAGTTCAGCCAGCCAAATACACAACTGTAGTCTCAAATACTCAAGTTCTATATTAATGTAAAAGTTAAACTCTTTCGGAATATCCATCATCTTCGTTTGCTGTAACAATAGATAACAATGACTAATATCACAGCATTCTGAGTGAAATTTCCTTAAGTTAAAGGCCACTGAAGACAACCCAAGTGGATGCGGTTGTTCAGGAAGGCGACTCAGCTGGCAGTCAGCTTGATAAGTGTGGTCACAGGTACGTAGTACACTTTGTCTTTCAGGTTCGGCGGGCAGCATATTAACAAAAACGAAAAAAAACAACAAAAACACTTAATATCAGAAACAAGGTATGGTGTCGATTTTCCAGAGAATTCAGAATTTCTCGAGGTGTTGTCATGTGACCCTGGCATAAAAGTCGGGAAACAGCGATATGGTTTAAAAAAAAATAAATTATACACATATTTACAAAAACTCTTTTCAGATCTCTACAAGACAGCTTTGAGAATTATACCAATGTAATAATATTTATGCGGAACTATATAATTCTATATGTCAGACTTAGATTGATGAATCTCTGAGTTCCAAACATAATAAAGTACCCACATAGACCTTGAAAAGCGCAAAGACGCAGTTATCGTGCCGACGGGCCGTAAAACTCAAACCCAAGCAAACCCAAGCTCACTGTACAAATCCCAGTGATATTCACTTTGAGTGAACAATTTAACCATCTCTGGAAGGGTTAAAGTGTTTAAATTGTGGGAAATTTCCTGTCAAGTAAACACCTTCGTATACTACAATAATCCTACTCATTACAATAATGAACTTATTTTATAACTAAACTGTACTATTACTATATTACATGTATTTTAAAAATTTTTGGGTAATTAAATGAAATCTAAATCAATTATATTTATATTTTATGATATAAAATATAAACCAGCTGGGGTCCTATTCCTCGTACGTACATGTTTCGCCAGGCACACAGGGTTCTTAACCGTGGGAAAATGGGGAAACCACTAATGATTTCTGGGGATTGGGGGATACTCAGGCTATAAATAATGCATGCTTCAGCGTATTGAGGAATTAGAGCAGCAATCTCATTTTCCTTATTCCAGACTGGGCATACATTGTAATAATTTCTGCTGACGTCCAGCTCAATCTCCGTTGTTTACATGTAATTCCGCTGACCCGGATTGCCCTATCAGCCTTGATAAGTCTGTGGAATCGAATTTGAGTTTATTGTTGTCTGGAAAATAAAGCCACGCATGAGACATGAATCATGAATGGTAAGGGGGAATAGGTTTTGAGAGGTTGAGACCCACTGCCCTTAGATTCTGTAAAAGGACAATATCATAACCATTCCCCTATAAATATCGCATTAAAACTACCAATTAAAAAGTTCATCGATCGCAAGAGAGGTATATATACAATATCCAAATATTTCTGACAGACAGGCCTAACCTACACTATAGCAGCAAGACAACAGCCACTCCGGACATTATTGAGTTGCCTCCCTTGCTTAAGAGAATATATGGCAAACTACCAACATAACCGTTATTGTGATATTTCATTTCCGTCGCTAACATCGAGGTTTAGTCCTCCATGCAATGTTCCGCCCCTGTTCTGAGTAAGAGTTAATTAAAAAATTGGAGAAGCACAGGTTCTGTGAGATCAAGTATTCCTTTCTTTCTGGCCGGGAGATACATTATATACAGAAGCATGACTATTTTAATGTAAAATGAGTTTTAAAAAAATCAAAATAAAAAATCTGCTGCTTGGACAGAAAATACATTTTTTTTGTAATAAATTCGCAGCATTATCACAGTAAATCATTTTTACTTTAAATATAAGTATACATGTCGAAGTATACATTGTAATATCTTTTGAGAGGTATAAAAAACAACTTTCGTGACCTCAGGTGACGCCAATTCTTATCCCAGGAGGGAAATTCTCTTACACAGAGTGTTTAACAGCACATCATACAGTACATACATCTTACACAACATTACAAAAACATAATTAATTAGGTAGAATGCGCATGCCGTCACAGAGTGTTTTCTTTTGTTCCTCTGCCACTAGAGATGGCCGGTGGATCAGCTGATTAGTGTAACTTCCAGATATGTCTAAGCGGTCAAAATGCCTGCTAGTTGCATTGTAGTTGACTGTTATGACAGGGGTGGAAAGGATGGATCCAAGCTGGTCAGATTCCATACCATCCGTGTAAACAAGGGAAAGGAAGTGGAAGAATTGACGGAACATCTCCCATTGAACACGTACGTAAGTGCCATTGTTTACTGTAGCGACTTACTTTTAGCTCGCCGCTGGTTGGTTCGTGGCGTTTCCCGTGCCTCGCAATGCAAATCAGCCAACGAATCTAAATCAATGCCACAATCGCCATGGTGATGCGCGGGTCCGGACACTAAACATGGCGGATATGCGCATTCTATCTAAAAACAAAAACAACAACAAAAAACAAGCATACATGAAGTGACATGGTATTGGTAAGGAACCTTAGTGAAAAATGGCACACATCTATCTAGCTAAAGTGTCTTGCTGGGACGTATTGCGGAGGGCAAAAACAATCTACTGTATCTTTCTCTGTTGCTTTCATGTGTATGACATGTATTCTGTTGCTCTTGGATGATCTGGAATTTGATGAAACGGGGGATGGTGACTGTTATTTCAGAGGGATGTGAATTTTTTTTTACAAAAGCATATTTTAGTGCAGGTGGTCAAAACTGAAAAAATGCCGTGTCTGTCCCTATTTTTAACCATTTCTGTCATGTCACCGCTGTTTGTGAGATCTGAATAAGGGATACATAATTATTATACATGTACGAACATTTAGTGCGAGGTCTCATACATCTACATTTAACATACATTAAGTGTATTGTGATTTCCATAGTCGGAAATGTCCAATCCAGACCATATTATTATGATAAATACAGCTCACAGTTTGGAAGATAGTTTTTTTTCTTTTTTGGACATGAATCTTCACGTGGCCCGCACCCGTGTTCCACTTCACGAACTGGTTTAAGGTTCGGTAAAATTCAGACTCTTTGGCATATGTATCTATGGTGGAATGAGGGTTGAACTGACAAATTCCATCACGGTTAGCTTGGCTCCACTTGGCTGTTTTTAGCTCGGCATGTTTCTGTATTGCAGTCAAATTCTGATAACTTGAGGGTCTCGTCACTGCCTATCTCCGGTATGATGGACGTCATGGACGAGGGGAATGACTGATCGCCAATCATATTCCCGCTAATTGCGTCTGTGGACACCCTGTATGAGACGTCGGTGTCGGAACAGGAACGGCTGAAATATGACCTTGGCCTGGCATTAAAGTCGGTGTTGTTACCGATAGTGCTGTCGTTATATACAGAAATGTCATAATTTTCACCTTGGTCATCAGGATATGTTGGAGGAAGAAGAGGCCATTTGGCGTCTCCGGTCTTAGTTTCGACTGGGATTTCGTATTCACTGTTGTCTTTGGGGCACTCAGACGTGTTACTTTGATCAATTTCCCGCATTTCACTTCCTTCGTCTGGCGTCTCTGCGCAGTCACAGCGGAGACTTGATTGCCAAGAGAAACCACTGGGCGGAATCCTTGCCGAAAGATCAGTACCGCTGTCAATTGTTTCGTAGATATGTCTTGGATCGTTAATCGTACTCAATCTAGCCCCCGACGAACGGCGCTGCAGTGTAAAACGACAGGAACCTCGCTTCTTGCAGAGTTGCCGAGTTCCAAACACAGTGATGGTGGCTAGTGCTATTAAACAAATGACAATGAGTGTCAGATAAAGAACAAGATACGAATGGGAACCTGACGCACCGGTCTGTGACACGGCTGCTGGGGTCACCGTGATTGTAATGATGGTGGTTGAATAGTAGCAATTGGTCTCATGACCTGCCGAGCACGTGCAAATACCACGGTCAAAGTTTGGAGTGCCATTAAGAATGAAAGATGTAACGCTGCCCTTGGATGCGGAAAACACCAATCTCTCAGCATCCCTGTAACAGAGTACCTGAACATTTAAAACCTGCGGCTGCCCTCCCTTGACAACACACATCATCTGCTTTGTTTCTCCCTCAGACAGTGCCACCGACAGTTTGACCTCGTGGTGACGCCTGTCCCTGAATTGGGGCACGTGGTCTGGTGGCCAAAGGGCTGTAAATCTTTTGCTGTCACTGCTCTCCTGCTCTGGAGTTGTTGCCCTGCAAGCGATGTCAGCGCCGTAAAGTTTACGTCGTGATGGGAATTCATAAGTGGAAATGACATTTGAAGAATTCACATATATCTCGTGCACGCTGGATTCCTGATCCCCAACTTTCCGCTGGTTTACGAACCACTCAATGTGGGGCCTGGGCTTGAAGCCATAGGACTGGCATTTGAGAGTGACAGATGTATTGACACCGGGACAAATCCTCACAGGCCAGGTATCTGGAGAAGATACTCTGACATATGCTTGAGAAGCTGAGATTGTAATCGGGGATGTTGGCGGCGCCTGAACAGAAAAGCCTTTCATGAACCGCCCCCGGCCATCTGCTGGACTGAGTGAACCGACGAACTGATATGTGCCAGGTCGAAGTTCCCTGATATCTGTGTAGCAAGCAGCACCGTGATCATGTGGGTTCAAGCTTGACCGTTGGTAACGAAATCCTTTGTAGAGATGAACATCTTCATTTCGTTGTGTATCTCGTTGAGTAACACGACATGCTAACCCAGGGAACACCCGCCCTGTGTGGCATTGGAAGCGTATTTTATTGCCACTAGCGTGGAAGGTTTTGCACTGTGGGAGTTCAGGCTTGAGAAGCACATGCAGTTTACAAGATGCTAGAATGGCTCCAGCTGATTCATCAGTTAAGCAGGTGATTGTGTTGTTGTTCTGATCTGTTGTCACTCTGTTGATCCGTAAGCGACTTTGGTAGCCGCCTTTGTTCACCACGTAACTGACACTCATTTCCTGGGGCACTGGCGTTCGACATCCAACATAATTTTTTCTGTCACAGTCAAGTCGCTGAACCTGACCGGAAGGTGATCGAACTTCCCATTGTACGTTCCTGCAAAGTAACCACAACAAGACATCTGTTTTATCACTAATATGATTACGTTTTGTCTTTCAATGTCCATTTTTAAATTATCAAATTTTTCATATTTACATCCTCTGGCTTTTGCTAAGTATGCTTTTATTTGTACACTATGTCATTTCATGTAAATATAATATATTTATAGATACATCAAAATAATTTTTTATGAACTAACAAAAACCAGAATAAGTATTATACCAATGTTAATGATGAAGGGACTATCTCAAGGGACACTGTATTAAAGTAACACTCACAGGACACACATCTCCAGGAGAAGAGAACAATTTATTTATTGTTTCACAGATCAAACCCAATGTTTGTACAAGTCATATTTAAAAACAAAATGGTACCACTTACAAAGGCTAATAATGTAAAATAACAACAACAAAAAATTGCTACCTAAGTTAGAATGACCTCAAATATAAAACCAGCATTTTTTTTCTTCGAAAATTTGATTATGACATGGCCGTTAAAGTTTGGATAGTCAGTCGTTGTCATCATAATTAAATCTAATGGTACATCAAAATTTACATCGTAAATGTGATAATATTCAGTTATTCCTCCTTGCTGATTTATTTTGTCAGACAAGCACAAACAAAGGGGGGGGGGGGAGTATCCTTCTAAGCCCGGACCAGCACAGTCAGTTGCTGGCAGACGAAGTGCACAGCATAATTTCCTGTAGTTTCTTAGTGAATCCTGTAAGACCTTATCGTGCCAAGCCCGGTCAGACTCAGGCAGTTTCTGCCACTATGTGTACATTTTGCTGGCAGCCATTGGCTGTGACGTTCTGGGTTTTGTATCACGAGGGCTGCACAGGAGTGGACATGTATGAGAGAACTGAACGTAATGTTAAACGAAAACTGGCAGGCTAGGAAGGACGCCGGCTTCCGTTGTCTTGGACTTTCTTCAGGAAAGAGATTGTAAAGAAAAGAAACAGACGAACCTACGTAAACATCAGACTGATGAATGGACAAATACATGTAAATGAATGAATTGAGTAGATGATGGGTTCAAAGTGTCCACTCCCAAAGTGTGTCACAGTTTTTTTTTTTGCCTTTCTCGTTCACTTATCTGTCCACTCCATCAGGGTGCGGGAAATAAACTCATTTTTCCTTTCATTTGTCCCATAATAACTAGCCATATATCAGTCGGCATCTCATGCCTGGATGGATACTTCAGCGGTTGGCACTCTAGCCCAATAACACAAACCCATAGCGAGGCGTCACTCACAATTAACAACAACCACTTATCACCTTTTCTAGTTGCCTCCTTCCTCTTTTATAATGTGGGCAGTTTTCTCATCCTTCTAAATTTAGACTGAAAAACAAAAACTTACTGGTTGTCCGGCGCTGGGCACCAAACATCGTAAGTCTCACCAAGTTCAGCTGGAGGACAAGGTGAACGAGCGGCACCATAGCTTTCCGTAATACACAGAATTAAGAGAATGAGGCAGGTTCCTGGCTGAATCGAGTTACTTTTTCTCTCCATTTTGCATCGATTCTGCATGTGGACATTAGCGGAGATTTACAATATTTGCACTCGAAAACTGAAAAAAAAAGTGTAAGTGCTTTTTAAAAATGTGTGGAAGGCCGATGAACAGAATTTCAAATTGAGTTTGATACGCTGTGTATTGCAGAAGAAGACAAGAAATGAGCAGTTCGATAGATTTTTATCGTGTCACTGACCAAAAAGGAAGTGAATTAATTAAACAATTAATGTGTAGATAGAAAATTATGCAATACTATTACTGTAAACATTAAAAGCTGAGCATAACTTTACAGGCAGAAAGAACTACAGAAGTGTTGCAATTTTGCTATTGTTTGTGCAGTTAATATCTGATTTACAGTAACGAGTATCTCATTTACTGCACCAAGTCGTGTGTCATCCAGCTTTTATTAAATGTTCCCCGCGCAGAAAATTTTTTACTTTTTTTTTCCAGAATAAATGAGGACGAAAGTGTATCATATAAGATCCGTTTACAAACTCGCACTTAACAAAAAGGTCCTTCTGGGTCAAAGAAGCATGCCCAAACTACGCAGGTGCGAAAAATGTGGCCTTCTTTCAAGGTTACATAATGCTCGCGTCGTGCCTGATATGTCATGTCAACTCGGCATGATCTGTAAACAATGTGGTTTTTTTCTTTATTACATGTGATGTCAGGATGTCAGTCACCTTTTACTGGTGTCTAAAAAACAAGACAAAACGAAACAAGAAATAACGTGCAGATATATGGAGCAGCCTAATTAAAGATGAGAAAGAAATAAGGAAAACAACAACACTTATCAGCCCTGTAGATAAATGGAGGGGGCCAAAGTATAGGCGAAGAAACAAAAAACAACATAAACAAAGCAACAAAACTATTATATATGGATATATAACAAAAACCCACAACATTAGCGACGCTTGCCAACCCTGCTTCATAGTGCACCTATTCTGTTATCTGACTGGCCCAGTCCACTAGTTCTTAAAATTACAGAGAAGAAGGCGGAGGTGCATGTTTACAACGTCAACCCATAATTTTCATAAACCATGTCCTTCAGTCATCGGTTTTACTGTTGCACAATGGCATTTTGTTTACGGAAGTGTTGTTTTTTTATACATGTAGTAGAAAACATGGACATGTTTGATACAACGCTGAAATGACAACAGCTCCTACAATATTATTTCCTTAAAAATTGAGATTTCCAGACAAACGTACACGCAAGATTTAATCTATAATAGATGTAGATATTATTTCAGGCAATGATATACAGATCTAGAAACAGTTATAGAAGTCAGTGCCTGTAATGGCCCTATAGAAATCTAGAGCCCTTTCAGAGGAGGCGACTTGCTAGCGTTTTTTTTTTTGTTTTATGGCACGTTAGTAGCCCGACAGCATCGCTACACTTGTCCGTCGGGGCTACCAAATTTCTAACGCGCAAAACGGACAAAAGGGCCGTTGCTAAATTTCTAACGGGCGTCAGTAGTTCTACCTAAAGACGTTAGTGGCGCTGCTAAATTTCTAACGCGCGTCAGTGGTTCTACGCAAGGACGTTAGTGACGCTGCTCACGCGCGTTATCAACGCTACTTTTTTTTTGTTCGTGGCTGTGTGTGAAAACCTCCATTTATCTCCAGTGTTTGCTATCGGCAGCGCTACTAACGCGCCACAAAAAGTGGTCCCATCTGAAAGGGTTCTAACACCGTGGGCAACTTGTACATGTGTCGACATGGATGAAAATGTTATTCGCTTATTTTCAAGGCTTTTGAAACGCACAAACTCCATCTTTGAGCCACCAAACAAGAAAAGTCTTCCTTACATCGTTATCAGTTTTCCAAATTGTTGAACCACTACTGTAGAAGAAATAATAGCAGAGATCAAAATAAATCCTACTTTCCATTTCGTACAAAAGAATGATTTACGCTAGCCATGCACAGGCCATTTTGTGTCAGCCGATAGTTTTGTTTCCCAAATGAGAGCAACGGAGACATATGGGACCTCTCGCGCACTCACCAGTGTGTACAACACAATTATCGGGCAATTCTTCTGTGATCCAAAGAAGCAATGAGACTTCACACACAGGAAGAAAACAGCCCCCCCCCCCCCAAATTCTATTTGACTTTTATTGCTCATATTCAAAATTAAAGGAGAACAAACACTGGCTACTTGGACCATGTCTCTGCTGGAACTGAGACAAAAATCTTGGGAGCAGACAAATTAATGTCGTTCAATCTGTGTGCAGGGGACACTTGGAAGAGAATACCAGCAATTTTAAGCAAAGTGAAGATCACTTGTACTACGGCATTATTCAAAGTAATCTACACGTACGAAACAGTTTTTGAGAATTTTACCGACGTAATAAAATTTATATGGAACCATTTAATTCTATATACACGTATGTGAAATTTCAATGGAAGAAGCTCCGAATACCAAACATAAATAAAGTACCACAGAAAGATCGTGAAAGGTGCAAAGAATCCGTCATCGTGCCGACGAGTCGTAAAATCCAAACTCAAACGTAAATTTCTCTTGTTTTTCTTCAAGACTTTCCCAGAAAGTCGTCAGTTAAGGTTACTTCTGTACATTCATAATCCGTCCTTGAGATGTTAAGATACTTTACTGTCATGGCAGAACTCAAAAAAAAAAAAAAAAGGGAATGCAAAAAAAAAAAAGGCTTACGTTTTCACAGTGCTTACTTCACTAAGATTTCCAGTGGTTCTCTGTGTCCCACAACCTCTTGCGATGATGTATAAAACACATATAATCCACTTTTCAGTCACGGAAGAGAAATGGAAATACTTAATAACATAATTTACGTAGCGGGAACGTGTCGGCCAGGGAAAAAGCTTATTCCTAAAACGTGACCCGATTTCTCACTGAGAAATTTTCGAGAACTCACGCCAGTGAATGCTCTCTCTTTCTGCACACATATGCTCTTCTCTTGTCTAACACCGCACCGATACATTTTCCTGGAAAAGGATTCCGCCCGCCACAGCTTTTCTACTGAATAGATCTGAAAATAACCACGATCGCGTATGCGAAAGGAGCATTTGCACACAGGTAACAGTTGCAGCAGCTCACGTACAGCTTGTTTAATGAACACCAAAGAATTTCTCCATTGAACACTAAGCAAGAATTTCTCGAAAATTATGCTTTTCGGAAAGGAAATAATGATTTTTCAAATAAATTGAATGAGTGTGTTTGTGATAATTTTATGAACTAAAAATCTAAGTTAAAAAGGTTCCAAGGCATTTTGCCAAGTCAGAAGCTGGTACAAGCAAAATTAAAGAGAAATGTGGATTAAAAAACACTCACACACATAAAAAGCAACAACACAAACTAAGAAGTCCAGCTTTAACTTTATACTAGACGTAAATAAATAATGCTGAAACAGTTTTGAATATAGTCATGCACAGATGAAAATAATTCCTCCAAACAACACCTGCGCTAACAAGTTTTACAGAATTGACTGAGGTATCTGCTGATTGATAAAGTCCTTTAGAGAGATTTTCATCATTTTATGAAACTTTTCATTACCAAGACAGACATGCCCCGGGTTGAACAATCTGAATTTTACAAAACTCGTTTAAAACCAGTGGCCAAATGAATGTAAAAAGTACACATATTCATTGTAAACAACAAATAAATTCGAAATATAGCACATCGTCTTCCAAGTGAAGTTTAAAGAAAAATTATGATTTTACAAAAACAACAACCAAAAAAAAAAAAAAAAACACCTGAATTTTGAAAAAAAATATTTTCCAAGAAAGAAAAAACACCCAATAGCAACTGTTGTACATGAAAGTAATAAAATATAAGACGCAGAGTTTTACTGTGAGACGGAAGGAAATTGTAACATTCAACTCGTCATCAGCTCCGCCTGTAAAACAACTACAAAAACTGACACTAAAGTATGCCAGGAGCCACAGAAGAATAGAATGTAAATGACTCTGTGTGAAAATACATGTATATTACCGCTTTAAGAAGAATCCAAAATACGAGTGTTTTCCCAGAAAATCTTAATCTCCAACCGTCTGCTTACAAAAAAAAAAAAATGTTTTGTACTGGCATAGTTGGCGAAAAACGCACGTAAACACCGAGACATGAGTCACCCAGTCTTTGCATAATACCATTACATGTATAATAACGTACGTGAACTTCGCCATGGTTGGCACCAATGTCAGCTTATCTTCAATACGAATGTTTCCACACGTAAATCGCACCGAGGGCAGATCAACCTAAGAGTAACTCAATAGATAATACATACGTGTAACTGAAGTTGGTTGTAGAGCGATTTAGGTGTATTTTTATTTGTGTGCAAGAATGCAGGTGCGAGGGTGGGTGTTGTGCATTTATTACCCTGATTATGTTTCAAAGCAATGGGACTTTAATGTGTGTGTTTATGGAAGGGAGGGGGGAGGGGGTGGCACATAATATGTGTATTGAATCAGCTCTGCCTTTTCATGGTTTAAACAAAAAACAACAACAGCAACAAACCTGCCCCTGCCCGTAAGTAAGAATAATTTGGAGTTTAGTAGGAGACACAAATGGAAAAAAAAAAGCTATTAAAAATGAAAAGATGTAGGCCTACCCGATCCTATACACGTACAAAAAGCGATAAGCACAGCGTGTTTACTTTTCCCGGATCAAATGTTTTGTGAAAACTGGGTCGATAAGTATACATGGAATAACCGGAATTTATAAGGATGTATAACATTTAGGGAAGCTGCTGCCTGGACTAAGTGGCTAAAAATATATTTTTATTACAAACTTGTGGCTAATTGCATGAACAATAGGGCGGCCAACCAGAAAGGTCTCTGTGGCCATGTAGTGAAACCCACTCCCAACCCCGCCAAAATAAAAATTGTGCAACTAAAACCAATTTGGCAATATGGAGGAAATAGTGACTTAGTTTTTTTGTCTCTTTTTAAAAAAAAATTTGTGTCCGTTTTTGGGAACAGAAAACTTGAACTTTATTCCAATGTACAGATGTTTATCTGAGCCCGAGTTAAATTCTCATTCGGTCACAAATTTGACATGGTCAAGATAAATCTAGTAGGCAGAAAAAAACCACCCAAACGATTTTGTTCTGTTAATATAAATTGATGCACATACCGGGGGTTTTAAAGGTCCCTCATTATCTTAGAAAACTAGCAATTTCGAGAGGAACCAAATAAAAATTTGATGGTTGGCTCTACGATTCATGAGAATTTTGGTGGCATCAATCTGTGCTTTATAAGCCTAACAGAAGGTCATTGATACACCTCAACCTGGGCACCGCCTTTTTTTGAAACAAGGGAATTGCCGTTTTATGCATTCTTGGCCGACACTAGACAACATTTCGGGAGTAGAGTATGCTTTCCTGACCCGTTCTTCGAGTGTGGGGAGCACTCCCAGCTAGGTGGCGTACACTCTGCTCTTAATCTCGTCCCCAAAAAGAAGTGGCATGGTGTAAGAGCTTCGTCCATGAACCACATAAATTATGCTCCAGGATCTATGGGTCTCTTTTGCAGGGATGCAGCAACGTCTCACAACATCTCCAGCCGGCAATCGTAGCCTTGAAGTTCCAGCTTCTGAACCACCTGGATCTTGTACTGTTACAGCTTGAGATCACACCGCAAAATCCTTTAGACAGGTGTCGGGCAGATGTTTAGCTCCTCAGCTGCTCGCCGAATGGACTTTCCTTGGCTCTGAACAAACGCCTCACGGACAGTTTCGACACTCTCCTCACTCTGTCCACTTCGAGGGCTTCCTGACTGGGGTTTGTCCTTCGCGGGTCCGGCTTCCATAAACTTCCAGTGGGTGTCGAAAATGGTGTTCCTATCCCGTGCATAATACTGCCCGCAGGCTGCCTGGAATCGTCGCTGCACTTCGAGCATAGATTGAAAAACCTGCCACGCAGCGATTTTACACTTCTGCTCTAAAGTCGGCATGGTAGCAGACAAAAATAGCTCAAAACTTCAAATGTAGGCTCGAAAAAATTTTCAACTACAGAGTAAGAGTTTACCACAAAATGGACGTCGCTGGTCGATTACACTCAAAGAAAATTGAAAATCAAATTAGTGAGGGACTTTTGAAACACCTTGGATAGATAAACTTGACCAGTGTCCAGTTAAGAAGGACTTCCACATTGTGAGATGACTAGAATTGACTCCACTATCATTTCATACCTGTTTACTGTGACCTGAACTTTGCGCTAGTTTTGTTTCACGTCATGACGTCATTAAACTAGCATTCCTCCCATCTCGTTTATTTGGTTTTTTAAAAATTTAAATAGATCTACTGTGAAATGTAAAACACTAACTTTTCTGATAACATTGCAGATTTTTACCACAAGTCATTTCAAATGCGCTCTAACAATAGAAATATTTCTGCAATACTGATAGACAATAATACTGAGTTTAAAAGTATCGTTGTCTTTGTATTAAATGAACCTCTCAGATGTGCGAGAAATGCATTTTGAAGCAAAAAAAAAAAATCAAAAAAAAAAAAAAAAGGGTTACTTTCATTTGATCTCACAGAATGGGGCCTCTTTTGAGTCTTTTAAATATAATACTTTTACCCCGACCCGAATGCAGCGATGCATCACTGTATGCCGGTGTGGATCTCCATTTTGGCGACGCCATAAGATAGAATTTGTATTACACATGTATACCTCATTTTGTCATATTGTATGATATTGTTTATGCAACTCACAGTGCGTGATTAATTAATATAGGCCTATTCACCTGCAGGCCGTTTTTTGTGCCTTCAATTTTTACTTCAAGTCGGACAGTCACAACCAACAACGGCTCTGACGAGCGGTAGGTGCCGAAATAGAATATTTTCCAACCACATTATCAAACGCTAGTACTGTAATGATGTTGTACACATATATTATACAATACGCGTATATCTTTTCCCTTCCCTGACAAATCAGATCAGCTGGGGTGAAAGGCCCCCCCCCCCCCTTTTCCCCCGTTCTATAGAAGACGTATTTTCACTACAAAACAGCGAGCTTGTATTCATGATAAAATTTATAACACTGCCTTGCCCTCCCCTGCCCTCTGCCTCCCCCACCCCACCGCAACCCCTCCCCCCTTCGACTTTTCTGTGTCAGAGTTTGAAAGCTATCATGTTGTCAACAACCACCACCCCTCCCTGCCCCCCCCCCCTCCCCTCCTCAAATCCAGCAACTCAGCCACTGTTTCGGCTTCTATTGTGTAGAGCAAAATCTTTGGGATTTCCATTTGGCGGCCTTTGGACACGCAGCATGCAGCGCTTACGCTATCGTAGTAAAACTTCCCTGACCTTGACACTTGACACAGAAAAGCAAATATCACGCTTTGGCGGGACTTTTCTCCTCATGTTATTTCTTGCACAACGAAGGGGAAACAGCCAAACCCGTATCCAACGAACAGCTAAGCTATGCTAAACACAGAACAATTAGAACAAGAGGCGGCATGATGGAAGCACAATCATGTAAGGACAGAACGTCTTGCGATGCCAAAAGTAATAAGCACAATGAAAGCAAGAATAAGAGCAGTAGTAACAATAACAGCTAATAACAATACTTATTAACGACCAAGAAGCCTTTATCCGCTGGGGATGACCACTAAGTTCAGCATTCTGCTTGTTCTGACTGTCAGCTCTGTTAGAGCAGCGCGTTTGTGGACGGACGTATTCTAAGCACTTCCATTAATTAATATAATAGCAAGCCTTTACCTACAGCCAGCCAGCCAACCAACCAACCAACCAAACCATCCATCAACCAACCAACCAGTCCACCCACCTACCCACCCACCAAACCAACCAACCAACCAACCAACCAACCAACCAACCAACCCATCCATAACCAACCAATCAATCCGCCCACCTACCCACCCACCAAACCAACCAACCAACTAACCAACCAACCAACCAACCAACCAACAATCAACCAACCCATCATCCAAACAACCAATCCACCCACCCACCAAACCAACCAACCAACCAAACAACCAATCCACCAATCCACCCACCCACTCACCCAACCAACCAATCAATCCACCTACCTTCCCACCCACTCAACCAACCAACCAACCAATCAACCAACGACCTTTCATCTATCCAGTCATCCATCTGTTGTTTTTTTAAACAGTAACATTCAATAGAAAAATCTTCTCCCAACTGGGCAAATACTGATGGGGACCACGAGAGAGATGATTTTTGGGGGGTGGGGGGTGGGGGGGGGTGGGGAGGAAGGTGTTGTTACTGGGTAGAGATGATAATAAATGCATGTCATATTATACTGCAGCGACATGGTTAGAATTAGATCGAATAAAAAAGAATTTAATTCTCGCGCACGGTAAATTTCCACCCAAAACAAAGTACTTTCAGTCACTGGCAGGTAATATTTATCTAATCGAAATGGAAATCGGCGAATCTAGACAGAGCTCGATAATGCGAGTGCCATTCACTCTGAAGATAAAAACACTGCAAGACTTGCAATACAATTTCCACTTTCTGAAGAGCAACCACTTCCGACTAAAACGCGCCATGATTTTAAAATCGTAAACAGCTCTTGAAGGCTAACCCCAAAGAGGTTATATATTATATTATATTATATAACTAGAGGCCGGTCTCGGTCACGTGACCTGCTCACAAGTAGCAAGCAAGCGATTGCAAACACAGACAAGGCCAGTGATAATGAAAGTAGTTTTATTGGGAAGGATCTTGTTTGTTTTCACTTCGAAAATGCTTGTTCTGAGCGAAAGGCCTAGACTGACTCGAGACACAACCCAAACCTTCCTAAGGCTAGACTAGACTAGACACTGTAAAACGCAGTAATCAGCTGAAAGGTCTTTTGTTTTTTTTTAAGTAAGGAGGCCTTTAAACCTTGATGCCTTGATGGTTTCTGTGACAGAGTGCTGCAGTAGAGAGAGAGAGACGGAGAGAGAGAGAGAGAGAGAGAGAGAGAGAGAGAGAGAGAGAGAGGAGGGAGGGAGAGAGCGTGTGAGAGACTTGTTTTTCATATATCGATATATTTGTATTTGTATACTACTTTAATCCCATTTTTGGGAAATTTGCCTTTGTGTCATTGCACCCAGTTACAACCGGAGCAGGAGCTCCAGCCAGCGGTTTTGGGGGGTGGGGTGGGGGGGGGGGTGTGTGGGGTGGATGAATTTTATTTGATTTTTGCCCAACTGATTTTCAACTGCCAAGGTATCTTTAATGTGCGCAGTGTGCCCTCAGACTGTTTTCGTCCTTATCCGAGAAGACTTGGTACTCGATCCTACCCTAAATAGGATCAAGGAAACGAAAATTATAGAAAAATCCCAAACTTCCAACATGCCTGCACCGGCCAGGTTTTGAACCCAGTACCGTTGGCATGAGAGGCGAGCACCTTGCCTCTAGACCGCCGTTCTTTCTTAACTCTCTAGAGCCCGAACGAAAACTGCCAATCCTATAACTTCTGAAATAATATGATGAACTGATTTTAAATAGTCAGGTGCTGGTAAAAATGTGAATGCGTAAGTGGAAAAAGTATTACTAAAAATAGGAAGAGTTTAAAAAAAAAGGAAGAGTAAGTGTATCAAAGACAGTGCATTTTTGTTCCAACTGACCTGTTTCAAATATCATACACTGGGCGATGGAGGGTTAACATTTAAAACGAAACAAACCAGCCTATTGGCGGATATATGTGACACTGTGACACCGAAATCTTGTTTATGTATGTTTAACATTTATGCACTCTTAATTCTGGCCTTGACATTAAGTTCAGGCAGTGCGCCCTACTGTTGTAAAGCCGTACAAGCTGGACGACCTTACTGACGTAACAAGGTATGAAAAAAGAGCGGCGGGCTATCTTTGCTTTTATGAAGTTGACAGTTTTGTAATTGTAATAGTAAATGGAACGTTTTATGGTAATACAAGAATCAGGCAGAACGTCAGGATATGCACTGCATTTTTTCCGCCGTGTTTTTGTTGACACCAGTGGCCGTATGCATAATCAATGCGTAAACTAAAGTAAATACGTTGACTGGTGTTAACACGAGAAATTGTATTCATTTCTTGCGTTAACACCAGTCAACGTATTTACTTTAGTTTACGCATTGATTATGCATACGGCCACAGGTCGTAGAGGGCTCGTGCGGCAGTATAACAGATTATTCTGTAGGAAGCAAAGACAGAAAACACCACCACCAATAACAACTTCAAAACCAACAATTTGAGAATGTTGTGCATTTTGCCATTATAAAGTTAACCCCCTAGGCCCAGCCTCCATTTCTGCTTGTGGGTAAATTCTCATTTTGTGAGAATTTGTGCTTTGGAGCACAATTAAAAGGGTTTCGAGATCATTCGGTTGATTTAATATTTATTGTAGGAATGACTGAAATAAATTTCTGTATCACAGGGGCCTAGGGGGTTAAGGTGGGTGAGATATGATGGGGAGGGTGGTGGAGAACATCACTTAAAATAACTGAAACAGGAGATGCGTCATTCTCATTCAACAAACAGTAGGTCATGGCCAAATGAGATGCTTTTCTGAAAGACAATGAGAAGTCAAAATTTGCTGGGAAACACAAACCGAAAATGTAGAACAAAATATTTCAGTGATTTCTCTTCCTCGTATTAGAAGAGGACAAAACTTACATTTTCGTTAAACTGTAAAAAGAAAGTGAGGGAATTTTCAAGCTAAAATCGATGGTGAGCACATTTTACCGTCATGCGACTCACCGAGCGAAATCCATGTTTACTTTTATCAGCAGAGACCCCCCCCCCTCCCAATGTGCTATTAAACAAGGATATGGTCAGGTCAGTATAGAGGGAGAGGGGGCCAGGTGGGTCAGTTGACATGAACCTAAGATTCTGAGGAGGGGGAGTGGAAGGCAATCCCCAGCCCCCACCCCTGCAGAGGCAAAGAAGAGGAGGGAAAATCTTATGACAAAGTGTATTGACACTATAAAGAGAGGCATGGAAATGTATTTTGAGATAATGTTAGAAATTCGAACTTTATCTCCTCCTATGACAAAAAGTTAGGTGAGGACACACGCATTCATGTGCTAATAATTATCATGCCATTATGTTTTTGTATTGAAGGAAGTTGACTAGATATAGCCGAAGATCTCGGATAGACCAATATTCCTGAATGTGTAAATCACAGCATTTTTAAACTCGCTGAAACAGAATTATTTTGCCAGATTCACTTTGGTCCTTCAATTTCGATGATGTAAAATCGGCCCTTCTAATCAGGGCCGTCTAACACAGTTGTTCAGGGGCCCCATGCATCTGCCCAGGGCCCATAATAATGTAAAGACGGCCCTGCTTCTATTCGCAAAGTTATGTTGTTATAACTGCAGAACTCGAGGAAAAATAGGATAACATGACTGACACGGGCCAGGTGTGACGTTGCGTTCGTTCTTTTCGATCACGTGATTGTTGACTCATCAGGCGCCTGTAGGAGTGCACGGAAGCGTAACCAGGACTTTACCCGCGCGCGTCTCCCCTTCTTTGAAAACAAGAAAGCACTCGAGGCATAGCATACTCTCGTACGCTATGACTCGAGGTCAACATGACACGCAACAGCACAGGTTGCCATTGGCGCTCTTGTTAGTTTCAAAAGCTGAGAAGGAATTTCTAGTGACTAAGTGACATGACATTAAAATAATGGCAAAAAACAAAACAAAACAACAAAGACTGAGACATTTCTGACTTGGTGACTTGACATTAAAAACAAAATCACATTTTTCTCAAATTCTTTAAAAATTGTTTTCCAAATATTTCATGTTTCTTTTTCTTTCAGCCTGACGAAAGTCCTTAGGGACCATAGATAAATAATATACATAGATAGGACATAGTCTGTGTTAGGGACCGAAGGCTCGCATCGTCATTTGTTTTTGTTTACATTATACTTTATTCATCTTTTAGAATTTACGGTACAGTTTTAAGGTATAACTTTGCAAAATACTTCTTCCCCCCCCCCCCTCTGTTTGCGATATTTCAATTTTTTGCCAAGAAGATGACACGTCCAGATGTCAATGTTGTTCTATCTATTATAATTCACAAATTCTTTACCTTTGAATGCAAAATGCTTTATTCATTAGGTCATTTACAGGAACGAAAGTAACCAAATTTTGCATGTAGGTTTCGAATACCGTGGAGGGTGCACCGAAATTTGGAGTTTTTAAATTGATTTTGTTTTTCCATTTCTTTTTTTGAGTTTGCTTTGTGTCGCTGACTGCTCGCCTCCATCCCGTTTTTTTTCCACGAGCACATAACTCGTGACGTGAACACTTTCTGTCGCATGTAGGTCGCTGCCGCCGGCTGATTTTAACTCATCGCTGCTAAAATTAGAATACAGGAACACCCGCTGCTTGCTTTGGGAATTCTTTCGGTTTGCCGAGACAGATGTAGAACGGGTAGAAAGTGATGCGAGGGGCAGTGGCTGGGGTTCAGCGCGCCGGGGGGGGGGGGGGTTTAGGTCTTTATTTAGGGAAGTTTCGCTGCCCTTAGCATTTATACCTCACTTTTCTTGTTTGTATTTTCTTGTTGTGCTAGGGATACTTTTCTAGAATTTTGCCCGGGCAGCGGCCTGTTCGGCCTGCTCTTTTCGATTTCCAACTGCCAAGATATCTTAACGTGCGCAACGTACACACGGGACCTCCGAATTTTTCGTCCTTATCCGAGAAGTCTAGGTGCTCGATCATAGGATCAGGGACAGGAAAATATGAGAAAAATCCAAAAATCCCAACACGCCTGCACCGACCGGGATTCGAACCCGGTACCTTCGACATAAGAGGCGAGCACCTTGCCTCTAGACCATCGCGTCTCCTGACATCCCCCCCCCCCCTTCCCCCCGGCGGCTTTTAAGCTTGTATTAAATGAGGAAGGAAACAGACTCTTCAAGAGAGAGAATATTATCATAGTCCAGAAAGTTCACAGGAATTTCCACTCTGCGATGTTGTGAACAAATTTACCAGGGCATGCCGGCCCACTTAAAATCTTCGCCTTTCTTATCTGTCGTCCTCCTAATTTGTCAACAAGCAACAGGATCCTTGGTGCTGAGGGAAAATCCCATGGTTAATGAGGAAATCATTTGAAGTATGCACACTGTATGGGGCCCATCCACAAAGTAGGTGTGCTCGAGCGGATAGTAGGTTGGGGGGGGGGGGGGGGAGAGATACCCCTAACACAAAAAAGGGAGGGGAATTCTGGAGAGCTTATGTGTACCTTTCAATTCCACGGATGAATAAAAGAATTAGGTTTTATTTTAGGAAGCGCATATCCGAAAACATGTTGGGATATGGACAGTGCATATCGGTACAACGCACACAATTCGATGACGTAGAACACACACCGGAATACTATATTACTGACCTTGTTGATTTGCATAGTTTTTAAAAATATGAATTGGCTTAGTAGCAAAACAATCCGACTTCTGCTCGGAGATTGCGTGATCTGCGCTAATGATATACTTGAGTGTACGTCGATCACCAATGGCTACCCCAACCCCTTTTCGCCTGATTAGTCAATCTGACTACCGCCCGTTGATACAAACTGACTAGACCCTCACGCCCCCAGGTCCATCTGACTATTCCATGCGTTGTCGCTTTAAATTTGTGAACACCATACCAAGTTTTGTTTCAGCAAACCGTCACCAGTCGGGCTTTTGGTAAACATGTTGTACGGATATGCAATGTTAATACACTTCCTTTGTTTTATGTGTATTTTTTTGTTTCAGCTAAGTAAGTTGAAAGATTGTATAAAATTCATGTTTCTAATTTAAACACCCAAATAGTTCGTGCAAAAATACCACTTACAGTTTTAGAACATTAAAGCCTTATCATGAACATCCACCGCTGTATTTGGCGCTCCCCTCCCGACCCCTACCTTTAAGCATAATAAAGTCGCACACTGGGGTGGGGTGTAAAATAGCCCAAAGAGACATACAGGACGCACATTGCAGCTACTCCCCTCAATATTGATTTAGTGACGCATTAAATGCACTGATATCAGGTAGCGCTTGAAAGAGAAACTGTGTGTGTGTGCGCGCATGTGTATGTGTGTGTGTGTGTGTGAGAGAGAGAGAGAGAGAGAGAGAGAGAGAGAGAGAGAGATGTTTTTATGAAGAGAATCGCTGCCTTAGGCGGTTATATTTTTGTTTTCCTTCTTTATATTTTATTATTCTCTCTTTTAGTTGGTCGCCGTGGCCAGTTTCATCTTGTTGCAAAGACAGAGAAACTGACTGCATTCCAGGATTATTTTTTTATTTTTATTATCTAAAACTTGTAAATCAGGAATGACCATGTAGGGACCTACTCAGTTCGCCATGTTAGCTACTGTCCTTGATGAGTGGGGACATATTAAGTGACATGAAAGAGATTGGCTGTCGTATGTCGTGTGGAAACCTACAATTTCCAGCTATCGCAACTTATTCCTAAGAAGACCAACATCTGAAAAGAAAGCCAAAACCCAAAATATACCACGCCAATCATTTTTGGACGCCAGTGTATAAAATCAAAACCAAATTTGCCGAACCTTACATCCAGTCCGGTACTGTCGAGGTTTAGGAGTATCGCGAATGTACTGATCTAAAGCAAAAGTTTCACGATATCCAGAATATACATTTATGGTAAGGAATAGAAGTTTGCCGTACCACAATCGTGTCTGCGCTCTTGATGTGTGATATGTGCATATGATATTGTACGCTGCAATTATATTATGACACGGAGAGTCCTTGACATATTTAGCTCATTACTATTAATTGTGCGAAATTCAATTAATGATATCCAGAATGTTGTAATGTCTTTTTGATATACTGTCATAGGCGAAGAAATCAGTTAAAAATTCTTGGCACAGTCCAAAGTAGGACCGTTTCTCAATTTTTGTATCCACAGCTTTCAGTCAAGGAAATTGAGTTTGTAAAACAGAACTTGGTCAGAAAAAGAATATTGAACAGCCCTTGGGAATGCATCAGAAAACAAGAATCCTCGTCAAACAAGTGTTGAGTGTTCAGGTCTTCATTTGAGGAGGTTTCTCTGCCCTCGGCATTTACATCTCACATTTCTTGCTTTTATTTTTCTTCTTCTTGTTTCTATGTGTTTTTGTGGTAGGGATGAGTTTTTGAGAATTTTGGACGGGCAGCGGCCTTGTTCGGCCTGCTCTTCTCCACTTTCAGCTGCCAATGAATCTTTAACATGCGCGACATGGACAAGGGCATTCCGAGTTTTTCGTCCTTACCCGAGAAGATTAGGTGCTCGATTCTACCTACCATAGAATCAGGGGCAGGAATTCCCCCCCCCCCCCCAAAATAAATTCCAACATGCTTGCATCGACCTGAGTTCGAACTCGGTACCTTAGACACGAGAGGCGAGCATCTTGCCTTAGACCACCGTGTCAAAAAAATGTTTCGGCGCTTGACCCTCTAACAGTCTGTTAGAGCCGGGCCTTGCCCACGTAGTGATTTGGGTGATTTCCTGTCGGTCTATCACCTTCTTTGCCTTCAGTGAAATCAAGTCGAATTTGTAAAACTGAAAACCAGCCCAGAAATAATTTTTTCGAGAAATTTTCTCCAGGAAATGCTCAACACTGCCAGTCTTTGTATTTGAAATTTAACACCGGGAGATTGTATAGCCACAGTTCCCCGATCCTATATAGCTGGGGCGGCCAAAGTTGCTTAATGTAAGAGCCGATAAACTTCAGATGTTCAAGAGCCATAAGATATGAATAAAATTTACACATACACGTTTCTATTGTTACTTACACTTTTTTGTTACAAAAATTGTACATAGATATTAAAAAATAATGTGGGCAACAATATATGCTCATATAATACGATTTTTTCAACTATTAATTTGTATCAGTTTCAGAAATTCACAAAATACACGTATGTGCCAAATGTTTTCAGAATCTTGGCTGATGATTTAAAAAAAAACTATACTGAGAGTATTAAATACGGTAATGAACTTCGGGGACATCTATGAAAAACGTGCGAATGTCCTAGGCTAATTTGACAAAACCGGAACATGTTCTTTATGCCTTGGTTTCTACGTGAAATGAGAAGGTTAAATCACTAAGTCCAGACCAGTGATAAAATATACCAGGTAAAACTCGTGCAGTATGTTCAACTGTGAACATTTCCATGTGGTGGGAGAAAAAAAAAAGTTAAAAAACAACAACTGTTACAACAGCAACCTCAACATGGTTTAAGCTGTAGGAGCCTATCAATATCATTATTTCACTAGCTCATCATTTTCTGCTGTGCCGTTAATGAATGACAAAAACGATCTTCAGAAAGTCACACACTGGACAAGAGTTATTAAGCTACATATCAACCTGCTTATATCGCATTCAGCCATCCTGTCATTCACAACGCAGCATCATTAACATCTTAGCGTTTTTGCTGATCACAACCTACAAAGACAACGCTGAGATAACGAGCCGCATATTGAAAGTCAAAGAGCCGCATGTGGCTCGCGAGCCGCGATTTGGCCACCCGTGCTATAAAGTAATAATTTTATGTGCGGCCGATTATTGTTCGATTTGATAGCTAGGCACAATGTAGTATGTAGATTATATACAGGTTGGGCAAGGGGTTGACATGTAAATTGATGTTTCCTTTACGACATCCAAACTGAGACCGACATGCAATGTTTGGCAGCCATTTTGAGTAAAAGTAATTTATAAACTAGGAGAAACATGAGTTCTGTGAGGTCAAACGGAAGAACCTATTCCCCTTTTTTCTTTTTTTTTCAAAACACTTTTCTTACGCCGTGGGGTTGGGGGTGGGTTGGGGGTGGGGGGGGGGTTGGGAGGGAGAAGAGAGAGGGATAAATTATTCACAGAAGCATTCTATTTTAATGTAATATTAATTGACAATGATTATTAAACCGTTATCTGGTGCCTAGAGACAAGAGAAAATATTTTGTAATATATTCACGACGTTGTTAGAATATCTCTTATTAAGCTACCACAGCAGATCTTTTCAAATTAAAAAAACAAACTGCAAAGAGTGGTGTACCTGTGATATCAAGTGAAAAAAAAATTATATTCATACAAAACTTACATATCTCACTCTGGATTATGGTTCAGTAGCAAATGTGTTTTGTGGAGGGATTGACGTGCCTCTGGCCAGACTATAAATTTACTGATACATTTAAGGCGAGCATATTAACCAATCGACTTCTGTCGTTTATTTCAGTTGCAAGTATGATCGAGAGGGGTAAGCAAACTTACTATTGGTTGATCGCCAGCACAAATGAATTTCGCCTGGAATTTCCGAGCGCTGAGCGTGACGTTTGAATTCAAAGAAGTCTATTTTTAACTTGTAAGGTAAGAATTAATCGGCAACCAGTACAAAGAAAGCGTTTGAAGTTAAGAAAGTTTAGAGAAAACTACAAATCTAAGAAATCAGCTTTCCTGCTCTGGTCAATGAAGACGAATCAAGTATTTGGGAGACCCGTTTATAAAGTACATACTCTCGACTTTGACATTTTTATTCCCCTCCCCCACAACTCATACACCTTTTCGTCCATCCATGAACACTTTTGGTACGCCTGGCTTCACCCCCCACCCCTCCCCACTTTATTTAACCAGCATATGGCTATTACAATGGCGCATGTCCAAGAAGTCTTGATGTTCTAGAACTTAAAAATTGCCATTTTACATGGACTATAATATGACTATTTCATGAGAAACAGTGTCTGTATCTGATTTTTCACAATCTTTGCAACTTACAATTGGAAACAAAATAGAACAAAATAAAATCCTAACTTTATAAATTCATTGCCATAATTGAAAACCTCATGTACTTCATGCACGCCTTCCATACATGGAGACAAATCCTCCCAACGTGCGAAATCAATGGATGGCCCTTATGATGAATACCAAATGAAAATTTGTTTCATTTATGTGTTAGTTTGTCATAGAGTTTACATCGGATTGAACTGATATCAATTTGAGAAAATTCAGATTATCAGGACCCTTTGTCAGTAGATAATCTTAACATAATAGACCTGTAATTTTTCAAATGAACATAATGTAAAATTTCATGAGAATGTTCCATCTACTAGGCTATTTTATTTCTGTAAATGAGACGGTTATTGGGGCCTTAATAGGTCAAGAATGACCATGCAGAGGAGCGTCCTAGCAGTTCTGCCAACAGCGTCCTAGCTGTCTGCCTGTCACTCTGTTAGAGCAGCGTCCTAGCTTATCTGGCTGTCAACTCTGCTGAAGCACCATCCTAGGTGATCTACCTGTCAACTCTACTAGAGCAGCGCCCTAGCCTATCTACATGTCAACTCTACTAGAGCAGCGCCCTAGCCTATCTACATGTCAACTCTACTAGAGCAGCGCCCTAGCCTATCTACATGTCAACTCTACTAGACCAGCGCCCTAGCCTATCTACCTGTCAACTCTACTAGACCAGCGCCCTAGCCTATCTACCTGCCAACTCTACTGGACCAGCGCCCTAGCCTATCTACATGTCAACTCAACTAGAGCAGCGCCCTAGCCTATCTACATGTCAACTCAACTAGACCAGCGCCCTAGCCTATCTACCTGTCAATTCTACTAGACCAGCGCCCTAGCCTATCTACCTGTCAATTCTACTAGACCAGCGCCCTAGCCTATCTACATGTCAACTCAACTAGACCAGCGCCCTAGCCTATCTACCTGTCAATTCTACTAGACCAGCGCCCTAGCCTATCTACCTGCCAACTCTACTGGACCAGCGCCCTAGCCTATCTACATGTCAACTCAACTAGAGCAGCGCCCTAGCCTATCTACATGTCAACTCAACTAGACCAGCGCCCTAGCCTATCTACCTGTCAATTCTACTAGACCAGCGCCCTAGCCTATCTACCTGTCAATTCTACTAGACCAGCGCCCTAGCCTATCTACATGTCAACTCAACTAGACCAGCGCCCTAGCCTATCTACCTGTCAATTCTACTAGACCAGCGCCCTAGCCTATCTACCTGTCAATTCTACTAGACCAGCGCCCTAGCCTATCTACCTGTCAATTCTACTAGATCAGCGCCCTAGCCTATCTACCTGTCAATTCTACTAGACCAGCGCCCTAGCCTATCTACCTGTCAATTCTACTAGAGCAGCGCCCTAGCCTATCTACATGTCAACTCTACTAGACCAGCGCCCTAGCCTATCTACCTGTCAATTCTACTAGACCAGCGCCCTAGCCTATCTACCTGTCAACTCTACTAGACCAGCGCCCTAGCCTATCTACATGTCAACTCTACTAGACCAGCGCCCTAGCCTATCTACCTGTCAATTCTACTAGACCAGCGCCCTAGCCTATCTACCTGTCAACTCTACTAGACCAGCGCCCTAGCCTATCTACATGTCAACTCTACTAGAGCAGCGCCCTAGCCTGTCCACCTGTCAACTCTACTAGACCAGCGACCTAGCCTATCTACATGTCAACTTTACTAGACCAGCGCCCTAGCCTATCTACATGTCAACTCTACTAGACCAGCGACCTAGCCTATCTACATGTCAACTCTACTAGAGCAGCGCCCTAGCCTATCTACATGTCAACTCTACTAGACCAGCGCCCTAGATGATCTACCTGTCAACTCTACTAGAGCAGCGTCCTAGATAATCTACCTGTCAACTCAGCTAGAACAGCGTCACTTGCAGGTGGAAAGGCCAATGCGGGAGAGACAGTCTCCACACAAAGGTTGCATCTATAATTACAACTAAGGCGAATGTTTCTTTTGTCACCAATCGCCCACTTAGAATGACAAGGTTCTCCCATCCATCGACTTTTGAGAAATTGATGATTGAAGTTTCATAGCTAATAGAGACAAGACTTTTTTTCTTTTTAGTTAGTAGATGAGGTTCCCGGCATTATCCGATATTTTTAGGCCTATTTTCATTTATTACAAAATTACGATACTTCGCTTTCATGTCAAAGGAATAGACATAGTAGCAAAAAGAACTATCTTTCACATGTAATTTTTTCAGGTCTGGGCATTTCTTCCTCGCAGCAGTGAAATTTTTTTCCTTGCTGTTTTTTTTAATATAGATAGAGATAGATAAGATACTTAAAAATTGCACACCGAATCCGCTTGATTCTGTGACACACAATGGAGAACGCCTGAAGAAATAATAAATGTGACGTGTGTTGCTCAGTTCGGCCAAGAAAGGGAGACAGAACCTTGTCATTTTAAGGGGACGCAGTGGTAGAGGCTTTCTGAGTCTATCTGAAGAAAATCAAGGAGCAGCTAATTTTTGAAATAATGGAGCTAAGGGTGAACGTTCTGCCCTCAAAGGCCCTTTTTGGGAGGGCTCCAAAACTCCGGAAGCATTCTCATCGCCTATAACTCGACTTATTGTGATGTAAGGGGATAACATAAAAATGCCGCAAACTCTGGGTAATTTGCTTATATTGCATAATTCACACGTAAAATTCGCCACAAAACACTTCCGACTCCATGCTTTTAGAACAGGGACACGCTATTATGATCTGTTTTTAGTATCGTGACTCAGTTTCCCCCAGCTCCTTGGTTTCCCCTCATCGTTCATTCGCAGAAGGAAGCAAATTGTGGATTAACGAAAACATGGATCGCCTGCAAACTTTAGCGAAAAAGGGTAAAGAAACTCCAGAGTTGGCGCGAAACCCGAGTCGATACTGATTCTGTTATTGTACATGTATTTCTTTGTCTGTAGAAGGAACTTTACTTTGTGTCCTAGATCTAGATCTAGATCATTATAAGATAATAAAGATATTTCTCCCGGGCAGAGCCGGGTAATTCAACTAGTATTTGAAATGGTTTCCGCAGGAAAAACATGAATAAAATGCGCAGGTTCTTTCCACTTGATTTTCCACACTCGGCCAGCTGTGGTTTCCCAGAAAAAGTTAAGAATTTACGGGAAACTACTTAAGAACGGCTGACATCTCGAGAGTAATTATTGGCGTGGAATTTGTTTACCTGTTATCTGCTTAACTTGTTTTATAGCTCACTACTACTGGACATCTCCAGGTATTCAGGGAATGTGTGAGTGTTTCTCTGTGTGTGTGTGTGTGTGTTTGGGTATGTGTATGTGTGCGTGCGTGTTTGCATGTGTGTGTGTGAGTAAGTTTGAGTACGTGTGTGTAAATTAGTTAGTGAATGTGTGTATGTGATTGAGTGAGTGAGTGTGCGAGTGACTGGGTGATTTTGTGGGTGAGTCTGTAATTGAGTGAGTGATTCAGTGAGAGTGAATGATTGAACCTGAGAGAGAGCGAGTGTATGTGTAAGTAAGTGAGTGAGTGAGTGAATGAATTAGTGAGCGAGTGAGTGAATGAGTGAGTGAGTGAATGAATTAGTGAGTGAATGAGTGAATGAGTGAGTAAGTGAATGGGTGAGTGAGTGAGTGAGTGAGTGAGTGAGTGAGTGAGTGAGTGAGTGAGTGAGTGAGTGAGTGAGTGGGTGAGTGAGTGAGAGAATGAGTGAGTGAGTGAATCAATGTATGATTAATTCAGAGTGAGTATTTTAAGGTATTTGTTTCTTTATGTGAAAGAGTCTCAGAAGTGTCTTTACAGCACCGTTTTTAATGGCATGGAATAGAACAGGACCATTACTGCAGAGGTAGGGCGTGGTTTAATCTTGGTAAAGGTTTTACAGTGTGGTACTTGTTAGGTACGAACATTTTGTGGTATTTACCCTCTGTGTCTCACAATTTCCAAGGCTATCAGTCATGGTCATTACGAAACACCAGTTTAAGATGAAAAATAATAATTCACCATCAAAATCAGTGGTAAAAACGCAGCCAAAGCGAATTCCAAAAGCTTAAAGGACAATCGTTTTTTTAACTGCGATAAATTTCATAATGACAAACACTGAAAATTAAATCCCTTTTGAGTTATCAAGACACAGGTTATACTAGGAATCCGAATTTCAGCAGGTAGTGGCTGTCTGTTTTACTATAGTGCTGGCCTTTCAGTCCTTTTATTTTTTCCACATTCGTCATTTTGGCGTGTAACCCAAAGAGAAGAAGAACTCTGAAGAAGAGAAAGAAAAAGATGCAGAAGGAGAAGAAGAAGAGGAAGCGGAAGTCTTGGCGGAAGGAAGGCGAGAAACAAGAACACACAGGAGGAACAAAAGAACAGACGAGAAATAAAAACAAGAAAAGCAAGCTGTAAACGCTATAGACTAGTGAATGTCCTAAAACAAAGGCTTCAAATCTGATGTCTAGCGCAGACATTTATCGATTTTTGTTTGATTTTGTGGGAGTCTGTATGGAAACGAAGGTATACATGTAGGAAAAATATCATTTTGTCATAACCAGAATGATGGAGGCGGGATACCAACAGGGCGAGGGAAGAATGTGCGATAAAGCCTGACGGACCCGATAAAAATATGGAACCAGCTGACCACTAGGACAATTGCTAGAATAACCCACAAATGGATCTTGGGAGGGAAGCACTTATGGGGATGCCCAGAGTGCTAGGATTCTGATTCCCACCCACCAATCAATCAACCAAACAGTCAAAAATTCATTTTTTGAGTGCTCCATGAAACATTCATAGGTCAGAACAAATCACCGTGAGCTTTATGGACGTTTCGCTCTCAGTACAGCGAAGTTGAGAATAGATTAATCCTGTGACCGGTGTATTAGTTTATCAACCGGTACTGCCAGCAGGTCTTTGCAATGTCCAGGGAGTGTCTATGTGAACACAGCCCACTCCTGACAAGGTGAGAAAGAGAGATCAGGCTAATTTTTTCACTCGCCAGAGAATTTGTATCTGTTTCTCTCGTTGGTCTAATGAGTTTAACTCGTGTAAAGGGAGGTTATGGCTAATTAAAGAGTGGCTTCCAGGGGAAAGCATTACTTTGCGCGGTTAGTGCCCTTAACTCTAGCGGCGCCCATAATTCTTCGCACGGGACGTTAAAAGTGTGATGGGGAGTGTGAGGAAAGAGTGCTTTACCTATCAGAGGTGTAAGGTAGTCCGATTGGTTAATGAGGTCGGAATGATACTATTGCAAATGGCCTGGAAGAAAAAAATAGAAAGCTCCCAATGGTCTTGACAAAAAAACAAGTAAAACTGGAAATATTGTGGATAAAACAGAAAGCTGAAAATGTTCAGGATAAAACAGAAAGTTGGAAATGGCCTGGATAAAACAGAAAGTTGGAAATGGGCTGGATAAAACAGAAATCTGGAAAAAGGCCTGGATTAAGCAGAAAGTTGGAAATGGTCTGGATAAAACAGAAAGTTGGAAAAGGTCTGGATAAAACAGAAAGTTGGATATGGTCTGGATAAAACAGAAATTTGAAAATGGACTGGATAAAACAGAAAGTTGGAAA
Source organism: Onchidella celtica (assembly GCA_963931925.1). NCBI lineage: Eukaryota > Metazoa > Mollusca > Gastropoda > Systellommatophora > Onchidiidae > Onchidella > Onchidella celtica. Next base: position 12,986,633 of record OZ007575.1, read on the forward strand.
TGGACTGGATTAAACAGAAAGTTGGAAATGGTCTAGATAAAACAGGAATCTGGAAATGGACTGGATAAAACAGAAATCTGGAAATGGACTGGATAAAACAGAAATCTGGAAATGGACTGGATAAAACAGAAATCTGAAAATGGACTGGATAAAACAGAACGTTGGAAATGATCTGGATAAAACAAATCTGAAAATGGACTGGATAAAACAGAACGTTGGAAATGGTCTTGATAAAACAAAAAGTTGGAAATGGACTGGATAAAACAAATCTGGAAATGGACTGGCTGAAACAGAAATCTGGAAATGGACTGGATAAAACAGAAAGCTGGAAATGATCTGGATAAAACAGAAAGCTGAAAATGGACCAGATAAAACAGAAAGTTAGAAATGGTCTGGATAAAACAAAACTGGAAATGATCTGGATAAAACAGAAAATTGGAAAGGGAGTGGATTAAAAAACAAACAAAAAAAAACAATCTCACCCAGACTAAAGTACTCCAAAAATGAGGAGAAAGCATCGTTAAGTTCCAGCACATTAATATTCTTACTATTTAAGCACAGGTAGGCAGACAGGCAGAGACAAACAGATCTATCATCGGGCAAAAACAGCCATTCAGACACACAGATACATATGTCCATAGTAAATTCTAAAGAGGAAACCAGCAACGATAATTAAACTTGTTGTGTGCAACAGTGCTGTAGAAACAGTTTATGTTGTAAGTTCAAGTCGGCAGTGTTTTGTACGAGTAGCACTGACCTTATAGACTTGGGAGGGGGGGGGGGGTCTCTCCTCTAGCTTAATTTATAGTTGTTATTGCACCTGAAAAGCGATAAAGGGATAGTGAAAATGTCCGGGTTAATAATAATAATAATAATGTATAGCATTTATATAGCGCATATCCATTTGAAATGCTCTATGCGCTTTATAGAAACGACACGTCAACCACAGAGCAGAATGGAGCTGCCTGCGAAGCGCTCAACACACTGCACTGCTTCTTTCTCTCTCCCTGTCTCGCTCACTCTCTCTCTCTATCTCAGAGCAAATTGTAACGCAGCCTGTTAGGCGCAGTTCACAACTCACAACAGTTTACAACTCACAGCAGTTCACAACTCACATCAGTTCACACAACACACAACTCAAGTAATATTTGAATATTTATTAATAACAATATATACTACTGTCGTAATATTGGTTTTTATATGAATTTACCTGTGTATCTATACAGTTGCAGAGGGAATAAATCATATTTCCTTCGGCTTTATGTTGCAAGGATCTTTCTTTGTACGTAGAAACAAAACTCATAATTGCATCTGATGATGTGTCAACTTTGTCTGTTGTCACAAATATACAATAACAGAACACAAGTGAACTAACGACCTTTAGATGAAGTTTCTGGTGAAAAAGAGAGAAACTGAGAGGGAGAGGGAGAGAGAGAGAGAGAGAGGGAGAGGAGAGGGAGAGAGAGAGAGAGAGAGAGGGAGAGAGAGAGAGAGAGAGAGAGGGAGAGAAAGAGAGAGAGAGAGAGAGAGAGAGAGAGGAGAGAGAGAGAGAGAGAGAGAGAGGAGAGAAAGAGAGAGAGAGAGAGGGAGAGAAAGAGAGAGAGAGAGAGAGTGAAAGAGAACAGAGAAAGAAGACAGAAGGGGACAGAGAGGTGGAGAGACAGAGAGAAAATGAGAAAGAGAGAAAGGAAAAGGAGACAGAGAAAAAAAGGGAGAAGGAGACAAGAGAACGAGAAAAAGGAAAGAGAGAGGGAGGGAGAGAGAAAAAGAAAGAAAGGGAGAGACAGAGGGACAAAGAAAGAGAGAGGGGCGGCGGAGGGAAATAGGTAAGACCATAAATAACCATCACAGAAGATTCACATTCCACTGAAATTCTCGGAACTCGTGACTGAGGCTCCCATATATAACAGACATCTCACGAGAAACGCACGAAGGACGAAAAAATTCGGAGGGCCCGTGTGCACGTTGCGCACGTTAAAGATACCTTGGCAGTTGGAAATCGTAAAGAGCAGGCCGAAAGGCCGCTGCCCGGGCAAAATTGAAATTAATAGATAAAAATTTATCTATATCATCTCTCTCCCCCCCCCCCCCCCCGCCAGAACAAGAAATAATAAAACAAGTAAAGTGAGGTGTAAATGCCAAGGGCAGCGAACCTCCTAAAATAAAGACCTCAAATCAGAAACGCACGGCACTTGGCAATTAATTTTATATCAGCCACGAACAGCAGCGGTCGATGGGTGAAATTTGTCTGTTTGTGAAGGAGTCATTAGAATCCTGTCTGCATTTCCGTGACTGGTCAGTCAAACCTTGGCGTGTTGATGTGTCTGACAGACCTCGCATGTCTCCCTGCCTAATACCGAATTAAAAACTGACAAAAATCTCACACGAAATTTCTAAGCTGACATTTTCTCAGCCTTCTACTTCGATCCCCTAATAAAGGTAGCCGATTCTAGTCCTCCTTCAGGGGATTTTCAACACAATGACTGCTTTATTTTCTTCATGGATTGTGGAATATCTTACCTAGCCGTCAGCAGTAATGGCCTGATATAAAAAAAAAATTCCCTATTGCACTATGGATAACCCAAATATCAAACGAAGTATGGCCGATTTTGTTAAATTTCTGATCAGCTGGGAAGGACGGAAAGAATCTGCCATATTACTACAGGATAAAGCCGTGTTTTCATGTGTAGGGAAACTGAAACAGAAACAGAAATAGAAACTTCAAAAATCCCCCAAGTGGTGAAATAGAAAGAATATTTTGATGTTTCCGAGGACGCCTTTTTCCTACTTGATGGATGTTTGCCGTTTCTATTACCGTTTCCGCTTCCGAACGCACGAAAACCGAGCTTAAGAGAAAGCCGGAAAGAACTTTTCCAATCGAAAGTCATTACGAACCTCTCAGGTTTAAAAAAGTCCATCACACAAACAGGAAAAACAAATTGTCCACTATTTTTTCAAAGGCTGTAAACAAGCAGATTTATAGGCATACAACTAAATTCTGAAGAGGCAACTGGCGGCAAAGATTAACAATAACACGTGCATTTTTATTTCATTTGAAATCTCTGCTTGGCTAGGAGCGTGAGATAAATTTATAATTGTTTACAGATATATTTTGTTATCTTTATAATTATGTGTAAATAGACATCTTCACTGGCATGATAAGGGTATGGCAATAGGTCCTTTGCCAGAAAGGCGTTCCATAGTAAAGAAAGTAAAGAAAGAACTTTGTTTTATAAAAGGTCGTAGATGGCTAAAAAGTGAAACACAAGAAATTTCTAGTTGGAAATTGAGTGACTTGAAGAGATGCTGCACAGTGTTAAACTGTCTTAATCATAGGCATGTCCATGTCACTACTTGGCATGCTGTAGTTTTAATGTCACAGTGAAGGCGGGAAATACCAAGTTCACCAATAGAAAACTAACGGGTGTTTAGGTATTTTAGTTTAGGAGGTTTCGCTACTCTAGGCATTTACACCTCGTTTTTTCTTCTTTTTGTATTTCTTGTTCTTGTTTCTGTGTGTTTTTGTAGTAGGGATTAAGTTTATTTTTTGTAGAATTTTGCTCGGGCAACGGCCTTGTTCGGCCTGCTCTTCTCGACTTTCAACTGCTAAAGTATCTTTAACGTGCACAACGTGCACTATGAGCTCTCCGATTTCGACCTTATCAGACAAGACTAGGTGCTCGATCCTATCTACCATAGGACCAGGGGCATGAATTTTCCCCCCACAAAAATTCCATTATGTCTGCACCAACCGGGAATCGAACGTACCTTCGGCATGACAGGCGAGAACCTTGTCTCTAGACCCACGTGTCCCCCGAAACCGACAGAATTTTCAGGAACTTCGATTATGTTAGCAAAGACCTTTGGATAACTTCTGTCAGCTTGAGCGAGCTCTGTTCTCAAACAGAATTATACTGTATTATGAGCTTCTTGAGTTAATTTATGACCATGAGCCGCCATTTTTCTTCTCCTCCATCTTCCCATCCCACAATCCAAATCCCTGCATTAACTTGTTGTTTTTAACTATGTCCGGCCACAACTTGATGAACACTGAAGAAGTTCCCTCAATGTCGTCATAAAATAACCAATTGCCTTAACAAAGTTATCGTCATTGTATCACCATTTATTGTTAGGTAATCGATTTTCCTCTGGACCTACTCAGAGTGTCATAATAAAATTATTGCCCAGGACAAAATTTTCATCTGTCCTTATTGTAATCAAAATAGTATTCTGAAGTCTGTGAAACAATCAGTGCAGCGAAGTTTAGGGGGTGTTTGTGATCAAGAGATTTTGCACGAAAAGTCCCGAGACCAAGCAGGCAAAGTTAGATAACTTTCAACAGAACACAGACGAAAGTGGGATACAAAACGAAGACCCAGGATGGAAGAACGACCGTTGTCCAATTTTAAAGATTTTTTGGTTATTTAAAAGGAAAATTATTACAATGCCTATTTTGCCCTAAAGCCCAGTTTTGTTCTACTTAAGTAAAGCCTCCCTCTGGTGAAACAGGTTGCTTTTTCTTTTTCTCCATTAACAATGCACTTGGGGACTTTCAAACTCAAAAATCGACTTTTTTAGTTTCGTGGCTATGCGACGATGGTCGTTTTCTCTATCTGGGTCTAAACACAGAATCGTTATGAACAATCTCAACTTCAGATAAAAATGACAGCACAGATTACGCTTCACCCTTCTGTCACGAGCGGGTGAGCGAGGATCAGTAGTTACGAGAAGAAGGTTAGAATAAAGTTAACCCACGGCCACGGGGTAAGGGAAGGCGTGCATGTTGTGAGTGGGGGGGGGGTCTGAATGAGGCGAGAGCGCTGTATTACTATCACTGCACACTAAGACGTCCTAGAGAACGGACGCAGGAGAAAGCCCCAGAGGGCGAACATAAGGAGAGCAGTCGGAAGACTTGGGAGTAGTGTTTTTCCAGTAATGACTGGTAGGTGGAACGATGATTGATAATTATGATTGATGTATTATATTCGTCTACGACCATGATGTAAATAAGTATATGTGAGGAATGTGGAAGTCCTTGATACTGTATATAGCAATGTGCGCCATGAGCGATAGATGAAAGTTGAGTTCATGGATTTGTAGCGAGAGTGAGTATTGTGTACTACGGTGGAGGTGTGTTACCGTAAGATGTTTGGTGAGTGAAATGTGAACTATTGTGTATACGCTTCATGAGTTGTAAGGAGGGGTGAAGTGAATAGAAGTGGTATGGTATTATACCAATGTAATGTTATTCTTGTAGGAGCCGGGGACGGGCCGAAGCGCCGCCTACGGTGAGCACAGGGGATAGGCCAGCATAGGGCCGAAGGCCACACATAGGCCAGGAGTGACGCTGTCGTGTAGGACAGTCGCAGCACATGAGTCGTGGCAGTCTGGCCACAGACAGGGACGTATATATGATTGTTGATGTGTTATTGAAATGCTAATGTGCTATGGCCATGTTGATGTGCTATTGAAATGCTAATGTGCTATTGCCATGTTGATGTGCTATTGAAATGCTAATGTGTTATGGCAATAGGAAGGGGCTATTGGGAGACTGCGGTGCCAGTGAAATATTAATGTGCTATTAAGACATGGAGAGGAGAAGCTGAGACCGAAGTGTCTTTAGAAAGTAACTACCGGGTTGTGGACCCGAGGAAGAGTGCATGTGGGAATAAGGCCGTTGGACGGCAGTAACGTGAATAATATAATGTATGTAGTTGCGCTATTATCTTTATGTTTATGTATAATAAATGTGTGAGTCTGATGGGTTGTTCTGTTAAGTGTTATACTTGTTCGTTCGTGATTGTTGTCTTGTTATAATTATTACATCTCCCAGTCTGGGATTTGTGACACCTTCATAAGGACACCTTTAGTCTTATGCAAGTAGGGCCAAAAGAGCGCGGCTTCTCTCGGTGTGATGAGGATTGTACGCTACGAAGGAAAAAGTGAGCGAGTTGAGCTGAACGCTTCGACAAGCGGCGTTATGTTTGAGAGTGAGCACTGACAACCTCTCGCCGCTCGCAGTCCGCCTTGGCGAGAGAGACACACACAACCCGTGTGTCTGGACTAGGGGGGCGCTGGCGCACGTGAAGCAGTGACGGCGGCTGACGAGACAGATAGCTTTCCTCACCTCTCTTACAATCATGTACAATCTGCTCATCTCAAAACCCCCCAAAAAGTACAATAATGACAAATAACAGTGAAAATAAAACACGGATGTGCATTGAGTGAAAGATGAGCCTTGAACACCCTTAGAGGTATATTTGTTGTTAATTTTGAAAAGTTCGTTTAAAATGCAGTGAAACTTGATATTTTTTTAAAAACCAAAATAGTGTGCACGTGGTTATGAAAACTAAGTTTTTCAGCTAAATTTCAGTTGTTCATCATTGAGTCTTTCCTGTAAATTTATAATGTGAAAAAGAAAAAAAAAAAGTAACAAACAACAGATATTGCTTCATAAATCTGTAGGTAATGTATTTTCACCCCTGCATTATGTAATGGAATGTGTTGTCATATCGTGCGAAAGTGTGACACAAACCAGGGACGCTCGACATCTTTAGACAATTGGATTTTAGCTGTTACAGTGCCTAAAGAAACACGGAAACATTTGGTGAAACTGTCTATCTTACCCAGCTTGACGCAAGCAAACTTCAAAGTTTTCAGGACCTACTGTGGATCTATTTCTTATTTCTCGGTCTTTGGAATTCTCTTGGTTCTCAGTGTTTGTGTCCGCGAGGAGTACTCAGGGAAGACGACGTCACCGAAGGTAAAGTATTTATCTTAATGATTGTTGTTTATTGCTGCATGTGAAAGATTTTCTTTTTCTGTCATTGCTCAGTGAGTTTCTTATCCTGATGAATAACTTGGGGCTTAAAATCCTACAGAACAGACTGAAGTTAAATCGTCGCTGAAACAGACATGTAAGATTTCAATTTTCCAGCAATTCATTCAAATTTGGATAACAATAGCCCCCGAGGGTGCTTGCAACTGCTGCAGTCTGAAGTATCAAATTCAATCATTTTGAACATTCTTGAACATTCATATTTTCTTCCCTGAGATTACGAATCAGAATTAGACAATAGGAACAACACCCGGACCAAGGTTATTGAGAAAAACAACAACAAACAAACAAACAACAACAACAACACCAACAACAACAACGATAAAAACTTGAAGTATGAAACTGACAGAAAAGAAACATTCGACTGTACTGCGTACTCTTCTCTATGATAACTCAGGCGCACTCCAATCCATTCTGCGGGGTATCTGCTTATGTTTTTTTTAAACCTCACAGTGTCCAATGCAAATGCATCTCTGCCTGAAAAGCAAATTGTTTTCTATTTGTGTATTTTGGAGTGCACACTTGACATTTTGTTAGCGACATAGTTAATGGTGTCGTTGTGCCTGGAGGATAACTTGTTTTTATCAGAATTTCAGACACCCTAAGTCGATATATCTGCGCCCGTTGAACTTACTATCGCACCTCTCTCTTTCTATTTTAAAATTCAATATGTATTATTATATATGCACATATTTGATTTCATGGCAGCTGTTTTCAAACTTCCAATTTATTCTTATGACGCTGGCAGGAAGGGAAAAAACACATCACGATAAGATATGTATATATATATATATATATATCAAAACATTTACCATATTTAAAAAAACAAACATATTTTCCATTTTCATATTTTATCCCATCATACGTATTTGCCAATGAAAGGGCATTCGTAAAAGGCAACTCTATTAGTTACGAAAATGGACTTTGCAAAAGAAAGCATTAAACACACACCAGACACCAAATCAGCCATTTGTTTATCCTGGAAACAGCGGCTCCAACACAACTAATACGAAACGGCCGATAGCGACAACCGTGTATAACTAAACAAAATACAGCACCAGCAGTGAAAACAATACAAATTATAACCACCCTCACCACCTCGGGTAGAAAAATGTATCATAGGTCAGTAGCACACACCTCGAATGTCCGTCTGTTGTTTAGAAACAATTTTTCAAATGTCATAGATAAGATATAACCACTAGTGACACCAGCGCCAAGACTGTGCATCACTTCACACAGCCGGGACTTTTTTTTATCTCCTCTGTTTCTCATCATTTTTGTCCCGTTCAGACTTCACCAGACTAAATTTTCTCAGAGGACGCAAATATAGCAGTTCAGATTATATGAACTTTAAAAAAATGCAGTTTCTAATGCCCTGAAATAACAAATAGCTGGAGTCGGCAACTTGTCACTGACAGACAGACAGAATTTATCGACTTAGTCTGGCCAGAAATTCTTGAAATTGTGCCCCCAAGTATCTCTCCAACAATAATTCAACCTTTTTTACTTCATTCCCAGCATAGATTAGAGTTTTACAAGTGGCATTAACTCTGACATAATGAAATGTCAACCACACAACAAAACAAAACCAGACAAAAACATCTTTCCTACCGACATATGGAACAGCTTTGTCTTCCTCTAATATACTCTGGGCAAGGAAAATACAAAATCTGATGGCGGAAAACAAAACGAAATCAAACAGACATCGAAAACAGCATATTTTTCTGGTTTAAATGAAAACAGTTTCTCAGAAATTTGCGCTTGATTGTGTGTTGTCTGGAGAATGGGATAATTTATATTCACAATTTCATATCTCAGAGTTAAAATTAGACTCGTGTGAATTCAACCTTATGTAACAGAAATATTTGTGAACCACAGATTGATTTTTTTTGTCTAAACTGAATCTCGTAGACTTTCCTGGAATTTATAGCAGTTAAGTTTTTCCCCTCTTCATATCTGTGTTTTGTTTTGTTTTTTTTTAATTCTCAAGTGACCAAGTACGAAAGAAAAAGAAGAATGAGAACAAGGAAGAAATTTTATTCAAAAGTCTGCACAGATCTCGCCAGAAAGAATTGTTCGAAGATCTTTTTTTTTCGGTTATTGATGAGGAACAGCGTTTTTCTCCCTGAGACGAGGAATTGAAAGAATGAATTAATCAAAATGTTTTTCCTCTGTGTATGTGTATGTGTATGTGTGTGTGTGTGTGTGTGTGTGTGTGTGTGTGTGTGTATGGATTTGAGCGTGAGCGGTTGCTGCCAATACAAAATGCAGTATTATTTTTGCAGGAAACTCTATTCTTCGTATTCATTAAAACATGGAATTTCAACATTTTCAAGCAAACTTAAAATTGTTTCTTGCTTGGACAATTATATCGAAGAGTGCTTAATTATACATGCTACACAGTCTTAAAGAAAGCGATTATAAAAGTGATTACAAATTGTAAATAGGATTATTCTGAGACTCACCCTGTCTTCGTTTGTCGTGCGTCATGTCATCGTGAGTGGCCTAGCTTTATAGTCCAGTGCGGTTTTTTGATCTCATAATGTACAACTTATAAATTAAATTCCGGCACTATGGAGCCCTCGAAATAATTGTTAATACGTCATGCAAGATGGGGGGAAATCGGCAAAAGAAAACAACAACAAACCAATAAACAAGAAAAGAAAAACACACACCAGAAACACCTTTCTAGTTGCAGAGTCCTACGGATGTGGGCTACCCGTATAGTTTAAAGTAGCAAAAACAGGACCATTCCAATGAAGAACGTAGATCCCGTCCAGCCAGTGTAGCCAGTATTTTACTCTCTTAATTAGAAATTCCCCCCCCCCCCCCCCAAAAAAAAAGACAACAAAAAGAGAAAAAAAAAAACATCACAAAAAAAAAACAAACCAACAACAACCCGGAAATTGCCCCGTTCCCATGGTGATCCCCAGGGCCGTGTGTAATAAGCTTCTGACAAATTGAAATGTCAAGCTGCGATGAGCATGGTCACCGTCTAGCTGGATGACAAGTGGGTGACCATGGTTGGTCCAGAGGTTTTAATGCAACTACCACTCAAAGACTGCAGAGAAGAGAACAGATCTGGGTGTGGTCGCTTGGGCCTTACAGAGTGTAAGGAAGTTAATGGGCCGAAATATTTAACGATCTTTTGTTCTTGTTTGTTTAACTCCATTTTTTTGTTGTTGCACACAACTGAGAAATTCGACGTTAAACATTTGTGGATTTAGTTATTATGCAGTTGTTAGGGGACCGTAGAATTGTACACAGTAAGCTATAGATAAATAGTAAACGCAACCCAGTAGTTTCTCTATTCGGCTTTGTAATTAGACTACGGTCCCGTAACGACAGCATAATGATACGGATTAAATCGGAACTGTGGAACAGCTTGATAAGTTCCACAGCGCATTTTAAACAACGACATGTCAACGTGTGCATTTGTTATACCTCCTCTAGGTACTAAAAGATCTCCAGTTTTTCAGAAAATGGAACTAGAACAAACACGAACAAAAGCTCGCGACTTGTTTAACGGGGTTGGGGGAAGGGGGTGTCTTCCTCTGAGGATCTCCTGTAACATTGTTTCTCAAAGAGATTCCATTCTCTTGCAATTTAGGGAAAAAAATGAAAGAGAAAGAGTCAGTATGAACGTTCAGACCATGAAAGAATTAAATGATCGTTTTTGTCCTCCACAATTCACCTCAATAAGACACTGTAGCTAGATGTGTGCCATATTTCACCAAGGTTCCTTCCCGTGTCACTCCATGTATGCATGTTACTGAGTATATTGATATCCAACGTTTATGTTATGATACGTAAGAAGTGTGTACCATGTATGTGCTCTTAAACGCCCTGTGAAAGAGAACTTCTTTCATGAGATTACAAAGTGATTTTTATCTTATTTCATCTTAATTAGACACTGTGAGAATCTCCTGATGGAATAAAACGTGCAGCTTCTTGTAATGCTCAAGGGGGGAAAATGCGAGCTTGTTCATTTTCTTAGTGTCGGATTCAACCGGCATCGAAATCCCCGTCTTTTAAAAATTAACTTAGTCCAAGACTAAAATTGATTTATGACAGAGATTCGGTGATTAGCTGCTTCTCCTAGGGGTACATTCTCCTGTTAGACGGAGAAGTTTTCTCCCAGTACGTGAAATGATTGATGCTATATCCAGTCTTTGGAAGACCAGATACTTTGCTCTCTGGGCCCGCCCCAATTTTTGCTTGAGGGAACATTCTGACTAAGTGGTCTTGTTCACAGTATCCGCTCCGCTCCGCTACTTTACGGAACATGACGTATGAAAAAGTGAAAATACTCTTTGCCTCCACAGCAGTGAGGAGCGGACGGAACGGATGCTGTGGACAAGTATACAGAGGCAAATTGTGTTTTACTTTTTCGTATGTCATTTTCCGTAAAATAGCGGAGCGGATGCTGTGGACAAGATCAGTTAGTGAGAATTTGCTCTAAGGGGCGGAGTGAGGGATTTCCGTGGCCATTTGGTTGATTCAGTGTATACTGCAGAAATAACTAAAAATAACTTTTCTCTCCTTGACTTCTTGACGAGTCTGCAGCCGAGTGATAAATTTCTGAGTATCACTGGTGATACACGGGGCCGAGAGGATCAGTATCACCCAGTATCATTTTGTGTATAATGGACCTTTTTTTTTTTTTTAATGAGTTAAGATAACTTAAGAATTGATTGGTGAGATATGGTTGTTGATCATTAAAAAGTCATTTCTGTGCAACATTTCCACTCACCTGTAGTGGTCAAACGATTGTGTGACTCAAATCTTTATAAATGAATGTACTAAGAAACATGAAAAGCAATATTGACGATGCATTATATTCTACAGTCCTGGATGCAGTTCTTTTGTCTGTTTTCATGTATTTGACATGTCCACCCCCCAAACAACGTATTTGAAGTTGTGGTAAAGGAGAGGACGAGGAGGCGAGGGCCGGGAAGGGGAGGGCTAACACTTTCAAACCGGCTAATTAATCATAACTGTGTGCGTTCCTTATTGCAAGAAACAGCAGAATTATCTATACTTCAGCATTGTCTAGTCTAAACCCAGATAAAATAAAATATGAAAATATCCTGGGTATTTGCTGTATTGTTGTATGTGCATTTTGCCTTTTAGAGAAAATGAGGATTGCAGTTTGGTCGGCAAAAGGGCTAAAACGCGTAGGCCTACAACATTACGTCACAAACACGTATCTCGAAAAATTTTCAACCAATTGGGATGACACGTGTACATAACGAAGTTAGGAGTGAGAGAACCATTTTCATATCAAAACCTCAAAATCTGCAAAATTACAACAATACATACAACAATAATATGGCAAAATACTCCTTGATACACATGTATGTGCTCTTCACATGTCGCTTTACTTTGTAATGAATGTGCATTTAGTCTGTACGATTTTATTCTTAAGGCTGTGCAAGGAAATATTGTTCACTTGGTCGTCTTCGGTACCAGCCAAGAGAATCAAGGCACGAATAGAAAAATCAGCCACGGATAGAAAAGTCAGCCATGTCCTTGACACAGTCATGCGATAAATCCTTTTTGCTTTCACGATGAAGTTGGCTCAATCGATTTTCAAATCATAGACAATTTTACGGAAATAATGGTAGCTTTCCTCGTTCAGATGTGCATGGTATATTATATTTTAGACCGCAAAGGCAGCTGCCACACAAGCTACAGACACAAGGAGTAATTTTAGCTTGTGATTAACTTGGGATTCTAGATCTTAATGTTAGGTTTTCACGTCTCGTAACTTGTGACATCAGTGAAAAAACAAAACAAAACAAAAGAAACAAAAAACAATAAATCACATGGAGAGACTTTTATATGAGTGGCTGAAACTCCTTCGGGAGAGCATTATTTTCATGAACCAATGACTGATATGAAAGTGGGCTCCAGTTTTTGGTCAAGTAAAGCTTAAAGATTATCCATTGAGACTTTTCTTTTTTCATTTGATATAGGAAATTCAATTCAATCTTGACTCGTCTCCCGACACAGAGAAATATCTCAAAGTCTCATCAGCAAGTAATATATTATTATGTAATTTAGCTGAGAGAAATACTTAAACTACGAAAATTCAGTCATCAGTCTGAACACTGGATTGTTTTTAAAAGCGTTTTTATCGGAATGATATAATTATGAAGATCCGGAGATTACAGACATGAAGCGATTATAGCGACAAGGAATAGACCTTTTCAACTTCGATGCTAACGTTGGAGGAAAAGATTTAAGGCCAACAGTTCTTAAATTCTTAGTCATGTGACACTTTGTTTATTAGTAGCCATAACAAGCAACACAAGAACTTTTATCCAACGCAGATAATTGGTGAGCTGGTTGGTGGGGAGGAAGTCTGGAGAAATTACAGACCATTGCTTTCATCATCTGGTAACAGGAGAACTGACCCGAAATACAACAAGTAAACAAAAGTGTGCCCGTAAATCTCTCTAGCTTTCTATGACAGCCAGCGTGAGTCGTTCTTATGAAATAATAATATGGTACGGGAGCGATGCAGTCTAAGAGGGATAATTTGAGAACTCCAGACGCGAACTGATGATTACATGTTTTTTTTGACTGCACGACTATTTTATCTCTGAGGTACAATTTTCTGCCACTCTTAAGGGGGTAGTAGCATTATGAACTGCTAATATATTTTCGTTGGAGATAGCATTCATTGAACTGCGAACTATTCAATCCTTTATAATTATGAACAATGGTTACGATGCTACAGTCATCAAATTACCCCCTTTAAAAAAGAAAAAGAGAGAGATAAAGGATCTTCATATACGGCTACAAGACACTGTACGATTCCCTTATTCTGAATTCAATACGACTAAAACGCTTTTAAAGTTAAACACAAAACACTTTCTGACACAGATATTTTGATTTGCTAACCCTAAAGCAGTTTCCTTGTGAAAGTTTATGTCAGTGCATATTCCCAGCTGTTCGAACGAAAGTTCCTTCGTCACAGATTTAATCAGAAAACACCCTATGCAGACAGGAACCTAAGCGTTCAAAACAATCAGAGAATGTTAAGTAATTTTCTTCATCACCCAAAATACACAGTGCGTTGGTCCATTGGACAAACTGTAAGGGATATCGAAGTAAACTACAAAGTCATTATTATGGGGAGAATAAGCTTCCGAGAATGTTATTCAAGATGTACTGCTCATTTCAAAGAGAAATCCAATACTTCAAACACAAACGGAAAGGCGCTTAAACATCAGAAGACGGTTTTGAAAGCCTCTCAACTTTATGATGTCTGGGGCAGTGGGTGAAAGATTATGGAATATGTTATCTGTTAAGCCTGCAACTGCTGTCAGAGTTATTCTGTCTTTTTTTTTTTTTTTTAAAGTTTGTTTTCGCACGAAAGTTTGGTCTTGATGGCATGACGTTTAAATGGAACGGGCACGCTTAAGAGCTACGTTCCGTTTCACGCAACGGAAATGGTCCGTTTTGCTTTTGATAAATGTTTGTGAAATTGAGCAACATAAAACGTCACCCTGTTGGCAAGTTCTCTTTTGTGTTTACCACCATCAGATACAAACATGGACAAAGTTATTTTGATTTAACCTGTTCAATCCAGAAACAGCATTGCTGTGAACCCTTTGCTGCTCCGCCAATTGCAAGTTTTGTTTCTCCATCACCAGCTTTTCAATATAGACCAATAGCCTGATTTAGATTCACATTTACCATTGAGTATAACTGAAGTAAGTGGATCTCAATATATACTGGATCTGAGAAAATCCAGCTTTCACAGCGTCAGTGGTTAAAGGGTTAAACAGAAGCAGTTTCTCTGGCGAGGATAAATCAGACACAGACTACAGTCCAGTCAGTGTCTGGAGTCACTAAGTTATAGTTTGTCCCGATCTTTTTGCTACAATTCTGGCTGCTGGCTTTCAAAATGTTTGGTGTTTGCAAACAAAGTGAACATTAATTTGTTTGTGAGGAACAAAGGTAGAGTTGTGGTTGTGACTGATGTTGTTGACGTTGATTTTTGGTAAGTTTCCACGTTTAAACCGTTTCTGGAATCATTTAACATTCTGGCCTTAAGTAGAAGACATTAGAATTCTATTTAATGTGTGCCTCTTCATAACTTTTAAGAATCGCTTAAAGGGTACTTGAAATGAGCAGCCTGCCTACTAATCCTCTGTCTGTTGCTCGAGGTATCACTTTGCGCTGCTCCTACTGACGACTTTTGTAGTGATCTTCATTTTGCTTGTATAGATATCACTATAGTATTTCTTTCCGGCTATGAGCAGTATCAGAATCAAGTTTCTCGAAAACAATGTGTTGGATTTATTTCAAGCTTTATCTGTGCTCATATCTTACACCAAATCCTATTAAGAGGATTTTTGTTATTTGTCAGGCTGTACCCTGATTTTGATTTCTTTTTCTTTCCAGCTGGTAACTGCACAATAATTGACCTAAATTATTTAAAAAAAATAAAAAAATTCTGCATTGCAAAGTGTACTAAACACCAAAAAGGTGTTCGACATAATTGTGTGTACTTTAATAAGTGAAATATTGCTCACTGAGTATTCACCGATTGTTTTCCAACTCAAGGTGAATACAGATTTAAGTGTAACGCGCAGTTTAGTACTACAAAATTTTTTTGTTTTTGTTTTAATGATTTGGTACCATTATTGTGTCTTACAAAGAACAAAGAAGCAAATTCAAAATCAAGCGAAGTCTAACAAAGCTTTTCAACCCTTTATTATCCTCGCTCCGCAGCCAGTATATCGTTCATCATCCTCACACCACTGCCAATATACCTTCGTGCATCCTCACACCACAGCCAATATACCCTTTATCATGGCTCATACCACAGCCAGTATACCTTTTATCATCTCCACACCACAGCCAGTACACATTTCATCATCTTCACACCACAGCCTGTATACCTTTTATCATCTTCACACCATAGCCAGTATACCTTTTGTCATCTCCACACCACAGACTGTATACCTTTTATCATCTTCACACCACAGCCAGTATACCTTTTATCATCTTCACACCACAGCCAGTATACCTTTTATCATCTTCACACCACAGCCAGAATACCTTTTATCATCTTCACACCACAGACTGTATACTTTTTATCATCTTCACACCACAGCCAGTATACCTTTTATCATTTTCACACCACAGCCAGTATACCTTTTATCATCTCCACACCACAGCCAGTATACCTTTTATCATCTCCACACCACAGCCAGTATACCTTTTATCATCTTCACACCACAGCCAATATACCTTTTATCATCTTCACACCACAGCCAGAATACCTTTTATCATCTTCACACCACAGCCAATATACCTTTTATCATCTTCACACCACAGCCAGAATACCTTTTATCATATTCACACCACAGCCAGTATACCTTTTATCATCTCCACACCACAGCCAGTATACCTTTTATCATCTTCACACCACAGCCAATATACCTTTTATCATCTTCACACCACAGCCAGTATACCTTTTATCATCTTCACACCACAGCCAATATACTTTTTATCATCTTCACACCACAGCCAATATACTTTTTATCATCTTCACACCATAGCCAGAATACCTTTGATGATCCTCACATGGCAGCCAGTTTGTTCCTTTTATCACCCTTACCCTGAAATAAGTAATAGTTACTCCGTTACTGCCGCCACAACAACACCCGCCAGAACATCATTACTTTAAACATTTACATCATTAACTACATCATCTCATTATCCCGTCTAGGAAAGCCTAATGGATGTTGTAACAATGCCGAATGTAACATCAGTAACACGCCACTTTTGTTTCGCACAGCTCCTTCATCCTAAACCACATTCTTTAGCCCTCTCACTGAGATCTTATGACAGCCCCTCTCCCCACCCCACCCCCCTCCCACCTTATGCAAGCCTTGCGTACCTGATCATCATTTCCTGTGGTATGGTTCAATCGATGATGTGACTATCTAATTCTATGGTAAATCCTGGTGCCAGCACCCGCCTAGCTCGCAAATACCAGCCATTGCTACCTTACATTAGACCCACCATTAGTCTCTGTCATTCGTGCAGCTGATAGATCTGGGAAATAACGAGCTGGCTTATGTACGAATAGATTTGTTTCACTTCTTTTCATGTCTTTTCTTATATATATATTATTTTGTCTTCTCTTTTCGTTTCAGTGCAAAACACTGTTTTTTTATGTTTATTATTATTGCTTTTATTTTTTTGTTCTCTCCTTTCGTTGATAATGACCTGAAGGTAATGCATTCGCTCCTTGTTTTTTAACAGTGTAAAAGTATTGATTTGTGACATTTTTGTGTGAACTTCAGCATCGTTTTGTGGTCACGATGCAGTTGGAAACGCAGCTACAATCGACATCAATCTCTTGTCTGCTTTGCACGTGGAGAATGATGGGTAAAGGTTCAGTGCGGTACAGTAAATTTATCACTGGTCACGGGTGGTTTGTTGTCGTAAGTCTACGTATTCCCCACCCCTCCGCTCATTCCCACTCTTCTGGTCTTAACCCTCTTGTAAAGTAAACTATAATACTATATTTGATACACGTCACACGATGTTTAACCCCACTATATTTAATATATGTCACACGGTGTTTAACCCAACTATATCTAATACACGTCACACGGTGTTTAACCCAACTATATCTAATACACGTCACACGGTGTTTAACCCAACTATATCTAATACACGTCACACGGTGTTTAACCCAACTATATCTAATACACGTCACACGGTGTTTAACCCAACTATATTTAATATACGTCACACGGTGTTTAACCCAACTATATCTAATACACGTCACACGGTGTTTAACCCAACTATATCTAATACACGTCACACGGTGTTTAACCCAACTATATCTAATACACGTCACACGGTGTTTAACCCAACTATATCTAATACACGTCACACGGTGTTTAACCCCACTATATTTAATGCACGCCACACGGTGTTTAACCCAACTATATCTAATACACGTCACACGGTGTTTAACCCAACTATATCTAATACACGTCACACGGTGTTTAACCCCACTATATTTAATGCACGTCACACGGTGTTTAACCCAACTATATCTAATATACGTCACACGGTGTTTAACCCAACTATATCTAATACACGTCACACGGTGTTTAACCCCACTATATTTAATGCACGCCACACGGTGTTTAACCCTCCCCCTCCCAAATTTCCCTCTAATTTTAGAGGCAGAGTGCCATAAAAATAATTCTTATCTGTTGCACAGTTTAAAAAAAAAATTTTCATGTGACAAAAATTATATGTACACCGAATGCTTCCACAAATACAAGCATGAAATTATTTCAAGATAATTTTAGCACTGCCTTTCTCTCATGGCCAATAAAACTGTATTGGCTTATATATTTTTTTGTTATACATGATTTCGGAAAAAGTTAGCTGAGAGGGTAAAATTCTTACTGTATTATTTCAGGCAACTAACCTATAATGCACACACCAGTTTTCTTCGTGGTCTGAATGCAAAACGTGCACGGGCGTACAGCTTAGAGGAACATCCCCCCACCCCCTCCCCCCCATCTCTTCTTGTTGTTTTTTTTTTGTTTTTAAAAAACCGCTATCTTAATTATCAAAAACTAAAATAAAGTTTCGTGATAAATGCAATAATTTTGTATTTATTTTACTATTTCAAATCAGTTCTGCATTTATTATATCAGAAGTCTTCAGTTAAGACAGTCTATGTCTGGGGAATTGATGGACAAAGAGTTTGTGGAAATAATTTAATACTGCTAGACTGCCGCGCTTCCTGCAGCCATGTTTACCCCCAATGCCCTTTGTTGACGGCAGTTAAAATTTAATGGAGGACAACCGTGTAAAAATGTGGTTTCCATAGCTTGAACTACGCCTCTTTCTATCCATACATTTTAATCGCATTCTTGCCCAACTCTTGAGCCATCCCCGATGCAGTCTAATACATTTAAATGCTGTATTCTGCCTTTTATCCTCGGTTACAGCCCATGGCAATCGTCACTGGCTATTCCGTGGGCCCGAAAGTGCACTGCGACGCATAAATAAGTAGATCTAGATCTAATTGACTGGTTCTTGGAAAACAATAGGTAAAACAAATTTTATTTCATAGTATAGTAATTTAAAATACAAGGCCGATGTGAATCTGCCATACAAAATGTTCTCTTGCGGTTTCGATTGCTCTCTTAGGGTTAATTGAAGTGGGGCCTCAGCAAGGCTTGAGACAAAGACAAAATATGGCAAAAAAGGAAAGAAAAATTGTATGCAACGAAGCCTCGCGCAAGTAGTCTTGTCCACAGCATCCGCTCCGCCCCGCTATTTTTACGGAAAATGACGTATGAAGTCTTTGCCTCTATAGCGGTGAGGAGCGGAGCGGAACGGACGCTGTGGAAATAATACTTGACGACCTGCTGCCTTCCGCGCCGAAAATCAAAGTCTGGAACTCGTAGCTAAGTACACTTACTTGTCTTTGCTTAACATTCTAGTTTTTTAAATTTTTTATTCGTTAATATTTTTTTAATGGTTTAAATTTTCTGTCTTGTTACATTTTTTTTTCACTCAGCGTTAATGGACCTAAAAAAACGAAATGCAAAACAAAACAACAACACATTTTTTGTAGATATGACCTTGTTCTGGGCTCAGCTAATCGTTTTTGTTTTTTTTCTTTGATGAATACAAAACGCAGAAAAAAGTAAAAAAAAAAAAAAAAATTTAAAAATCTGCGAATTCTCTTGAGCATTTTTCTCTATTTACCAAAAGGACAAAGAATCTGGCGGAAAAAGAAAACTCAGTGACAACACTCAGAGACAGTTACATGAAAAATTTCCATCATTACGGAACCCAAGCTCAAACCTAGTGACAGTCAGCCTGTTCCATTAACCCAATTATTTGTCCTGGTAATTTCGAACTTCCTTCATTTCTTGAGTTCAACAGTATTTCATTTTTTAAAATTATTTTCTTTTTGTCTATCTTAACGGAACAAAAAATATTGTAAAGTTTTTGCGAGCGAGTCAAAACCGAAATCAGGGACGAGATTTATGGGTGGGGCAAACAGAGCCCCCCCCCCCCCCCCCTTAAATCTACAAAATGTAATAAGGAGTTTAAGATAAGGTAAGATAAGGGGATTTCCCCTCTACAAAAAAATATATTAATGAGTTTAACTTTGTTGTGTAAATTGTTGAGTCAGCCATTGTTATCCATGGAAACGAAAAAGGGGGGGGGAGATGATATGGATAAATTTTAATCTATTAATTTCAATTTTGCCCGGGCAGCGGCCTTTCGGCCTGCTCTTTACGATTTCCAACTGCCAAGGTATCTTTAACGTGCGCAACGTGCACACGGGCCCTCCGAATTTTTTCGTCCTTATCCGAGAAGACTAGGTACTCGATCCTACCCCCCAATAGGACCAGGGACTTGAAAATATGAGAAAAATCCAATTTCCAAGAACTACTCGATTCTACCCCCCAATAGGACCAGGGACTTGAAAATATGAGAAAAATCCAATTTCCAACATGCCTGCACTGCCCGGGTTTAGAACCCGGGACCCTTGGCATGAGAGGCGAGCACCTTGCCTCTAGACCACCTTGTCCCCACGATCTTGTTG